>CM021100.1:727492415-727672977 GCA_007115665.2 Sequoiadendron giganteum
CTCAACCCTTAACCCTCAACCCTAATCCCTCCCTCTCTATCTCCCACTCTCCCCTCTCTCCCTCCCACTCTCTCAGAAACTCCTATACTCTCAAAAATACACTAAGAAAACCAAATTTCACATAAGGCGCTCGTGTTATAATGCGTGCACGTTATAACACGAGTGCATTTTTTACTCCACTAAAACGGTAAAAAATTCTATATACCCATGATTTGAAGGCCCACAGTCTGCATATTTCCCTAGTTCTATGCGTGCTCCAACAAAAAATAGCTTTTTGATGATGTTGTGAAGTGTGCAAGCATCTTTTTCACATTCCATCACCTTTTCCATGATCTTTTTACCACCTTTGCATGAAATAGTAGAGTTTCCATGTTGAAAGACATATAATATCAATTGAGGTTTGAATTCCATTGAAAACTGATATAAAATTGAAGTGTGGAAGGGAACAAGCTTTTGAACAAGTTAAATTGTTGTGGAGTTTGAAGAAAGAAGAAGCTAAGGCTACATAATTGGGTTGAGCTCCTCCATTTGAAAGTCTAGTTTTTAAGGTATGTGAAGTCCTTACAAATTTTCTTTCATTCTATTATGGCTTGCTTTCATTTTTGTTTGTCACTATAACCTTAGGTTGTCAATGCACATTTTAAATTACCAAATTATAGACACAATTATATACACTTTCCAATTATAGAAATTCATAACCATTCACCAAAATTCATCCTTGAAGACAACTCCAAGCCTCTCCCATTCCTTTGAAGGGTCCAAACATCTTCAAAATACCCTACACAAGGTCAAAAGTTGATTACATAGACCAATCCTTCAACACTTTTTTAGGAACTAATATTCATCTCATTACCATGGTACAGATAAAATTATCTGTCATGTTAAAGAAAAAGACAAAGAGGAAACTAACAGATGAAGAGAACTAAACCTTGAAAGAAAAGGAGAAAGTTCGGGTGGTGGCATATCGTGAAAAGAAGAAATTGGAAACGATTGATGAAAACAAACCGATTGTAGAGGAACCTCAACCATAAAAAAGAGAATGAGAATTGGGAGCACAACAAGCACAAATACGAAAGCATCGTCGTAAGACAGATTCAGATACCGTAGTTGGAGACACACCCTCTACGACAAGTGAATATGAAGGGACACCATTAAGCACAAGCTAATATGGAGGGACACCATCTAGCACAAGTGAATATGGATGGACACCATCTACTGCAAGTGAATATGGAGGGACACCATTTACCGCAAGTGAATATTGTTGGACACGATCCATTACATCCCAAGTTGAGAGTACATCATCACTCGAAATTGACGAAGAAGGTATGCCATCATTCCAATGTGAACCTCAAGGTCTGTCTTCTTCTCCACCCTCGATCGAAGGTATGCAATCTAGCCCACCTTAGTTAAATATTGATGAAATTCCTAATGTTGAGATGTATGTACCTAGGAGAACACCACCAAGAATTTTGTATAGAAAGCCAAAGTATTTGATTACTATTGGTGATGAGATTTTGTAGCACATGGAAGGTAAGATTTCAACACGCACTTGTAGAAGATATGTTGATAAGATTTGGGAATGATTCTTTGAAAGGCTAAATGAGACTACAAGATGTCAACTATTTGTTGAAATGATGTGGGTTGTAAAGTATATGAACATCATGAAGACTCTTGGGTTGAGAACGTCGAATGCATCGAGTGAAGACACTATTGTGAAGAATATAATGGATGCTTATGAGAGTGTGGGTAAGACCTCACGCTCAAAGGATAGTAATGTCACCCGACATGTCATTACATCAACTTTGGTAAGTTTTCAAACAAAGAGAGCTCGCCTAATTAAAAATACTAGTGAAAAAATGAGAATTAGTAGAAAAACTTTATCAAGAGCCATTCAAAGGCGGCAAAGAATTAAGGGCAATGATACAAATGAATTATGGGAATTCTCAGGGAGATTGTCACGAAAAGATAAAGAAGTTTTCGAATTCTTGAGAACACTAATTGAAGAGTATTGGAAGATTAACACAAGGCCATCTCCGAATCAAAGGGATGTGGTAAGAAGGAGAATTGGTAGTCGGAATCGTGAGCCACATCCAAAGCATTTTTTGGATATGACTCAAACCCAATTTTTTCAGAAATTTGAAAATGATTATCCTCAAATTAGTATTTTTCAAAGATTTTTTGAACTGCTTAAACCTTTTTATGTCAAGATAAATCACACATGCACTAATTGTTGTTGTAGACTACATATTGAATTTTCTAACCATTATGATGTTTATCGTTCTATATGTTTAGATTTGCATACTAATGATGTTTTTCAGGATTGTGGCATAGAAGCCCCACCAAAACCTTCAAGAGAGTTCTTATCAATTTTTTTATGTGAAATAGAGGATGGCCAGATATTCTATAGGAAAACATGCTTGGATGGTTCATGCGAGCGTTGCGGTGGCTTCCAATGTATGCCAGTATGTCAACATATGGAAAGCACAGATGAGGTGGGACAAAAACTAGTAGAGTTCGGGAAGTATAAAACAGTGACATATGCTACAAAAGATGGGTCTCAAGCAAAAAGGTGTGATTTGGTTATTGAGAAGATTCCAATGTACAAATTTATGACCACATTTCGTGATAGTATACTGTCTGAGTATGCAATGCATACCCATAGAGCCCGATGGTTGGACACACAGTTCAAGCTATGCAAGGACAACTTTCCAGTTGGAAGCATAGTATCTGTGGTTGACTTTGCAGAGAACTACACTCTACAACCACAACATGAGGTGCAGTCACAGTATTACAACTCCACACAAGTTTCGATATTTGTGCACATAGCATTCATTCATGCATCTGATAGTACAGATGAGAAAAGAAAGGTATTGAGGGAGTACCACTTTTACATTAGTGATGATCGCACACATTCTCTAGAGTTCGTGCAAGGTTGCTTCCAGATGTTCTATAGTGGTTTGGCTCAGAGGGGCATAGAATATGATCAACATATAATATGGTCTGATAACTGTGCAACACAGTTTAAGAACTCATGCATGTTCTACTGGTTGTGCAGGATGCATGTCATTACATGTGTTCAACATATGTGGAACTTTTGTGAGGCTGGGCATGGAAAGGGGGAGCATGATGATGCAGGAGCATGCATGAAAAGAGCATTAGCACGAGAAGAGTTAAAGTATAAAGACAGTGCACAGTTGACAAATGCAAAATCAATCGTTGAGTGGTGTAATGCTTTGATAGGTCCAGGTAATGAAGGTACTATATACACCTAAAATTGG
This sequence comes from Sequoiadendron giganteum, assembly GCA_007115665.2. Lineage (NCBI taxonomy): Eukaryota > Viridiplantae > Streptophyta > Pinopsida > Cupressales > Cupressaceae > Sequoiadendron > Sequoiadendron giganteum. Next base: position 727,495,694 of record CM021100.1, read on the forward strand.
TCTGGAGAATTCCTATTAATTAAATACAAATTATTTGATTAATTATCCTAATTTCCTGTACTATTTGAATAAATAGAAAAATTTATTTATATAGTTCACATTTAATATTCATCTTAATTAAATAAAAAAAATTAAATACTTTGTTCGATTTAATTATCACATCCCTATTTCAATCTATCACATCGATTCTAAATTAATTAAATAAAGATCAAAACACTTTATTGATTAATTGCCATATTCCTCTATTTAAATTAATAAACAACTATCCTATAGTTCGTTTTATTAAATTATTTATCTCCCTTTTCCTAATTTAAATAAATCAAAAATATTTGAATTAGAGCATAAGGAATATTCCGATCTACATTTCCTCAAAAATGAATTAGATTTCCTATATCTAAACCATGTCTAAAATATGTCAAAATTAATTGATTGAAACTTCACGGGAAGTTTTGGAGACAAATTGGAGACAAATTCCAAAATATTCTCTCAATCCTCCTCCATCAATCTGTCCTCTTCTCTTGCCTGGTGTTTTGATGGGTAGAGACAATCTCCATTTTTCTCTCAATCTCCTCCATCTCTCACCATTCAATTCTCCAGATTGGATCCAAGCCTCTCAAAGCTTTCCTTGTGCATTTCTACAGCCAGGAAATCTATAAATAAAGCCTCATTAAACCAAGAGAAGGATCCAAATAATCTGACTTTTGCACTCTTACTCTGCAGGAATTCAAGCATCAAGCATTCACACATCAAGCATCAAGCAAATCAAGTTTTCAACCATGGCTGCCTCCTGTAGCTACAATTATCTATTTCACATCAATATCATGCTAGTTTAATTGCTTTATCATTTAACATTGCATTATCATCATCTTGTTCTTTGAATTGTCATTTTAACAGTCTTATTTGCTTAAACAATCTGAGAGCAATCATGATTTAATAAATCTTTGGAGCTAGAGAGCAATATGACGCTTTTGATAGATAATCCCTTTGAATTGATTCATTTAACTTGTCTATTGATATAATTTCATATTAAGAAGTGTCTTTTGTGCTTATTCACTTATTCACACTTACAGGTACGTCTTCAGTTCATAGATTTTTTTGGTTGATGGATGATACTAACATTGCACCATATGAAGACTATTATACACTAATAGGATCGAGTGAGGTACACTCTTTCCTTAGATCAAATATAGGTTCATGGAGTATCGATACACGAAAGATGGAATGCTTTTGTTCTTCATGTACAATGCAAGACTGGAATGATTGTGAGTCAGGGGAGTGGGTTGACAAATGGTTCACAAGTTATCTTAGCCCACTTCACACGTATCGCCCTCCAACGACATTGGAACTAACACAGATAGAATCATCGGTCGACTTTGACCACATATCAGATCTAGTTCAAGGAGGTGATATATCTACTTTCTTAGTTGTTGAAATTCCATATCATTAGATCTTACTTTGTACTATATTCGTAATGTTGATAAATTTCAAGAGAGTTTTTGCACATATCAATGCAGGGCATGTTTATGCAGTTATTGTAGATGAAGACAATGAAGAGGGAACAAACTATTACTTGTGTCATTGTGTTGAGACCAAAAAGAAATTGGAGGCCCCAGTTATAGATGGAGAAAACATCGAATACCCTACAGGCTCAGTTGTGGTTACTGGAACATGGCTTAGAAGGTACCCACATTCAAGTGTTAAACATTGGCTATTTCAGGACTTTGACATGCATCATAAGATTCTTCATTACTCGAACCTTGTCGTGGCATCCAATGTTCATTTGACCAAATATGGGGGTAGACATTTGAACAAGACGTTATGGAAGGTTCGTGAGTCTGACCATGAGGCAATACTTGACACAATAAAAAGTAGAGAAAACCCGAATGGTTTGTTGGATTAATTTGTAAGTATATGCACATTGGTTCTTATTAATTTATACTTGTATGCACATTAATTTTTTTGATGCCAATGCTATCATCTTCTTTTACAGTGATTGGTGTCCCCTTGCAAAAAATACAGATATATGAACCATCCAAGAGAATGTCAACCAAAAAAGCAATGCAACATCCTTATTTTGATGCCTGCATGCAACATCTGTAAGTGCCTTCCATCTATTTTTATTTCATTTCCATTTTGGATGCTCTTTCTTTTTCTCTTTTACTTTGCGTATTTGTAAGTAAACTACTAGGGGTTGATTGATCTTTCGTTGCAAAAAATGCTGATTTAATAGCCATCAAAGAGAATCTCAGCCAAAAAAACAATACAACATACTTATTTTGATGATTTTGAAAAATCTCAATTTTGATTTCAAGCCATTATAAGAGAGCATGTGAAGCTTAGTGAGGGAATCTCAAGTTACTCATTTGAAGTGAACCTCATAATGAGCACCTATGATGTAGACATTTAAAGAGAATCTTGAATGTATGAGTGACATTGTAAAATATATGAGAGAATGAAGTGCCAGAGGTATTGTAATAAGATTTAATTGCATAATGAGATATACTCAAATATTTTAAGGTTGGAGTTCATGTTTGGTGTAGTAGCACCTTGTTCTGTAAATGCCTTGAGTAGGAAAATTTCCAAACTTTGAATTTTGAAATGTAAACAATGTGAAAAAGGTCATATAAAGGTCATGTAAACAATTTATACACATTTTCTGCAACTTGTGTGACCAAGTAGTCTGTTCCAACATGTCGGAATAGGTATGTTTACGCTAGGTATGGTCCTCTTTCACACTGAAACATGTAGAATCACTTCAAGCTATGTTCCACTAGATCGATCCCTTAAGGGTCCAAACTACAAAATGGCTACAAACTTCAACATGCTAGTACTTAGATACGGTGACACTTAGAAACTTCTCATCTGATCCTATAGAAAGGCATTGGGCCCCTCTATAAAAACCTCTTTCAGTTTTGCCTATCTTGGACTAGTTTTCTCGTAGCGGTGGATTTTCACTTGATGGCAAAAGTGTCAAATTCAAGTAGTGCAAAGTTGCAAACTGGTGCAACTTTCGCTCTGCAACTCGTGTGACCAAACTAACTGCTCCAACATGTCTGAATAGGTATGTTTATGCTAGGCATGGTCTTTTTTCACATTGAAACACATGGAATCGCTCCGAGCTATGTTCCACCGGATCGATCCCTTAAGGGTCCAAAGTGCAAAATGGCGCAAACTTCAACATGCTATTACTCAGATACCGTGACACTTAGAAAATTCTCATCTTATCCTACAAAAAGATGTTGGGCCCCTCTAGAAAAACCTCTCTCGGATTTGGCTATCTTGGAGTGGTTTTCTCGTGGTGGCGGATTTTTAGTTGATGGAAAAAGTGTCAAATTCAAGTAGTGCAAAGTTGCAAAGTGGTGCAACTTTCGCTCTACAACTCGTGTGACCAAGTGGATTGTTCCAACACATCCAAATAGGTATGGTTATGCTAGGCATGGTATTTTTTCACACCGAAACATGTAGAATTGCTCTGAGCTATGTTCCATCGGATCAATCCCTTAAGGGTCCAAAGTGCAAAATGGCTGCAAACTTTAGCATGCTAGTACTTGGATACCATGATGTTTAGAAACTTCTTGTCTAATTCTACAAAAAGGTGTTGGGCCCTTATACAAAAACCTCTCTCGGTTTTGGCTATCTTGGAGTGGTTTTCTCATGGCGGCGGATTTTCACTTGATGGAAAAGGTGTCAAATTCAAGCTGTGCAAAGTTGCAAAGTGGTGCAACTTTCACTCTACAACTCGCGTGACCAAGCAGACTATTCCAACACATCTAAATAGGTATGTTTATGCTAGGCATGGTATTTTTTTGCACTAAAACATGTGGAATCACTCTGAGCTATGTTCCACCGGATCGATCCCTTAAGGGTCCAAAGTGCAAAATAGCTGCGAACTTAAGAATGCTATTACTTGGATACCGTGACACTTAGAAAATTTTCATCTAATCCTACAGAAAGGCATTCAACCTCTCTAGAAAAATCTCTCTTAGTTTTGGCTATCTTGGAGTGGTTTTCTCGTGGCGGCGGATTTTCACATGATGGAAAAAGTGTCAAATTCAAGCTATGTAAAGATGCAAAGTGGTGCAACTTTCACTTTGCAACTCGTGTGACCAAGCAGACCATTCCAACACATTGAAATAGGTATGTTTATGCTAGGCATGGTCCTCTTTCTTACCAAAAAATGTGGAATCGCTCTGTGCTATGTTCCACCGGATCGATCCCTTAAGGGTCCAAACAGCAAAATAGCTGCAAAATTCAGCATGCTATTACTTGGATACCATGACTCTTAGAAAATTCTCATCTAATCCTACAAAAACACATTAGACCCCTCTAGAAAAACCTCTCTCGATTTTGGCTATCTTGGAGTGGTTTTCTCATGGTGGCGGATTTTCACTTGATGGAAAAGGTGTCAAATTCAAGCTGTGCAAAGTTGCAAAGTGGTGCAAATTTCACACTGTAACTCATGTGACCAAGTGGACTATTCCAACACATCTGAATAGGTATTTTTATGTTAGGCATGGTCCTCTTTTGCACCAAAACACATGGAATCGCTCCGAGTTATGTTCCATCGGATCGATCCCTTAAGGGTCCAAAGTGCAAAATGGCTACAAACTTCAGCATGCTATTACTCATATACCATGTTGCTTAGAAAATTCTCATCTAATCCTATAGGATCATGTTGAGCCTATATACAAAATCCTCTTTTGGTTTTGGCTATCTTAGAGTGGTTTTCCAGTGGTGGCCGATTTTCACTTGATGGAAAAAGAATCAAATGCAAGCAGTGCAAAGTTGCAGAGTGGTGCAACTTTCATTCTGCAACTTGTGTGACCAAGCAGACTATTCCAACACATCCAAATAGGTATGTTTACACTATGCATGGTCTTTTTTTTCACCGAAACATGTGGAATCACTTTGAGGTATGTTCCATCGGATCGATCCCTTAAGGTCCAAAGTGCAAAATAGCTGCAAACATCAGCATGCTATTACTTGGATACCGTGAAACTTAGAAACTTCTTGTCTAATCCCACAGAAAGGAATTTGACCCCTCTAGAAAAACCTCTCTCGGTTTTGGCTATCTTGGAGTGGTTTTCTCGTGGTAGTGGATTTTCACATGATGGAAAAGGTGTCAAATTCAAGCTGTGCAAAGTTGCAAAGTGGTGCAACTTTCGCTTTGCAAATCGTGTGACCAAGAGGATTGTTCCAACATGTTTGAATAGGTATGTTTACACTAGGCATGGTCCTCTTTCACATTGAAACACATGGAATTGCTCTGAGCTATGTTCCACCGGATCGATCCCTTAAGGGTCCAAAGTGCAAAATAGCTGCAAAATTCAGCATGCTATTACTTGGATACCGTGACACTTAGAAACTTCTCATCTAATCCTACAAAAACATGCTAGACCCCTCTAGAAAAACCTCTCTCTATTTTGGCTATCTTGGAGTGGTTTTCTCATGGCGGTGGATTTTCACATGATGGAAAAGGTGTCAAATTCAAGTTGTGCAAAGTTGCAAAGTGGTAAAACTTTTGCTCTACAAATCGTGTGACCAAGCGGACTGTTCCAACATGTATGAATAGGTATTTTTACACTAGGCATGGTCCTCTTTCACACCGAAACATGTGGAATCACTCCGAGCTATGTTCCACCGGATCGATCCCTTAAGGGTCTAAAGTGCAAAATGGCTGCAAACTTCAGCATGCTATTACTCAGATACCATGACACTTAGAAACTTCTTGTCTAATCCTATAGGATCATGTTGAACTTGTCTACAAAAACCTCTCTCAGTTTTGGCTATCTCAGAGTGGTTTTCCAGTGGTGGCGGATTTTCACTTGGTGGAAAAAGCATCAAATGCAAGTAGTGCAAAGTTGCAGAGTGGTGCAACTTTCATTCTGCAACTTGTGTGACCAAGTAGACTATTCCAACACGTCCAAATAGGTATGTTTATGCTTGGAATGGTCCTCTTTTGCACCAAAACACGTGGAATCGCTTCGAGCTATGTTCCACCGGATCGATCCCTTAGGTTGGAGGAGTCTTAAGTTGCAAATTTGTAAGTTGCTTAAAGCAACAAATTTGAAATGATATTGAATGGCCCACTTAGCACTCATTGCATCTAAGTGATGCTCATAGAGGTGAGGCACTAGGCCTTCCTGGGAGGTCAGCCATTCCAGTATACTCTAGCTCAAGCGCTTAACCACAAAGTTTTTTCCCCAAGGTTAAGCCCACTTAGCTTGCAACCCCATTTGCAAAACCTTCAGCAAGTGTTGTGCCTTATGAAACATTCATTATAGAGCCCCCTTTAGCTCATCAATTGATAAGTAGGAGGTATTTTCTACAATGTGTCAAATTGTGATATTGCTATCAGGATTCCATTGAGCAGTCATTTGTAGTATTAGATATAGCTCTAGCTTCTATAGTATTGCACATGATTACAGATAGTTTCAAAGATCTAGATAACATCAATAGTTCACATTACTCAAGAAGGATGAACATCTTAAAGACATTTGTAGAACCTTCTTGTTGACTTAGGGTTGCAATATTTGATCTACAACATGTTCCACCATTTCTTCAGTAGGATCAAGAACACACATAATGAAGGTGTGTTTGTAGCCATGAAAGATTATGGTTTGAACTATCTAGGAGAGTGATGTTTTATCTCAACCAACCATATCTATACCATGGTTTGTTTGGAAAAAAGGATAGGTTCTCTCTTCATCAGCATATGCATTATTCCTTGGTGTGTTCACATCAGTGTTACAAGACTAGGACTCACCTCAGACTTGACAAGCCATTTTTTTACTTGGACTCGGGCTCGGAGCCTAGACTCGACAAATAGAAAAACCTAAGAAATTCAAATATTTGTAAGGATTTAAAACTTGTTTCATGCACCCTTTAATAAATAAACCTTAAAGACACAATAGCATCATGAAATAGAAATTACTATGATCCCATACACAAACATACATCAATCACATAAGTATAAGCACAAATTTTAGCTGAAGGAAATAACACATTTAGATATATAAATATTGTGATATTGCTATCAAGATTCAATCGTGTAGTTTTACAAGTCAAACTCATTGACCCATGATTCATTAGTGGTGGTTCACAAGAACCCATCTCTCATGATAATGAATGGTTCATAAGGAGGAAGATAAATCTTCATACATTTCTTCTATCACAAATGAGATAAGTGCTTGGTTTCATGAAGGTCATGAGGGAACCATTAATGGGGAGTGGATACATGAAGAACTGATGGAGAATGATAATGGCTTCAGACCTGCTATAAAGGATTTTTTTTTTCATTTCAATGATGCAAGAGGTTTTTGGTTTCACTACCAAAATGAGCCTACGAAGAATGCATGTGAAACTCCTTTTGACCTTGAATGTGTACTTACTCCATCTCAAGGATCATGCATTGAGGATGACATAGATCAATGCTAGGGCTAACCAATTAATAATTATACACGTGAATAAGTCAAACATGTACATGTCAATAAGGGAAGTTCAAGTACTCAAAAACACGTAAGCCTCAAAAAGTATACACACGAATACATAGTATACACAAATTAAAACAAAGTATATGCACGAATACAAGCTATATGCATGAAAACATGTAAGCCACAAAGTATAAACTTGAATGCACATAAGTCACAAAGTATACACGTAAGTTGTAAAGTATACACTTGAATATACGTAACTCATATCTATTGAACCATCAATTTAGAATGCAAATATGGACAGGCATCGATAAAAGATATTTGTATCAACCAAATAGCCATGTAGGAATACATAAATATATGTCGATATAAGTATGAAATATATGTACAAAATAGCCATATAGGCTTACGAGAATGCCATCTAGTCATACAATGTCAAATATGTCCAATAAAAAATATGTACAAAACTGCCATGCAAGCATACAATAAAGGACTCTAGAATCAAAAGTCATTGCTCTCCATGCACAGGAAATAAAATATTTCCCTTTCCTTTTCACTCGGATGGTGATAAGTCTGTCACTCATTTTTGCTACGCTCGTGGAGTGCTCCTGCTACTCCTCCTAGGGTTTAGTTCATGGTGAAGTTTTAACTGTTACAATAAGAAGTAAAGACATAAATATATAGAAATTACATTATAAAAAATGATATATTTGATAAAATAATCACTTACAACCATCTCACGATCTCTCTCCATGAGGGAAATATCCTCACGCCCATGCTCAGGCGTGCTCAAGCCTTGTATAAACCATACATATAGACAAAAACTATGTGAATCAATAATGGTTTGATTTCTCACTAACTAACATCTATAACAACAAATGTAAATTAAAATTTACTAATTTGCCTCATGCCTCTTCTGTCAGAGCCATCGAGGATTGTATAGTAGATGTCACACCAATATCCATTACCCTCATCACATTTAGAGGTGTATTGTCTCACAACAACTAGAAACAAAACAACAAATTATTCAATGTAATCAACGACGTGCATGTATAAACTACACAAATCTATTAAGTACTTGATTCATTAGTTAAACTCTTTATTCTATTACCTGCGTGAAGGTTTGAGTAAATCCACCGCCATTGGGAAGTGTTCCATCAAAACCTCCAATATTAGTTTGTTCAACATCCAAAATTGCATATTAAATTACCATTTGTAAAACAATGACATTAATATGCAATAAACTTATAATTGTTTACTAGTTACATACCCTAGCGATAGGTGTACTACAAAAATAGGTTGGTGGGGGGCCAATGTATCTAGTCTCAACACTATGACCCTACAATTTTATTAAAATCATAAAGCATTTTTAGTTAATCTTGCATTTCAAAATCAAAATTTAATAAATTAAATTCAATGAACACATGCACTAACTTTTACCTGACTATCAATGCCATATGCCTCATGAAAAATGTTAGCTTCCCTCTCCATCTCCATAGCTGCAGACAGATCCTATGTACCAGTCTCTTGAGGGTCGGTGGGGTCATGTGAACAAGTAGCCCCACAAGATTGACACACATTTGTTCAAAGGCCACCACTAGAAGACTCCCCTGGATGGCATTGTAGAATAGGGCTAGTATGATGGATGACACTCTGGGTCAAAGTGCTGATTGCTTGGAATGTCTCTATGTCAGTAGTTTCCTTCCTGATGGAAGGCATAACAATGTGCTCATGAGGTGGCCTAGCGAGAGCTCGTCTACCTTTCCGTGTAGGACCCGACTATGCACCAGGTCTATCCTGAGTTGACCCCCCACCTCCCCTGGAAATCCCTCATATCAAAATAATTTGGGATTTTTTTCAATATGAACTCATTGTATAGTTTCCTAGGGAAATATTGCGGGACCTTGCAATTGTTGCACGGTGGGTAATCGAAGACCATGTACCACCTATCATAAAACTGCTCCTTCATTTGTTGGTGGTGGCACCAATGGATAGGAAACCTCATCGCATTGAGGGTAATATTTTTATTTGTGCGTGGGTTGGTGAATAATGAGCACAAATTACCTTATGTTATTTTTAAATCTTTCACATCCTTGTATGATAGTTTATTTGCATAATAGTCCCTAGTCGCCTGCCTCCTATCTTCCCATCCAGTTATTTGTTTGGTAATTGAATCTATGTTTGTTAGCATATCTTTCAATGAATTTTCTAGGGTCATTCTTTCTGTGATTGAACCATTTGGATCACTCAACCTATTGATCAAATCCTCAATTTATTTTTTGTTGTTCTCAATTTCACTCATTAAATTTTGTTGAGTGCCAGGAGGGGGTTGAGTGATTGGTGGAGGAGGTTGATGTTGTGGTTGATTTTGATCTTGAGGATTTTGAGGGTTTGTAGGTTGATTTGCATCTCCTAAAAATTCAAACAAATAGATATCAAATTCAACCTAAAACTAACAAATTCAAAACAAAAAGCATAGAATCCTTACCTCTTACAACTCCTCGTCGTCATGGCACCATCGTTGTGAAGAAATATAGATTCTTGGCAAAGAAATTCTTCTCCTAGAACGTGAGCATGATATTTTGGGGTTTTTGGCCGTGGGTGCAACAAAAAATCCAATCGAAATGCAAATGAGAGATTTTCATTTGTTTTTTTTCTTTTAACAGTTGATAATGTGAGCGCATCATAACATGCTCACGTTATGTCTTTATAGTTGTAGCCACTGGAACCTTGCTTAGGTTTAACAGAAGACATAACGCGAGTGCAATATAACACGCTCGCATTATGGTTTTCAGTTTTTTTTAAGGGTTTCCACGGAATCACTACCCATTTCCATGCACCCGCCCACCAATTGAGGACCTATTTGAAAGCTTTAGCATAAGTATAGTCCCTACTTGACCAAGAAAACCTATACTTAAAGACTATACATATGAAACAAACTCTAATGAGTATGAATGGGATTCCCTCGCTTCTAGTGACAATGACCTAGATACTCAATGGGAGAGTGATGCCAGAGCTATATTGACTATTTCAATAACTTTCATAAACTTTATAGATAACAATTACAACCTACCCTTCTTCTACCCATAGTTAATAGATTGGGACCAACAACATCATATGTATGTTTTGGATCAATTCCAAAATGATGAAGCTATTGCAGATTTTATGGGACTTCAAACTAATATACCATCAAGAGATCATAAAGTAGGGTTTGTCACAGAATTTGAAAATGAAGTATATTTTGGAGAGGATATTGTGTCCTCTAGTCGCGAAATTGAAAAGGACAATGTAAAAATCAAAATGAGATCCCCTAGGGAAAACCACGATGTGGCTCTATTGGATCCTGAAAGAGAAAATACAGGACAAATCTAAGGGTGAAAATCTCTCTAAGGCGCTTGAAAATGGAGGATTCAATCTCCCTATTTTTGAATATCAAGAGAATTCGACACTCCTATTTGAAGAAGATGAACCTATTAATTTTGGCACAACAAAAAAACCCAAAATTACATACCATGCAACATCACTTGATCCTAAAGAAAAGGTGAACTTCTTAGCATTCATCAATGAAGGGAAAATCAATTTTGCATGGACATATGTAGACATGAAAATGCTAGATCCAAAATTGGTTGTACATGACCTAGTTGTATTTCTTGGAGCTAAACTCAACAAGTAGAAGCTACAAAAGATGCATCCACATATAACACTTTTGGTAAAAGTGGAACTGCGGAAACTACTAGAGGTGGGATTAATTAGACCAATTGATTATCATGAATGGATGTCGAACCTAGTACCAATATCAAAGCCCATTGGGGGCATAAGAATCTGCACGAACTTCTGAGATCTAAATAAAGCTTGTTGAAAAGATGAATTCCCTCTTTCGAGCACCAATATGATCGTAGATATAACTGCACAGCATGAAATGTTTTCACTAATGGATGGATTCTTTGGATATAATCAAATAAATATATCCCCTGATGATCAATTTAAAATGACATTCACTTGTGGATGGGGGACCTTCTTCTAGAACATCATGCTATTTGGTCTAAAGAATGTAGGGGCAACCTATCAATGAGCAATGACTACACTCTTTCATGATATATTTCATTCAACTATGGAAGATTATGTGGATGACATAATAGAAAATTCCATCAAAAGAGAAGACCATTTGACCAACCTAGAAAAAGTGTTTGATAGGCTTGAATAGTAAAACTTGAGGCTCAAGCTGAAAAAGTGTGTATTCAGAGCAACATCTGGAAAATTGCTAGGGTACATAGTATCAAGAAGAGTCATCAAAGTAGATCCTCCAAACTTAGAATCCATATTAGAAATTCCTTCTCTCAAGAAATTGAAGCAGTTGAGAAGTTTACAAGGGAAACTACAGTCCATTGGGTGATACATTGCATAATTGGCAGAAAAGTGTCATCTGTTCACCCATCTACTACAAAAAGACATCACATTCAAGTGGGATGGTAGATGTGATAAAGCATTCTAGCAAGTCAAAGAGTATCTACTCACTCCTCTAGTATTAATTCCACCTATTCTAGGTAAATCAATGATATTCTATGTATCTATAGCACAAGTAACACTAGGAGCTCTTTTAGCACAACTAGATGACAATAATAGGGAAAGAGCAGTCTATTATATCATCCAAACATTGGTGGGTTATGAATTGAAATATTGACCCATAGAAAGAGTGTGTCTCTTTGTCATCTTTGTGACATAGAAGTTGAGAAACTACATCTTGATCAGACAAGTAAAGCTGATCTCAAAGGTGGATCCACTAAAATACCTATTGGAAAAAGCAGCTCTAACATTCTGGATTGCTAAATGGGTAACATGATACTGAGCGAGTTTGATATAGATTACATAGAATAAAAGGCTATCAAAGGAAAAATCATATCATATCAACTAACAAAAGCAACAATGGATGATTACTAGCCCCTCACAACAAAATTCCCATATGTAAGCATACTGCTAGCAGAATAGACAAGTCATTGGACCTTGTACTTTGATGGGTCCCACACTCAACATGACTTAGGAGAAATTATCGTATTTCTCATGCCACAGGGAGATAGTATACCTAAGGCTTACATAATTTTTTTCCCATGTACAAATAACATCTCAAATATGAAACACTAATCATAGGACTCAAAATGGCCATAGAATGGAGGATAAGAGAATTGCAGGTTTATGGAAATTCTCAATTGGTAATTAGGCAAGTAAATTATGAGTACCAAACAAAGGATGATAAGTTGATTCCATATAAAATAATGGTGGAAAGTTTCAAACAATATTTTTTCATCTTCACGTTTGAACAGGTTCCTTGAATCAACAATAGAGAAGCTGATGCTATGGCAATGATAGGTTCACTTCTCGATATTCCATAAAAGATTCCTAAGTACGAATTCCTTGTGGAGTAACTACTCATAGTGATGTTCGGTATCCTAAAATCAGAACTTGTTTGTGATGTTGTTGGTCCTAACTCACCATGGTACCAAGACACATTTGACTATATCCAGCATGGTATCATAGCTCCTGACTTGACAACAAACCAAAAGAAAACCTTTTCTCATAGGACTTATCGATTCGCAATGCTAGGAGAAACCTTATATTGTCAAATTTTAGATGGTACTTTACTCTGATGTATTAACATAGAAGAAGCACAAACTTCCTTACAAGAGGTACACGAAGGCATTTGTGGGTCTCACTCTAGTGGACCTAACCTAGTAAAAAAATATTTTGAGAACAGGTTACTATTGGCCTTCCATGGAACAAGAATGCATTCATTACTCAAGAAAATGCCATCAATGGTAACATCATAGTGACATGTTCATGCACTAGCACAGGAGTTGAGACCTATCACAACACCATGGCCTTTCTCATAATGGGATTAGACTTGGTAGGTAAGATATCTCATGCTTCATCAAATGGGCATAAGTTTATTATCACTACAACTGATCACTTCTCAAAGTGGATATAAGCAATTCCATTGACATACATCACAGGGAAACAAATATCAAATTTCATCTTCAATTATTTGATCTATCAATATGGAATTCCCCAAACCATCATAAGGGAAAATGGAACCCCATTCAAAAACCAAGATGTCAAAGAGCTTTGTTCCAATTTTTCTATCTAGCATTGATTCTCCACACCCTACTATCCCCAAGGAAATGGTCAAGCTGAAGCATCTTTAACAAAACCATCTTGAAGATACTAAAAAAGAGTGTTAGTGACATTGGTTTTGATTGGAATTTTCAACTAAACCCATCCCTATGGGCTTACCAAACTAGTATTCATACACCTATAGGTTCCACACCTTTTTCTATGGTCTATGGATATGAAGCAATCTTACCTATTGAATTTCAAATTCCCTCACTGAATCGGGATGGGAAGGGGAAGTTTGAACCCAATTGGTTAGGTTAGTTCATCATGACAACAAGCTATGTATCTGGGGCTTATCAATTGGCTACTCCTAAAGGATAACCTTTAGTCGACCTATTGAACAACAACCATCTTAAAAAAATCCATACTTGAACACGTTAGAGTATCCCAACAAAAAATTAAAAAATGAAAAAAAATCAAAAAGCAAGAAAAATAGTAAAGAGAAATAAAATGTTCTTTAAAGTGAAAACCACTTTATGATGTTCTAGAATAGGTACCTTAGTGAAAATATGGAAAACATGCTCTAAATTTGAATAAGACCTACATCCTTATCTATCAACACTATCTAGAGCATCCACCCATTTGTTCCATAATAAACGTGTAACCAACCATGGCTTGATGATTGATCAAGTGTCAAACCTTGCTACAACATTAAAATATGTCTCCCCTAATGAAGGTAATCTTATCTCTAATTGGGGGAAACTTATCAAAACTGGTAGCATATTGGATCCTTGTACATTTTATCATGGTCGAAAAACTATCAAAATTAAAAACATCCAAAAAACAAGCAAAATCAAAACAAATTTAAAAACATCAAAACCAAAAACATGTTATTCTTTTAGTCAACACTAGTCAAAATACATGGTCTTTGCATGTATAAAGTAGGCAAGTCTTATCACCACTGAGGGCTTAGGTCATTCCCCTTAGGTATCTATCATAGTCTTTTAACTTAGTCAAAAATTCAAAATCCAAAAACACTGAAAAAATAGAAAAGTCATAAACATGTTCATATCAAACCAAGCTAACTATGAGCCTCTGCATAGATAACGTAGGCAAGGCTTATATTTGATGAGCCCCCAAGGTCCTAGGTTAGTCCCCCAAAATTTCAAAACAAAAAGAAAACATTCGAATATCTTGGAAACAACAAAAATAATAGCATCATATAAACTCAGAAAATCAAAAGGTCCTATCTCTATCATCACTTGTCTGCAATAAACTCATAATCCATCATAAAAAAATGTTTCCACCACCCTTTGAAAATGAAAAAAAAAAATCAAAATCAAAAATTCCAAAGTGAAGAATGAAATGATTAGACAACTATCAAGTGAAAACAATGACCAAGTATAGACTACCATACCCACTTAAAAATCATATCAACAATCCTAAACATGAGTCTTAACGGATAAAAAATTCCTACAATAGACATCATCAATGGATTTCATCATGAAACATCAAAATAACTATGGCAAGTGATATTGCAACATTGTTTATCTTTTTATAGTCTTATCTTTTTGATTTATCATAATACAACATTCCCAGGATCTCTCGAGGATGTCCATAAGGATTTAGAGAAGAAGGAATGGTGGTATTAAATGTTGATTTATGTTAGTTCTATTTGTAATTGTTTTTTTGATACTATAATGGTGAATACTTGCTTTGTTTGGTGTATGGAAGTTGTTTTGAGACAAGTCATGTAGCAGTTGCATGTTAGGTATTTCATATCTGTGTGTGTAAATGATCTAAAAAGTTTTAACACAACTCAACCATATATTCTAATGATATTTCCATATGTTTAATATGAGAAATAATATTCTTTGTATGCCAATTCAAAGTCCATGCAATGGATACAAAGCCACCTTGGTTATTAATACCCTGGTGCATCGTGTAACAACTCCGATGTTCTACTTAGTAAAATTTTAAAGTTTTCACCTCTAGTGGAAACTCCATGATGTCTTAACATAGCAATAATTTTTTTTCTTTCCATAATGTAAATACATGCAAATTTGAAACAAACACCGTTCCAAACTTCCATTTCATTCCATTTTAATTTCACAAATCTTTCCATAACATAGATTTCATATTGAATAGACTCAAGTTTATCATTCAAGATTACATCCTTCCATATAAATGGGTACATGATACATACATATCTCTTCTGAGCTTCATTTGACAATAGATATACAAAGTAACCCCAATGTTGCTGCAATGGTGCATACCTTCTAGATTTACTCACTCATTGGTGCATACACTCCAAATGTCCCCAATGTTGGAGAAAACATTCGTAAGCCTCAACCACCAACTGATGAGGAGAAGCATAACTTAAGTGCTTTTTTGTCAACCATGGACTCAAATGTGGTCTCCCATACATCTATCACATATGACAAGATTTTCCTACCCTTCGACGAAGAGATTGGTTGGTAAAACCCCATAACAATAGCCCATTTGAGCTTAGTTCTATGTTCTACAAACTAGAATCTATTCATATAGTCGTCATTCTATGAGTATGAAAATATTGAACTAGAACGCATAAAAGGAACACACTGAACTGACAGTGTAAATAGTGGCAACTTAAACTACTTTGGCCAAAGTATTCTCACCCAGTACTTTGAGTGAATGTTATCCTATTCACATACACTTCTATAGCTTGGTTTTGACAGTTTATATACTATACTTAGGTAATTCCTTCAATAGGTAATCATTAACCTCCAAAATATCCTATTCCACTTTTCCCAAAACACAATGGTATTTCTACCCATAAAGAATAATAAAAAGTTACTCCCTTCATTGGATATTCCAATCCCTGGTATAACATATGAGCTTTTCTAGTCTACAAATTAACTTTGCATAGACAAGCTATTTGCTTCAAAAGACAACCTAGTCTCAAGTATAACTTTATAATCCAAAGTTTAGCTACATAAGCTCCTATTGGTAGGAGAAACTGCAAATATCATTTCGGTGTTGTCATTGTTGAAAACCCTAGTACATGATTCGGTCCACGCGACATCATTTTCTCATATTGGAAGTCAGATTGAAGTTCTGTAATTAACTGTCAAGCAAGAACAAAGCATCTGACATAATTGTGTTCATCGATTCATATACAATTTCTTGTTATCATTTTGAGTTGTAGATCTTAGGGAACATATTTTTTTGTATGTACTATCTTATCCAAGAATCATTAGGAAACACATTCATTGGTGTACAAGTTAGAAGATCCAGTTTATTAATTTCCTGTTTATCAGTATAGAAAGCCGACTTCATGAATATAATATGTTGCAGATAATTAAGGAGTAATTGTTTAAGTATTTTCATGTTTGATCATATTGATTTGGGTTATTACTATGCCTTGTCTGACTTTGGTAGGTGCGCATTGATAATTAACTTTGGATTGAGGTGACATTTTATAAATATTTTCATACTCTTGTTGGAGCTGACAGGTAGCGATTAAACCCTTGGTGGCAGATATATATAAGTGATCAATTATATCATTTTGATATAGGCGTGAGATGTGTCTTGGTGTGTGTTGCGAATAGAAAAAGGATTATGCATAGTTTCACTTGTGCATAAAAGGATTTGTGATACAAATTGAAGAAGAACAGAGCAGAAGAGAAGAATCAGATAGAAGGTCAAGAACTCGATTGTTGAGCCTAATTGGAACCGTGATCAGGAATTTGTAGATGCTACTCTTTCAGTTCAAATCTCTTAGATGGATTTAATTTGAATATTTTGTAAGACAATGAGTCTTGATTTTTGAGCAATGAGCTATAGGCAGTGTGCCTAAATGCAAGTGCATTCCCAATTTATAAACACTTATTTCTAAGTATACTCATATTGTGAATTGGCCTTCCACTATGGTTTTTACCCTATCAGGGTTTCCACGTAAAAATAATTGTGTTATGGTGTTATGGTTGTTTGACTTATGTTCATGCATATTTATTTTGGTTGAATTTTATAAGTGCTTTCAGGATTAGTTTAATCAATTTAAAAATTGCAGAACACTAATTCACCCCCCCTCTCAGTGTTCCTTGATTCAAATAATTGGTATCACAACCTAGTTCCTCATAAGAAGTTTAAAATCTTGGGGAATATCAGAGAAAGTAATTCAATGGACTTAGACAGTCTTCAACAACAACTCTTGGTGGCCCTAGATGATCTTGATTGGTCAAAATATGAAGTTCAAAAATTACAAGAAAACCTCATGGATGCTGAGAAATTCATTGTCTCTAAAAGATAAAATCAATAAGTCTAGGGAGAAGAGAAGGGAAATCTATTATCAAATTAAGTATAATGATGGTAAAAGCATGGAAGATGAACAACTGAGTCAAGCCCTGAAACAAAAGATAGAAGAATGTGGAAAGATTACTAAAGATAATATAGTCCTAAAGCATGAAATGGAATCTATTATGATGAGGATGACCAAGGAGAATGAAGATCGAAATTAGAGTGAAGAGAACGTTGCTCAGTCCTCGAAAGAGAAATTTGAAGAATGCAACAAAATTAATGATAGATTCACAAATTTGGCACTTGAATTACAACAATCTAGAAACAATGAAGAAGAGCTTGAAAGACAGGTTGTTATCCTCAAAGATGAACTTGCTACTGCAAATGAATTCAAGGAGAAGTTCAAGATTAGCTCAGCCAAGCTTGATGAACTGATTAAAATTCAGAGGACTGAAGGTGACAAACGAGGTCTTGGATATGAGGAAGGAGAAAGTTCCAGATTTGGACAAAGGAGATTTAGGTAAGGAAATGAGATGAAAAAATATGGAAGGTGTCCGGTAAGACAACCTAATGCCCAAAAATTCAATGGTTATTATTTTGTTTGTAATAAATTTGGTCATATGGCTTCTCAATGTAGAAGTAGAATGAATTCAAATGGTCCATCATTCTTTGGTTAGTACTTTAACTACAACAAGTATGGTCATAAGTCAAATGAATGTGGAAATATGATGAACAAATTTTATAGAGATGTCAGATGCTATACATGCAATAGATTTGGTCATATTGCTAACCAATATAGATCAATAGAAAATAAATGGAACTGGTTTGGACAAAGAAATGTGGTGTGCTAAAACTACAACAAATACGGTCACATTGCCAGATTTTGTAGAAATAGAAAGGGTCCGGTAAATCAAAGAAGAAACATGCAAAAGAATGAAAAAGGAAAAGGGAAAGTCACTATAGCTGAGATCAGGATGGAAATGAAGAAGATATGGGTGAAGAAGAATTATTCTATTGTAGAAAATGAACCAGCACCAGAATTTGGTTCTGGTAATTCATCTAAGAATTAGTTCATGGTCTCTGGCCTAGGGGGAGTTCTCAAGAAAATCCTTCAAATCCCTTATTGGAAGTTGGTACCGCGATATGGATAAGTGCATTGATTACATTTATGATCCACAAATACTACTGAAATAGTTGGAGAGACTACGTATGCTAAGTTGAAGGTCCGCAAAAGAGTTATCTTTCATAGTGTATGGAAACAAGGTATTCAGATGTGTTAGTGAAAAACAATTTATTGTGATAACAAGTTAGGTATGTGAATGATAAAAGGTCATTTTTATTGTTCATTTGTCACTTTGCACTTTGAGAAGAATAAGTTTGGAGAGCTCTGAAGTGAACTTTGGAAAAATTTGGTGAAGGTTCAAGTGTGAAGGTGATTCAGCGGCAAAACCTCAAATCGGTGAAAAGGTATTTATTGTGAAAACTTGTGAATTTGTGAATTTGCAAAAATGGCTACTCCATTGGTAGTTGATTTCAAGGATAGACCTCGTTCGAAATTCAAGTGGCATCCTTTCAAATCTGTTGAGACAAATCCCTTAGGTGCACTTTTGTCTGTTTCGTACGATGTCTTGCATATTGAAGACATTAGGGCATACATTCATACAAACATTGAGGAGTTAGGGAGCTCATAGTTATTGAATTTGTACAAAAATCACATTATAGGAGAGGATTTTTGTGTTAAACCTGAATTCAAAACCCTAGAGGAAAATAAATTACACAGATTATGAAATTTCCTGTGTTTTAAGAAAGCGAATGGGTTTGGTATATTTTAAGCCATATTCATGTTGAATTTATGTGGTTGAATCAACCCTTCAAGATTAAAAAAGAAGCCATAAGAACTGCTATTGGTTTAAATTCCTCTGCTGGATTGGAGATCTTGAAGTTCGTGAAGAATCAGACAGTTACTGATGCAACCAGTTCAGTGTATGATAGAAGATCTATGACAATTAATGGTATTGTTGAAGTGGATGTTATATTTTCATCGATGGTCATTGGTTACAAATTCTATCATTCTAGCTGAGATAATTTTGTATCCGACACAACTATCTATGCAACATATCAGATGGTAAAGGAGAATGAAAAATATGATCTATGTGAGCTACTCATAAGCCACTTGATGGAAAATCTTGGTAAAATCAAGAAAGATAAGAAGAATTCCTTCAAATATGGTAATCTACTATTGTGATTGTTTTGTTATTTTATGAATGAAGTTCCAGGATATGGAAAAGTACAATGGAAAGGTAATAAACCTGTAGATGCTCAAATTAGAGATATCTTGTGTAGACTTGGTGATAGAAAGACAAGGAATACTATAATTTGGGGTTATTTCAAGAACTTTTAGAATGAGATGGAAGCTAGAGAAAGAATTCATAAGTCTATTGTGGAGAAGTACAAAGATACTATCTATTTTATGGTTGACATTGATCAATACCCAATGGAAGCTACAGATCCCAGAACAGTCCAGAGTATGCCAATGGGCTATGAGGTTGAGGAAAATATTTTGGAAATGTATGCTGAATATTTGTTGAGCAAACCTCGGGATCCATCAAAAGAAAGATTTGGTACTTTTTCTAAAAAGGATATACAAGTACATAATCACCTAAGGAATCCTATAATGGTTAGAAGAGTAAGAAGAGAAGTGGAAGCCTTTGGAGAAAGCATGGGTATATCTACAAAAGCTATGAGAGAAGATAGAAGAAAGAGAGAATTACAAGCTAAAGCAGGAGAGCTAGCTAGAACTGAATCTACTAGTTCGGTAGTATGCTCTGCCTGAACTAGATCTATAAGAAGCTCTACTCTCCCCTCTGGTTCTACAAAAAGGTCAAGTCCTGTGAAAGCACAAACAAATTCATTCGATAAGGAAGGAAAAAGGAAGAAGGATAAAAGAAAAATAGTTTATATTGTTGTTTCTGAAGATGAAGAGACTGAATCTGATGCAGAGATAAGAGAAATCAAGAAAAAAGGCACAAAGAAAATAATAGTTTCAAAATACAATCCCTCTAGTGAAGAAGTGGAAGCAAAGAAGAAGATGAAAACTAAAAAAACAAGTATGTCTATAAAGGAAGTGGAGAATGCATTGATTAAGGATGGAAATCTTAGGCCTCTTTGTGAATGGTATGACACTTTTGACAGAGCCGATCAAATAATTCTTGAGGAAGCCTCAATAAAATTCTTGAATAATTTCAATAAGGCACTTATTGAAATAATGTCTACATTACCCAAAAGTCTTTATGAAATTTTGGAAATGAGAAGAGTGAATGCCATAATTGAGGATGATCAGTTGAAAGAGAAAATTCTTACAAATTTATGTCTGGTGATGTCTGTTGAGGAAATGTGGACAATTTAGAATGGTGCTAAGAAAGACTTCAAGAGAAAAACAAGAGTAAACAAGCTCATTATTGGTCAAACTAAATAAGTGGAAAAAGAAACTGAAAAAATTCTAAAGGAAGTTTTGTTAAGGAACAAAATTGATGTTATTTATGAGGAAGTGCTTGATGGAAATGTTTCACTTGGTCCGACAACAGAAGAAGAAAAAGAAGATGAAATTGAGGACACTCAAATTACTCTTGATGTGCATGATGCATAAATTCCTATGGACACTAAATCTCCTAAGGTCATGTTGGTTGAGGAAGCTGAGATTCCTAAAGACATGCAAGAATCTATAGCTGAGGAAACATTGATTGAGGAAAAGAAGGTCGAAATAAAGGATGTTTTGATAAAAGAAAGAGACACTGTTAAGGCAGTGAAAGAGTTTTTGGAAGAACAACTTGAAGAATTTTATTATGAACTAATAAAAGGTCCTATCAACTTGGACACTTTATCCCCTATTTAGAAAATGAAGGTAGCTTCATTCACTCAGAACAAGGCAAGAGAAGAAATTCTGAAATCACATATTGAAGGTAGTGAGTTGTTGAATCTTGCATTTGATATTTTGGAAAAAATAATGCCTACATATGTTAAGGATCCATCCGGTTTTCCATCCAGTGAATGAAGAAGTTTATTAATGTTGCAAGTACTCATTTTTAGTCCCTTGAGAATTAGTTGAGGATAAGGTACAAAAGGAGTTTGATGATAAAAGATTCAATAGATTGAAAGGGATCATAGCCAGGGATAAATCCTTAGTAGCTACTTGTAAAAAGAACATTCAAAGTGCTTTGACTAAAGGTGGTAATATTTATAAATCATGTCTATCTTTATCTAAGTTCACTGAGGACTTTGAAAAGAAAATAAAAGAATGTGAAAAACAATTAGCATATATCACTCAAGCATTTGATCCTCTAACTGTCTATGTTGGAAAGAAAGAAAGTCAATTCATATCCCTACTTGACATGATCAAAAGATTGAAGCATGAAGAAATTAAAATGGTTGAAAGAGTTTGTGAGTTTAGATGACTAATTGGTCCTAAGATGGAAACAATGTTAAGTGCTTTGAAGGAATCACAAGATGCTATGGCAGTCAGTGATCTGGTGAACCTCGGATCTGCAAAGAGTCAATCTTACTTATTATGTGGTCACATGGTTATCTTGGAGAGTCTCAAGAAGGTTTGGGACATGAGTTTGAACTTGTTGAAGAACAATTTTTCAGATTTATTTAGGTTTATGTAAGTTCAAGAAGCCTGTTTGTACATATGCAGTTTATTCATAACAATTTTGTTTGATTTTTGGTATGCAAATTCCTACCTTTTCCATTGACATCAAAGGGGGAGAATGGGACAGTGAAAAAATCCTTAATCATCTCAAGGGGAGTTGTGTTTTTGAATTTTGAAAGGTGGCACTATATTCATGTTGGTACTAATCCGACACTTAGTCATTTTTCTCTAATCAACACCAAAGGGGGAGATTGTTGGCAAGAGACACTACAAATATCATTTTGGTGTTGTCATTGAGGGAAAACCTTGTCTGTTATTTGATCCACATGAAAACATTTGCTCATACCGGAAGTTAGATCAAAGTTCTATAATTAACTTTCGAACAAGAATATAACATTTGACAGAATTGTGTTCATCGATTCATATACAATTTCCTATTATCATTTTGAGTTTAGGATCTGAGGGAAGATATTTTATTTTATGTAATATCTTATCTAAGAATCATTAGAATATGCTTTCATTGGTGTGCAGGTTAGAAGATCCAATTTATTAATTTCCTATTTATCAGAACAAAAATTTGACTTCATGAATATAATATGTTGCAGATAATTAAGGAGTAATTGTTTAAGTATTTTCATGCTCAAACATATTGATTTGGGTTATTACTATGCCTTGGCCAACTTCGGTAGGTGTGCATTGAGAATTAACTTTGGATTGAGCCAATAGTTTGTAAATATTTTAATACTCTTGTTGGAGCTGACAGGTAGCGATTAAACCCTTGGTGGTAGATATATATAAGCGATCAATTATATCATTTTGATATAGGCGTGCAATATGTGTTGGTGTGTGTTGCGAATATCAGAAGGATTATGCATAGTTTCACTTTTTCCTAGAAGGATTTGTGATACAAATTGAATCATAACATAGAAAAAGAGAAGATTCAGATAGAAGGTGAATAACTCGAATGTTGAACCTAATTGGAACTGTGATCAGGCATTCATAGATGCTACTCTTTCAGTTCAAATATCTCAGATGGATTTAATTTGAATATTCTATAAGACATTGAGTCTTCATTTTTGGGTAGTGAGCTCTAGGAAGTGTGCCTAAATGCAAGTGCATTCCCATTTTATAAACACTTATTTTTGAGTATACTCATATTGTGGATTGGCCTTCCGCCATGGTTTTTCCCCTATCAGGGTTTCCATATAAAAATCCTTATGTTATGGTGTTATGGTTGTTTGCCTTATGTTCATGCATATTTCTTTTGGTTGAATGTTATAAGTGCTTTCAGGATCAGATTAATAAAGTTAAAAATTGCAGAACACTAATTCAACCCACCCTCTCAGTGTTCCTTGATTCCATCAGCTTCATCTAATCATATATTAACTATTCTTAAATAACTATCTCCATTCACTAATAAATAAATGGTTCTCATCAAGAGTATATTCATGTAAATTAATGTCCTTAATCAAGAATAATCATATCAATAGATGATTCCATTTGAGAGCATAATCTCCTTAATAAAAGATTTCGTTCAGAAGAGTAGAACCTTGTCAAAAATATGAATTCATCTCAAGAGTGTAAAGCAACTAATCAAGTATAAACTCTAACTCTATAGGTAATCCTACCTATGTCTCCATACATATAGTATCTTCATAAAATCAAGTGATTTACTTATTTACATTGGTGAGTCTCAACCTTAGTATACCCTAATCTTGGAAATAAAATTATAAATCAAGTAGGTTAACCTAAACCTATGTGTTCCAATAAAAACACCATACAACCCATCCAAGCAAGTTATTCTTATCCTATTGGTTCCAATGGGTAATCAAGTAAATATTCCAATCTAATAGGTTAATCTTAACCTAGGTTTTCATATACTTCTCAACCCAAAAAGGTCACTCCCGACCATGGGTTTTATCCAATAGTTAAGCAATGATCAAGTGACCATATTAGTATGGATTAGCAATGACTCATCCTATCATTTCTTCCAAACTGTTGATGTACAACTGAACCTTATCATTCCAACAGTTTCCTAACATCATAAGCCAATAGTGTCAAGTCACTTCATGATATTGATACATTTCACATTATTAATTACCCTTAATCTATTTCCATTTAATAATTCCCATTATATTTATACTAATGACAAATAATCCCTCCTATTATGGACTAAAGACAATCACTTTCATAGAAAAGCATTAAATATATTCTTTTCCTTTCTAAAGAAAATGCTATGAATTCCTAATGCAACTATTCTCAAGTAGTACAAAAAAAAACATTCAAATCTCATTCTTTCATAAATAAATACAAATAAGAGAAGACTAGATCCTTATGCCTATAATATTCAATTAATCCAATTGACTAACTTGATGCACAACCTTCCAAGACAGCTTGCTAGCCTTCATTGTTCCACTAAAAGTGATACTTCACTATGTTGTCTTTCTCAAGAGAACTCAATGCTCTCACAAAGTAACTCTAAGCTCTCACAAAATAACTCTAAACTCTCACAAAATACATCTCTCAAAATATTTACAACATAATAGATTTGCAGAATAAGTGTGTGCCAAATGAGAGAGCTATTCCATCTATTAATATAGAAAAGTGAGATATTGATGCCAAAAGATATGGAATTTCAGTTGAAAACCCTTCACATGCAAATAGAATCACCTCATACACTTAAAAGGTGTCAGAAATCTAAGTGTAAATTCAACATAGCATTCAACAGATCGACCCCTTTAGTTTGACAACAACTCAAGACTAATTCAAATATGCACATGCCCAAATGATGACAATTGAATTGCAACCAAAATAGAATTCTACAAACATAGAGCTTTAATATGTTGGAATTATGTATTCTTCATGTTTCCTATATTTAATTTTGTTGTTTACTCAAAGAACTTAGTCAGATATCTCCTGGATGCATATTATACAATCGACTTGGTCAAAGGCATATGAATTGACACCTCATTATTGAGTCGACTCCTTCCATTATGGCATGGTTTGTATATTGACTTGGCACAGTGCATGTAACTTAAAAAAACAATATTTTACCATAGTCTAAGCACTTTATATGGAACAACCTTGATTTGTATTGTGTTGCACATTGCAGCCTATGAACTACACAGTACTCATGCGCTGCACTTTCACCTCAAATTCAACATGTTATTTGTTGTTGCCATTTCCTATTTCCATGCATTAAAACACTTTATCAAGTTGGATTAAATGTTTCCATCGCTTTATATTAAAGCATTCCAAGTTGAAGTAATTTGTTGCTATAATTTACTGCTACATTTACAAATGGTGTCGAGTATGATTTACTTTCCAAATTGGCCTTTGTTAGTGCACATTAATTACATATAAATTGGACTTTATCTTATGCCAAACATATGTATCAATCAGCCTATAATACTTTTTGTAGAATATACACAAATTGACCTTTATTAATTATCATATATAAAAAAAATAAAAATCTATATATATATACATGTACATATATATATCCATGAGTAGCCTTAACACTGTCATGTATATGTATATGCATATATATTCCATGAAAAATAAGTATGTATACATTTGATATTTAAAACAAGTTAATATTCATATAACAATCATATCGACTGTATATATATACCTCTATGTACAGGTATACGTACATATTCATATATGGATATATATTTCTATATGGACATTTTTTTTATCACACATACGTATGTATTGACACATGTATACATATGTATATATGTATATATCTTATACATATATATATACATTCGAATGCTCAATCAAGCACATACACAATTACTATCTTATTCATAGGAACCATACGTGTAATGTATATATACTTATATACATACACATCCTTTTTTCCATTCGATAACACCATACTCATAAGCAATCCATTCATAATCATGCATTGGTACATCTACCTATGTACCCTCATGCTCCTTTATGTGTATGGTATATCGTTAACATGCATATGCATACATATACATACATTCAACATGTTTTCACTACATCAATAAAACATAGTAACTTAAGGAATAACTCATAAGCTCCAAACACATAAAAATCATCCAAGAATTCATTCAACAATAATCAAGACCCTTACTAATGTAGACATGTCACAACTAAAGGATGACTTACCAATTCCAAATACTATGACTTGACTCAACCATTATATTGTGAGTGTGTGATCTTAGATAGGTACCATTAAGTGTTATCCAACCAATCACTTCTCCTAAGTGATACTTCCCCTCCACCTAGAGGATTGAACTTGTCCCTACCACTAGCTTAGAACATTTGCAATGGTAGTTAGACCATAATAAATCCATATGCATCATCAACTTTAGCATATTCATATAGAAATCAATATAAACATATTTACTCTTTCAAAGCCATATTAAGAATTTATCAACACTTTAACATAATACCTATTTCTGTATTCCATTGTTTTAGCAAGCATATCCAAATCATGATTACATTTACCATCCTATTTACCCATGAAGGTAAAAGTAAATTAGTAACAACCAGATGGGGTGTGACATACTTGCTCCCTTGTGAATCACCATCCCCGATGATTTAAAGCACTTTCACATATAGATAATGTCAAATAAATGTTTTTACTTACCTTTTCCAATTCATGTAAGAATTAAAAAATAATCTTCCCTTGTAACTTCACTCCTTGCAATCTTGTCCTGCTTGGACCTTACATCGAGTGTCCTTGTTATCGCATAGGGAGAACTTGTGTGTCTTACACATAATTTATCTCTCAAAGAGCTTTATCATATTACCTTGTATGTACATCCTAAGTACAATAATCACTATATTCCACATGACACCTATACCATAGTGACTAGAAAACATGTTCATATTGGCCCATGAATTTATCCTTAGTGTAACCCATATAGATAAGGAATGTTAGTGTATTGTACACTACACTGTGGGTCCCATCCTTCTCTTTGGTATTTACACCTTTAGAAAACTCAAAGGCCAAATCCATCCATCACTTACAGATCCATTTTACTTAATCATAAAATTAATGCTCTTGACCATTGTCCAACTTGAGCATAATATTATTCTTGGACACCTGTCAAATTCTGAACATACGTTTGATACTGCTTTATATTTCAAGTTTTGTATCAACAAGGTTTCTTTGATCATTTTGATATATCATTCCTTTTTGACAACCTTTCTATTCTAAGGTTAACCCTATTTATTAGCCCATTTCATCTTAGTAGAGTTTTTGACCTTCCTTTCCATGTAATGGATCAAACCTCAATAGTAGAAGTCTATACGTATTATACAAATCGTTCAAGATTTGGTTTATCACTTTTACCTATTCAGCTATAATAATATATTGAGCATTCATTCAATTGAATTTATCTCAATATGGTAATGGTTTACAAAAACTTATAATTTTTTTCTTGTTCACAACTGAGATAATCTTCTCAGGAATGCTAAGCAACTACTTCACATAATATATTATTTAGGACCGAAATCCTATGAATCAAATTTCTAACCAACATTGGTTACCTTGGTGAGTTTGTTCAACATAATATTATGTTAGTTTCATTGACTTAGATAGATTAAACTATCTTGTGTTTTATCACTTTCCTTTTGGAATCTCAAGGGAGTATTCACATCCTGTCGATGACGACATATTATCTTCATTTATTGGCAAACTGGAAAATAACTTGCTACGTACTCTGCAACATATTACTCCATCTTTTCCAAGATTATAGTGGTTCCTCTTCTGAAAAATAACTTTTTCATTCCAATTTCCTAACTATGACATCATTTCCCTCATTTCATTCCTTAATCTCACATAATTTTGGGTACATAGGTTCATTTACATTCCTTATTAGTCTATTCTTTGACTAAATGAAAACCTATTTTGTGGACTTATGCCACATAAGAATAATGCTTAGAAATTTTTAAGAGATAAATCTCCTTCATCTTAGGACATCCATACCTTGGATTTATTTTTCCCTTTGATCATCTCCAAAGTGATAATCCAATTTTTAGCTCAATCTAGCTTTCCCATTGAGCATTTGTACCTTTTCAAGTAATAATTCCTATTCAAACATGCTGGTTCTCAAAAGATGTCAAATTTAATTGCATACCTAATTACCAAACATGAAAATTTCTCATTAACTCCAAATCATGAGTAATCTAGTTCTTTCCTTACTTATTTCCCAGGAAGTGATCTTCCCTTTCTTGATCAAGTAATCTACCTCTCCTTTTCTAAGGCATCAATGATAATATCATTTGATCTTCTAATCAAACATATATAATGCATTGAGTGATAATATTATTTTCTCATTGGTCATAATCCTTGAAATTTTCATTATCTTTCAATAATTCCAATACTTTATTCTCGTGGTCATGAAATATATGACTTAATTGATATCATGACTTACAAAGAAGTCAAAAGTTCTTCCAAATTAAAAATATATTCATGATTTTTGTTGGGTAGGTTACATTTATCTGAGTCAATCCATTCTCTTTCTCCCCCCCTTAGTGTTTCCACAAAATTCAATCAACTCAAAGTTGAACTCCTAGGAAAAAATTGCTTTCTTGAAATGATTTATCATTCTTTGTTGTTGAGTTTCTATTGAATTTTTCTTTCCTCTATGGCATGCCTTGAATATACTTATTCCTAGAGTTAGATTCATCACTAATCGCTAATCTCCTAGATTTAACATTTTGGATCACCAAATAAGAGATGTATTGATTAATTAGCAACTTTACAAGCTAAGAGGCACTCTAATATACCAATTCTATTTTCCATGTATACCAATATCCTTTTTGTGGAGGAATTTCTATATCCTCAAATCCTCTTATTTTGATGTGTTCTCAACTTAGAGCGTTGTTTCCTTACTAATTATATTGATTTGACACATAATGTCACACTGTTTCACATTTCCTTTTGGAATCCCCTAAACATAAGTTTATTTTTGTTGACAAGTTGGTGTGTTTATTCCACACTTCTACCAAACTTAGTACTAACCAAACCTTTGTTGGACCAATCTGATTTACTTTTTTTAGGTTTCTTTCTTATAATCACCTTTCCAAGTGACTTTATCCCAATTTTTGGTAACTTCATAACCCTAAGCACCCTATGTGTCTTGGTTTCTTTTTCTCATCTTAATTAGAACTCCAAATTGACCTTGCCATCTTTGGTTGGTGGAAACATGTCCACTTCATTTATTACTTCATTTCTGACCATTTTGGTCTCTTCCCTTATTCCAAGGTACCAACTCCTCGCTTGCAAGTTCTTAGCCTTGCAGAAAAATTAGATTCTTGTCAATAGTTCTCCAACTCTTGGATACCTCCTTCATTGACTATCTACTTCGTTTGAAGTTTCCAATTTATACCAATAATGCATACTCATAGATTTGTAGTATTCTTACTAAATCCAAAAATCCTCGACTCTTTGCAAGAATAGGTTATTACTAATAACAAGGTTTATTTCATTTCTTCCAATCCCCTTAGATTCATTTTAACTATTTAGTAGGGTTAAGGTACCTATTAGTTATCCTTCACAATCTTCCTACCTAACCTGATTGCATAATATTCCACAATCCAAGGGGGATATCATAATGAGTTTTTGGTTTAAGAGTTTTCAACTCCTGGGATGACTCTTATCTTGTCCCAAACTTGAACAAGTTACCAAGAATCTCATATTCCTTTTCATTTCCCTTTTTCTTTCCTCTTACTATCTTGGAATAATTTTTTTGCAACCATTATCTTCTGATAAGGTTTACACATTGTTTGTATAATGAGCTCATAGGCTCTAGAGTTGAACCTAGTAGCTCTGATACCACATGTCACAACCTCGATGTTCTACTTAGTAAAATTTCAAAAGTTTCACCTCTAGTGGAAACTCCATGATGTCACAACATAGCAATAATTATTTTTCTTTCCATAATGTAAATTACATGCACATTTGAAACAAACACTATTCCAAACTTCCATTCCATTCCATTATAATTTCACAAATCTTTCCATAACATAGATTTCATATTGAGTAAACTCAATTTTATCATTCAAGATTACATCGTTCCATATAAATGGGTACATGATACACACATAGCTCTTTTGAGCTTCATTTGACAGTATATATACAAAATAATCTTGATTGCACCGCAATGGTGCATACCTTTTGGATGTACTCGCTCACTGGTGAATACACTCCAACTATCCACAATGATGTTGCAAACATACGAAAACCTCGACAGCCACTTGATGAGGAGAAGCATTACTTAATTGCTTTTATGCCAACCAAAAACTCAAACGTGGTCCCCATCACATCTGTCACAAATGAAAAAATGGCCCTACCCTTCGATGAAGATATTGGCTGGTAAAATCCATAATAATAGCCTATCTAAGCTTAATGTTGTGTTTTACAAGCTAGAACCTATTCATATAGTTGTCATTCTATGAGTATGAAAATATTGAACTAGAATGCATAAAAGGAACATACAGAATTGACAATGTAAACAATGGCAACTTACACTACTTTGGACAAAGTATTCTCACCTAGTACTTCGAGTGTCAGTCATCCTATTCACATACATTTCTATAGCCCGGTTTGGATTTTGACCATTTATATACTATAATTAGGTAATTCCTTCCATAGGTAATCATTAGCCTTAGAAATATCATGTTCCACTTTTCCCAAAACACAATGGTATTGTTACAAGTTGGTTACTTTTTTAGAACCAAACTTAATCTCACCATTTACTTATGAATCTTCTAGAATCCAATGGTCAACAAAGGTAAGGATTGGCCAATGAATATGTACTAGCTTGCTAGGGTAGACCTCTACTCTTCGAGCTCTATGAAACCTAGGAGGGTGATCCTCACAATGTCTATATGATAATCTCATGCCATTATATCGCAAACATTGAAACAAATAGACACATTCCTATTAAGAGAAAATAGAAAAAATTCATTAAGGATTTGGCTGACCCTTTAATGAATTGTACCTAAAGCAAGGAATTAGCAGCACTTCATACTACCATACTGCAATTATAGGTCTGTTAGGAATTATTGTAAAGATTTGTGTTCTTTGTTAGGTACAGGTGGCTCACTAACATCAAAGATGACCAAAAAAATGGAACAGTGCTTTATCTAAGGACAACAGACTCAAACTTGCAATAAACTATAATACATTAGCAATGGAAACAAGTATTTGTAGACTATTGTATATTAATTTTTAACATACATCTCGATGTGTCCAGAAATATAAACTTCTTAACAATCCTTGAATTTCACTTACAAATATATGATCTCATATAAGAAATTATTTAGCTCTTTGAACTAAAGCAAAAATGAAATCACACACTCAACCAAAGTGATTGAAGATGAATAAATGAACCTTGATCCCTTTATTCATAATTCAAAATCCAAAATTACATAGGAGAGAAAGTATTCCAAGAACTTACAAATATATTTCATATATATTTTCTATTGTAGAACAATTAAGCCTATTAAGATCTGAATACATTCCTAAGAGTCAACACTAATCTATTTCTTTGTGCTTGAAATTATCAGAATTACTCATACATGAGCTCAAAATTGCTTTACTATCAAAAGACCTATGTAATTGGCCATGAATTCTTATTTATAGAAACATGAGAGCAACAAGCATTGATCCAAATTACAATTGAAGTCACATTTTCATTTTACACACATTTTAATTTCAATTTCAAGATTCCCCCAGATGGTTATATTTCAATAGGGGGAAAGTGTATAAGACAAAATTTGTCTCTATTTGCTGAAGAAGATACACCCACCTTCCAAAAGGCATTTTTTACTCATTGTAATAGAATCAAAATATCTTCCTCATAGGAAAAAAGTGTTAACCATGTGTGCACCTAGTCAACAAAACTATAAAGCATGAAAAGCAACAAAAAGAGAGACAACCAACCTATCTAAGTTAGCATTTGTGGTCCACCAATCTTTATGTTAGGAGAGAATAGTATTTTGCAGTATTTCTACAAAATCCTAATCTGTAATAACTCTAGACTCTGCATTGTTTCTCTCTCGTCTATTATTCACCATGTGTGTCATCACTCTTTCATATATACAGGTTCATTCTGTGAACCTCCCCAACCATATGTTGTACTCATCTTCAGTGGGCCAATTCATATCCATCAAGGTTTTCACTTTTGCATTATGTTGAGCATACCTTGCATCTATTAAAACTCTAGTCTTTAACAAATACATCTATTTTCATCTCAAATCCAACCATGCTGTAAATGTGGGGGTTCAACATGGAATAATGAATTACAATTAACATCACCTTGGCCTATATCAGCCATTCTCTTATTATTCAGTATCTTGGGCAGGCCCTGCTCCTCCATCTCCTTAAACATTCTTAATTTGTTTTGGAGTTACCTCCCTAACTTTCCATGGAAAGTTGTTATTTCATTACTTTGATCAATGGCCTGTAATATCTCAAGAACATTAGTAGGAGCTTCAAGATCTTCCTTCATCTTAGGTATCATTTCCTTAAGTCTCCCTACTCTGGTGCTCCATTTTCTCCATTCAGTCTAAAAATCCCTTTGAACCTACAAATGTTTGATGTTTGCCTCATGGATGTTCTTGTAGGTATCCCACACATCATCAACCCTATTGACGAATTTGGTCACTCTATACTTCAATACATCCTCAAAAATATCATTTTCCACTTTAACTATTTCCAGTTTGGATTTCTTTGTATTCTCCCTTTCTGATTTCAATTCTTTGTTCAAATTTTGAATCCTCAATGACAGGGTTTCTCTATCCTATGTAGACAAATCTAAGGTAGAACTTTTTGGAGATGGAAAACTCATTTGTGTAGTGGAAATCACTTTATTATGCTCATCCATAAATTTTTTGTATCTATCCAACAAATTCTTATAGTTGGCCTATGTAATCTAAGCAATATCCACACTTAATATTGCAACATGCATTGTCAATTGTGCAACTGTAGTATTAGTCATTTTTGTTTCCCTTCTGAAAACTATTGCTCCAATCTCCTTTTCCACAAATTTTATGACATCAGGTTTCCCCGTGTTTGGTTCCATAGACCAGATGGAAAGTGTATGTAGCTTGGGGCT
The DNA here is from genome assembly GCA_007115665.2 of Sequoiadendron giganteum. NCBI lineage: Eukaryota > Viridiplantae > Streptophyta > Pinopsida > Cupressales > Cupressaceae > Sequoiadendron > Sequoiadendron giganteum. The sequence goes on from CM021100.1 coordinate 727,529,269, forward strand.
AAAACCTGAGCCAAAGACCTTATTGTGGAAAACCTCCTCATAAATAGAGGCATTAGGATCCTTCCTAATGGCATCTAGTGCATTAGAAGATGATATGTCCCATCTAGGAAATAGGAGTGTCCCACTCCCTTTCACCAATGTTCTTGCCTCATTAGGTGACATATTAGCAATTTATTGTATTATTTTATCTTCATCCTCCTTTTCATCTTCTTCTTGTAAGGAGGAGTCAACGTTCTCTTTTACTTATTCAATCCTTATTTTAGTGTCAGAGTATTTGACATGTATGAAAAATTCTTTGAATTCTTTGGTCTTGAAAAAAGCATCATCACACATAAACTCTTCACAGGCCTTTATTCTGACATCATCATCCTCGACCTCACTATATTCCCACTTTTACAATTCTGCTAGGGGGGTTCACTATATTCAAGGCATCATCTTTTTATTTACAAAATTATTGATCTACCTACTGCTCCATGGGAATGTTCTCTCTAGATACCTTAGGGACTTAAGGCTCGCCAATCTATTCACTTACTGAATAAGCCACTAGTGGAGTGACTACAGGTTGTCCACCTATCTCTTTTGTTTGCACAAGGATGCCTGGAGCAGAGGATTGAGCTGACTAACTCTTTAATTGTGCATAATGGTTCTCCTTATCCACCTTGGCCTTAATCTTAGCTTTCTTTACTTTCTCAAAGAAACTATTCTCATTAAAATCACCGAGCATTAATTTTTCCTTCACAAATTTATCCTCTACCTCGGCATAGGGGCTAACATAGAGGGGGTTTACCTTCAACATCTTTTCTTCAATTGCACATATTTTCCTCCATGCAATTTTTCTTGCTGTAACTTCTTTATCAAAGGATAAATTTCTAGTCAGGTGCTATGTGGCACATCTTGCTGGGTAGGACTAAACTCAAGGTTACCCTGCTAATGCATTGGTGGGACACCTTCTTGATGGGATGACTGAAGAAGGGTGCTTTATGGCACACCTTGCTGGGAAGAACTAAATTGAAGGTTACCTTGATGATGGATTTAAGGGATACCTTGTTGATGTGATGAATGAAGAAGGGTGCTCTGTGGCACACCTTGTTGGGTAGGACTAAACTAAAGGTTACCCTAATGATGCATTTGTAGGATACCTTGTTGATGGGATGATTGAAGAAGGGTGCTTTGTGGCACACCTTGCTGGGTAGGACTAGATTGAAGGTTACCCTGATGATGCTTTTGCCGGATACCTTGTTGATGGGATGACTAAATAAGGGTGCTCTATGGGACACCTTGTTGGGTAGGACTAAACTAAAGGTTACCCTAATGATGCATTTGTGGGATACCCTATTGATAGTATTGCTGGTTCGGAAGGGGACCCTATGGTCCACCTTGTTGGTGGTATGGGTTGTTCAGAGGGGGACCCTATATTCCACCTTGTTGATGGTACTGATTATTTAGAGAGGGGCCTTGTGTTCCACCCTGTTGATGGTACTGATTGTTCTGGGAAGGGTTGACACTTGAAGTGTTCTAAGGTATATATTATTTAGGAGGTGGATTGTTGTTTTGAGGTTCATACTGAGATGACATTCCTTGATACATTTGTGTCATTGGTGCTTGTTTAATCTGAGTTTGTTTTCTTAACAAGGGGTTCTCTTTGGGTTGATCATTGATTTGTGAGAACATAGGTGGAATGTTTGACATATCTGGAGGTTGGATTATTTGTCTCACAACCAAGTTATCCCCCAAGGGAATAAGATTGGGGTCTTTGAGATCCTCTACATTAAAGTCCACTAGCAATTTAGCAGCGCTTTGTGCTAACTTGAAGAAATAGGAGTTTGGGTCCTTTCTCAACAACCTATCCATTAGTTTGAGAAACTTGGGGTTGTTAGAATGTTCAAATAGTTCCTCCTCATTTATCTCGTCCTCACTATCTACCTCCTCCACAACCACTATCTTTAGATCTTGTTTGATTTGTGTTATCACCTCCTTTTGTTTGTGGTTTACTTCTTCCTCACTAAAAGTGCCTCGGTACACCAGTCTCTTCTGGGGAGTTTCAAGGTCACTTGGCCTATAGTCCCATGGGATACTTTCATCATTCATGGTATTTTCTAGTGGGATATTGGTGTTATTCTTTCTTTCTTCCATTTTCTTCCTATGTTACGATCTCATGGTTTTCATAAACAACTTGGGTGCCTTGTGGGAGAGTGGTGAAATGTTTGAACTCTCTAGGTGACTCAAATCCTAAAGACCCAATGTTGTCCTAAATGATAGGATACAGATTATGTGAGATATTGGAGTTGTTGGAATAGACCAGGATTCTAATAGGAGTAGAAGGAATACAAGTTTGAATTATTCCTTGAAGCAAGTTTGTAAAAGTTATATAACAACCTATTTCTGGTTTTGTGAAGTGCCCAAAGGTGTTTCTTGAGAGATTTTGGACTAAGATTCCTAAGTCTAAAATGGAAACTTGTGGATGTTACTTTAGGTATCTTGACCTTGCATGAGATCATGAAGAAGATATTTATTGCCACATGGGTGGTGGTAACATGGGTCTTCCTGCTTCTATGTCTTCTTTCTCTTCCTCTTCATCTAGGACAATTGATGCGGTGAGAAATTGGTAGGGTGTTTCATTTTTTTGAAATATGAAAGTTCTCAAGCTACTTATGATGTTAGTTTGTTCACCTTCAATGTATGTGAGACTAGGTTGAAGGATCAGTGCTACAAGGTTTGGTTGTTGAACTGGAGTAGTTGGTCGCCATATGGTCATAAAGTTTAATTATGTTGTGAGATGGTTGTCATGAAGCTAGAGACCCTAGGTTCTGAGTGATGTTTTGGAATGGTAGTACTTTTTGGAAATAAAAATATTGAAGAACTATGGTTGATATTCCACTTTTGTGTCTAGAGGATATGTTGTAGGAAAGCTTACTAGTACTATTTGCGAGTCCCAAGTATCTGTTGATATCATAGATGTCTAAGTGGAGAAATGACCCCAATGGTTTGTTTGATTTTGATTTCAAATAGGTAGGATGGAAATAGTGGATGAGGGACTATGTGACCTTTTGGCTTTCCAATTGTTTGATTCAAACAATGATCCTATAAACAATTCGCTCTCAAATTTCTCCGTGTTTGTAGTATGTCAAGTGATAAAACAACACTTGGCCTGACTCAACAAGAATGGACTTATGTGACCTTTATGTCTATAACTTAAGTTGTAAAATCATAACACTTAAGCCATAGTTCCTAAATGTTTACTTTGATTAATGTAACCTGAAATAAAAGCCAAAATGTTCAGAAACCTTTAAGGAAAGATCCTTTCAAGGAGTTCGAACATAAGGATTTTTTTTCACAAGTATGCACCAAGTCAAAGGGTTTGTGATTCAAACATTTCATTCAATGTTTATTTGAATGTGTTATTTTTCTTTAAATCAATCACATAATTTGATGTCAAATTGTTTTGAATGTAATGGGAAAGTTTGACATAAACAAGCAATTACAACCCTAGGGGATATAAACCATTCTCTTAGGTAGGCTTGCCTCATGCTCTGAAGAGATGATTTTACATGCAACTTATGGCACAGGCCTATAGTCAGACATAACAAGTAGCTTCTCGAAATTAAATTATGATGCACCACTTTCAAAGAATGCTTTTGGATAATAGGGTGGCCTCTAGACAATTTGGTTCTTAGTGATAATTGTGAACACGGAAATCTCACACTCACCTACTGGCCACTTAAGGCATGGGATTAGGTGTAGACTATTATTAGCATGCCTTGAAGCTAATTTCTTACAATTTTGCAACCTTTGATATAGCCCACTAGTAAACATGCTTCGAGACCTTGCAATGAGTTCTCCAACGTGGAATGTGTCTCAAAACAAGCCCCCTCTTTAAGGTAAAACTTGAAAATAAAGTGCAAAGCTCAAAAAGTGTTCTTTTACTCACCCAAGATTGTCAAAAGGTGCGAGGGGAGAAGATAAAACACTTCAACTTGACAACCACTGAATGCACGATGAACAATTCATAGCAAATTGATTCCTTTTTAAACACCTTGAGTGGTGTTATCCCTAAAAATATGTGAATAACATAAACAAATTGTTCTTTTTATTTACACCAATATGAAGTTTTTCAAGACATCAGTCACTTAAGATAGCAATGGTGCAATACAAAAGAAATAACATGTTCATTTTAACACCCAAACTTGAGTGTTTCTAAGAAAATAATCCTAGTTCTAACTTGGTCAAAAAATGTAAATCGAGCATGCGTCAACAAAAACGGAAATCATATGTGTTCTTTTTATGCACCAAAGTTGAAGTTCCTAATTATGAAAACATGAAATGTGTTCATTTTTAGAGCCCCAAAATTGAAGTGTTTTTTTGTTCTTTTTATGAGCACCAAAATAAGAGTTCCTAATTATGAAAACATGAAATTGGTTCAATTTTAATAGCACTAAAAACAAATGTGAGATTGTGTTTGTTCTTTTTAGAGCACCAAAATAAAGAGTTCCTAAATTAAGAAAACATGAACTTGGTTAAATTTTAAAAACACCAAAATCAAATGTGAGTTTGTGTTTGTTATTTCTAAAGCACCAAAATCAAGTTTTCCTAAGTTAACAAAAACCAATTATGGATCTAGAAATCTTTGACCGATCATCTTCCCTACAAAAAATGAGTTAATGTCACTTGAATCCTGCATCAAATCTATTAATAACTGTTACACATTGAAAAAAAAACAAACATTAATGGAAAAATTCATTACAATAGTACAGGATCCATGCACTTGTCTGTTAGAGCAACTGCTCAGTTCTTAGAGAAAAATGCTCAGAAAAAATGCAAAAGCGCCATGTCAAAAATAGATGCTCAAATCTGTTAGCAGATGCTAACACTATCAAAAGTAGATGTGAAGATTTTGAAGCAAGAGCACTGATCTCGATGCAAGTGAGTAGTTCCCATGGAAAGTGCATAGTTTATGTTGTAAATGTGTGGTTTTCTTGTCAATCAAGTGCCCAGGTCTTATGGGTTGTGCATGAAAACTTCGTCAAGTGTGCTTTCGAGACTTGAAACTTTAAAAACAACTCAAAGAAACATTAGAGGGGACAAGGGTCCCAACGTGCATGCCAAAATGTGTAAGGGGGACAATGTTAGATTGAGAACAAGATAAAACATGCTTGAAACAAGAATGTAAACTAAGATCAAACATATTAATCTAAGATCTAATCCTACACATACAAAATGAAACTGAGCTATTTGAACATACATTAAATAATCTACGATTATAGAATTGAATGTAAACAAAAAACATAGTGTTACCATCATGTAGTGGAGTGTATTCACCTAATGTTGGGTTATTCTTATCATCACAAAGCCTCCAAAGTTCATGTGCAAAAGCTTGAGGAATGATGCTTGATGTTGGTTGATCGAAGAAATGAGGTTGAATCACTAAAAATGGTGGTTGTGAATGTTAGCAGTACTTCATTGTGCAAATGATGTTGATTCTCTGATCCTTATTTGTGAGGAAAGGGGTTTGTTATATAGAAAATGATATTTGAAATGGACAATCAAGATCATGTTGGAGAACATCCACATCAACGGTCAGAGTGTGTTGAGAGGATTTAGACATGAGAAGATTGTGCAAAGTTGATTGCTTAATTTAGGTGATTGACAAATAGATTGGCTAGTCAGGGATTAGATTGATCAATCAAGATTTTAGTGTAGGCACGTAAAACTAACATCATGCATTCCGCTTTAACCAACATCCAATTATGCTATTAATCAATTATAACAATTTATTGATTAATTCCCTAAGGTTCATCATATTTAATTAAATAAATCAAGTTATTTAATTAAGTCCTCAAGTTCTTCTTATTTGATTCAATAAATCAAACTGATTTAAATCAAATGTCAAACTCCTAAAATCCTCCAAGTTAATTAATCTGAATTAATTAACCTCTAAACATAATCATCCATTCTCTAGCTTTTGACTCAACTTGAGTCAAATCTAAACTCTAAACTAACCCACCCAGTTGCACCAATAAATCAATTATTTGATTTATCAATTCTTCTAATTACTTTCAAAAGGGCATCAAGATGGAATATTCTTCTAGTTTGAATCTTCTCTCCACATGACTTGTCCCTTCCAACAAAGCATTAAATGCTCTTACACATGTCTCTTGCACAAGTCAAACTTGGCATTTAATGCACCTTTCATGTCATTTCATTCAAATTCAAATTTGAAATTGGCACATTGGCCAAGACTTGCACATTCCTCACCCTCTCACACCTTGAAAAGTGGCATCTTGTCATTGGCCCATGAATGATCCCACATTCATCAATTTGGCCTCTCCTCTCTTCAAGTTCAACTATAAGTTGAAGGCTTCTCTCCTTCAGACAACAACACTTTTTCATGCAAGGTTACTCTCCACATAAGAGAACTAATCTTGCTCATCACAACAACACACATTTGAAAGCATCTACACTATAGGCAACTTGAGCTCATAGCAACTCATTGTCTATCTCACTAAGCTTATCAAGGATTGGGAAAGGGCTCTTTCACATATTCAAAGAGCACCAATCCAATATGGGATAGATATATTTCATGTTTTACATGCTTTGCTTACCTTTTTTATTTGGTTGCATTTGAATTATGGAGTATTATTTCATAAAGATGTGTATTTATGTTATGTTGTTTTGTCAAGTTTACTAACATTTCCAGATTTTCATGTCTACAAAATGGTGCTAGAAGGAGGGCAGTTTCTAAATTCATTTGAAAGTAATTAGATTTTGTCATATGCATGTCTAGTTCTTTGAATGCATTCTTACATTATCTGGAATTTAGTCCATTCCCATTGAGTCTATGTTCCCCATTTGCATCATCAATATGCATTCAATCTGATTTTTAAAAGCTCCATTATGATTTCAACAGTTTGACTAATCATTGATTAAGTTGTGAAAATAAAGCACATGTTTGAGGTCTGTATGCACTGTTATAAAAAAAAAAAATTGATGAAGGTAGGCATGTAGTATCATGGTGGTTCTCTTCTAAAAGTTTGGTCATGAAATACGTTGCTTAAATCCTTACAACAGATTTGTGGAAGTAAGAAATCAGTGTGTTTGGATCAAGCAATTGAACTTTCATTTCATTCATCACCACACAACTAACTTCACCAGCACTAGGAATCAGTGTAGTTTCACTAAGATGTGATCCATCTATGATATCCCATGGGGCATGTGTTGATTTTTCCATTGGACTATTACAATCTGCAAGCAAGCGTGATTCCACCACTATGTCTGTGATCTATTATGTGCCTGCATTTGGATGTGTTACTTCAACATATACCATGTGATTTGAGTGTCTTCTTAGATATGCGAGAGGTTTTAACATTCCTTTTAGGACTTCCTTCTTTGCATGATTTTCTGCCAATTGTTTTTTTTTTTACTGTTTTCTTGACTCTAGTTTCAGCATTAGCAAAACAATTTCTAGAATTTTTGAACACAATCATTTCATTTTGAGATATTGGCTCAATGGAACTGAATGGTCTTTAATAAGTATCACTGTTTGATTGTTCATTTTATATTGAATCTAACTTTTTAGAATACCGTGAATGTGTTTGAATGAAATTTGTGTATATACAGAGGACATTGGGCGATGAATCCTGCAGAACTAATTGATAATGCATGCAAAAGTAGTTTGTCAACAAGTTTGAGGTTTTAACGAACTCTTTGTCTAATAATATCTCCCAAGTCACATCCCAATAGATTTGTGCAGCTGTGAAAATGAGAGTAGTCGAGGGAGATGTAGATGGTGATGCAGTTTTCATAGTCGTTGAATCCAATGATTGCAGCACTAGAAGATTTGCAGGTGTAATTTTTGTTGTGTAACCTACAAATTTTACTATATCAACACAACTGAAGGTCTTCATGCTTTAAGGGTGCAATAAATAACACATCATGATATGCATCAATAGCAGTCCTCAATAGTATGTCCATGTAGTCTTGATAGATTAGTCGTGTGATCCCATGTCCTTGTTCCTTCTACCTTCACTTGATCTGCCAAAGAAGCCTGGAAAACAACTGGATACACAATCCAAAAGAGTGGCCTCTTGTTCCATGCAAATATGTGTAGGAGATAGAACTTTCAAGGACCAATACTCGGCCTACTAACTCAACCTTTGCACAAGAGAAATAATACACGCTTTTAATCTGAATCATGTCTAATACAAATTACCACTAAATGCTTCGAGGGACATCCATAACTTAGCTCGCATTCCACCATCGACAGCAAGGAAGCCAGTCAAAAGTTGAGGAACTCGCTAGTTTCGCGCCTCCAAGTTTTATTAGCTTGAAATTTTCTAAAGCATTTTCAATTTCAATTGTTATTTAGTATTATTTAAATATTCTGATATTATCTGTTTGGTGCAGGTTAAGTTATTTTGACACTACGCCTTTATTACACCTTTCTAGACTTTGTTTGAATTGCTAAACACTGCCATGATTGCATCTTCTGTAGATTTTTTTTCTAAATGTCAGGATGTACTTTCCCGTGTGGTAGAAGATAACCAAATAGAATGAATGGTATCACAAAATCTACTCCAAATATGTTCTATACACTTCAAAATATGTGGTCATGCCAGATCTTGTGTAGATTCTATAGTCAATACATTCATTCTCAAAAACTACGGAATTTAGCTGTACACCTGCCATTTGCATTAACTTGATATTTTTAAAGATTCATTCTATTTAAGGCTCTCAGTCTTGGGAAAACCACAAAATCGTTTGTTTATGACCCTTCTATATTTCTTTTACACACATTGTAGCATGCTGAAGCAGCATTCAAGTTATTCACAGTGGGAGACACTTGCAATACTCTGGTTGTTTTGGGTCTTAAAGAAATTTGGTACTCTTAGCTGGTAGACGCATTAACAATCTAGCCTGGCCACTCACGCCTAGTCTATGCCTAGTCTAGCAATTTTTTCTGTCAGGCAATTCGCATGCCTAGTCTATGCCCCCCACGACAGTCATTAAGGACATCGCTATCTTTTAGCCATTTCGTCAGGCAGGTCACGTACAATTTATGTGCTTCCACTTTGGAATAGTTAGAGGGCCGCAGGCGAACTATGTTGACCCAGCCATTTCCCTCTTACAAATGATGTGCTTAAATAATATCTTGAATGAAAGTTTATCTAGGGAAATATTTACTTGTGTGACATCTATTTTGAGATTTGGTGACTAATAAATGTAGATTTGGTGACAAAGAACTTTGTGCCAAAATAATCTCCAAAGTTGCAACCTCATTAAGGAAATTTTGGGTATAGCAAATATTCATCTCAGATGTGATTCCTATTGTCAGGTTACTGCAAATTGATGGATGCACAATATACAAACGAGCTCTATTGTGGCTTGAAATTTAAACACTGTCTATCAAATCCAAAGGACGGTTGTATTGCAGATCTTTATTTGTCACAAGATCATTTTCTCGTTTCAACAAGTTTGGGAATTTAATTGGTTTTAAATTGTATTCATTATCATTGCCTCCTTGAATATCATACTTTTTTATAACTTTGTATTGTTTGTAGGTTGGCATTGGAGCAAAGCATTGGAATTAGACAAAACCAAGGTGAAATTGGAGAGAAATTGAGTATCAAAACTTGAGATTCACAAAGCATTTTTTAATGCTTGTTTTAACAATCTTGGAGCTTCCATTTACTACCCTTTTTTTTGTTTTAGACCAACTCAAATTTCTTTTTGGGTTTAAAATTAACCACTTGACTTGATCTTTTCAAAGTTGGTTAAAAAGAAGCTTAGACATTTACTAGATTTAAATTTGGACTTAAAATTGAACAAGGCAAACTTCACATTTCAATTGGTGCTTTTAAAATGAACTCATCACTGCTTTTGGGACTTAAAATGAACAAGTGTTTCCATGTTTTGCAATCTTTTTCACAAACTAACATCATTTAAAATGCGTATGCACTTCTCTCATGCTTCACAGTGATCTTGAGAATCAAAAGCATTTTGGTGATGTTAAGTTGTCAAAAATATTGCTCCCACACTTTGATTTGGGATCTAAAATTGAACAAAACATGCGAGTGTGAGCACGATATATTGCGGAGGTTCTCCCCTTTGTTTTTCAACAAAGGTTGTGTGAACGACGGGATATGTTAGCTCGCTTTTGTTTATCTTAGAGGGCTTGCCTTGTGGGAAAAAGTACTCACCCAAGGGAACGACCCAACTGGGAACACGGTAAAGCCAAGCGACTTCCAACCGGTATATAAGTGTGGATTCTTGAGGAAAGTTCAAGAATCACGAGGATTATTTCGATGAGATGGACAGCAATGGACTCTCGCCGATGTTGGATAATCCCTTATGAACGGAATGCCCGAATTAGAACCCGTTGTTTAAAAAAAGGCCAAAACCTTGTCTATCTTGTTGGTGCAAAAGGTCATGTCCTTTGAAGCCACCCCATGTTATACATGTGGTCTTGTTGTGGAAATGGAAAGTATGCCATGGGAGATTCATGGGTACTAATGCTTGGCTGACCCGAATAAGTGAGTGTCGTGGAGGGGAGCCAGTGTGGTCAAGCATTTAGCCATTCGCACAAGATATGCGTAGCTGGATTTATCCAAGTGGGAACCCAACAAGATATTGCCTCATCATCCTAGGGTTGTAAAAAGTGTTTGGAAGTAGAATATACATTGCTTGATCTTGAAAACATTTGAAAAATAGACATTCACAAGAGCCTCAAATTTTAAACCCCTTTTAGGAAACAAATACCTTTGATGAATTTAAGCACTCTTGTTTTCCCTAGGGATCATATCCTTAGAGGTTTCTAAGTGCTTGAATTCTATCATCATTTGTTTTCAATAAGGATAAACATAGGAGACTTTTGCCCTGATTTCCTTGATTTCCACATAATGGACCTTGTGGGATGAAGAAGAAAGTTGGACATTACACATTCAGTTTGAAAACATAATCAAGCAAGTGTTTTTGGTAAAAAAAATAATTCACTAAGACAAGATAAAAGACAAATTGGATTACACATGTGTTTTCTAACATGATTTCTCACAAGATCAAAATCCCAAAACCAAAGTTCAAGAAGCTTAATCTGAAGGCTCGTGAGGAGCATCTTGAGAGACTTTTCGAGTTCAGAATATAGCGTGTTCTTCAACATCAAGGTCTTGTAAGCATAAGTGTTATTCTAGGTCAAGTCTAGGATCAAATTCAATCACTTTCATCCATCCGTCAACCATCGAAATCAATCAAAAGTCACCTCACCAACAGATCTTGGAAACTTTGTAAACATCTGTTATGCTAAACTTCTAGGCAAAATCAAATCACTTTGTTTGACTTAACACAACTAGTCAAACCATCATCCTATACATGAGTTCTCTCTTGGATAATACAACTTCCTAGGGTTTATGAGTTCATCTTGTTTGGCTTAACACACCTAGCCAAATTAGCAAATCATCACCTCATTTGACTTGACACACTTAGTCAAACTACCATCTTGTAGGAGTTCACTCTTGGATAACACAACTTCCTAGAGTTTTACGATTACATTTATCACTCTTGTTTGACTTAACACATCTAGTCAAACTATCAATCCAGTCATGATTAATCAAAGTCCTAAAAAGTTTAGCATTTCTTCCAAAGGTTCTTTAAGAGTCCCATTCATCCATATCACCCATCTTTTGTTTATCTCATCCTCGTCATCACTTTGATCCTTCAATTATCCTAGTTCTTCACTTCTTTAAATCTAAGGTTTAGACCGATCTAAAGAATTAGAGGTTCATCTCTTACATTCTTGAAAATTGATCTTCATTTTATGGTTCAAACTCAATCTCAACACAAGAGGGATATGGAATATAAACTTGATCCATCCATCATGAGCAATTCAAGTCAACCAAACTATCCAAGTCTCGCAATACCAATTGATTATCAAAACTCACATTTATACAATTCCAACATGGCATCATTATATCCTCCAAACTTCAATGATACGAATGTGAGTATGCCCAATCTAAAGTTTGGAACACATTTCCCAATGGTAGATTTAAATCCAAGTCCAAATCTGCAAATCTATCAATCGAACACTCAATACATGAGTTTTCCAAACATCATCCCACCAAATCCATACATGCCAAATGTGAATATACCAAGTACAACTTTACCAAACATGACCATTTTGAATCCACACTTGGTAAATTTTGGGGTAGACATGTTTGCAAATCCCATCAATGTTGTTCAAAATCCAAGCAATATGTTCACGACTCTAGGTATTGATCCAAGTCAAGGTAACCCCATGCAAAATCAAAGTTACCTAAATCAAGGCAATATGATTCTCAACCACAAAAATGTCCAAAGTCAACCTATAATGCTGAATCAAAACATCATATCAAATCATCCTATTTTGCCATCGATATTGCAACATCAAGTGGCAAACATCCAAGCAATCCGAACAATCAACACCATTCCAAAACCACCACCACCACCGCCAAAATATAATACGACCAATTCATTTTCCATCATGTTGCAAGTTGCTCAAGAAGCATCCCGCAAAAAGGCGCTACAAAACCAACAAGCCACACAAGCTCTGCAAGCCGCACATGTCATTCAGATGGCACAAGCAATCCAACAAGCACATGCTCAAGCACGAGTGCAATTCCAAGCTCAACAAGCACAAGTACAATACCAAGATCAATTGCAAAACCAACAACAAGCTTTGTTGGAACAACAACAACAGGACCAATGACAAGCGTTGTTGGCTCAACAACAAACATAGGCATTACTCCCTCAACAAAGCTTGCAATAGATTCCCACCATAACTATTGAAATCAAAAATCAAGATCAATCTATCAATAAGCACCTTGAAGATGTTTCCACCTCGACAAACGATCAAATCAACATACACCAAGAGCTACTTTTCAATCATGATCAAAATCCACCAACGATTTCCAACAATGATCAAATTCAAGAAATTTCAACATCACTTGATCCTATGGTTGAAGACATTGGTAATCTCTCTTCCACAATTTTTGAAATAAAAAATCAAGATCAGTCCATCAATGAACACCTTGAAGGTGTTTCCATCTCATCTAAAGATCAAATCACCATACATGAAGAGCCATTTTTTAGTCATAATCAAGACCCCTCCTACAAAGATCTATTTCAAGGAGTGTTGATGTTATTTGATCCTATTGATATAAACTACGATCCATCCACCACTGATCATATCGAAAATGTCTCTACATCACCTTATGAGTTAGAGGACATATCTCAAGAACGTATTCTAAAGCATGACAAAATCTTCCATCAAGGTCTAGCAATGGCCCTTCCAACGACATATTGAAATCCTTTGACCTCATGGTTATAGATATTGAAGGAATCCCTAGCTCAACATTTGATCCAAATCCACTCAAATCTCAAGAGAATATTGAGCCACTTCCCAATGATGATGTCCAAGAACCCACTATAAGAAATCCATCCTTTGAAATCAACCCATGTCAAGAACTTGATCCAAAGCATGTCGGAAGTAGTTCTAAAATCACTCAAGATCAGGAATTCGTATCTCCAAGATACTAAAATGATCTAATGGGCACTCTTCTATCTATACAAGATGTCACAAATGATGATCATATTCATATAACACAAACTCCTCCATCTACCCACAAGATGCTTTCTTTGGACGGACATGTAGATGATCTTCATTCAAAAAAAGAGTCTCAAACTCTTGACATCATTACCAAGGTACAAGAGTCTCCTACTCTTAACATTTGTACACAAGACCAAGATGTGGAAAAATTTGGAGACATAGTAGAAACAACTCATGAAGAAGGATTTTATAGAAGTTGTGAATCAGAAACATCCTATAGACACCTATCCGAAAAAGAACATGAAGAAGACTTCTACAGAAGTCATGAATCAGAAACATGCTATAAAGTGAGTCATAAGGAAGAATTTTGTGTGGCCAATGAAGCATCAACACTTCTTGAAGAAGCACTAAAATCTGATATCTCACAAGATCAAACTAAAGATACCAATTGGACATTCATCCCACATATGGAGGATCCTATCACTTATAAAGTTGGATCACTTACCTTTCTTAGAGCAAGCTATCTTATCAATGAAAAAGTTGGCACCTTTAAAGATCTACAACAGAGCAGAGAAAGATTAACACCTTGTTTCCAAGGTAAATCATATATTTTTGCAAATAAAATGTTTCAACAGATGAATTATCAAGGTAGAGGATTAGGCCTACATGAACAGGGTATCCTAGAACCAGTGCAGATTGTTGGAAATCCTAAATGTCAAGGCCTTGGTTATTTGACAATCAAGGGATCTCCACATATCAGTAATACCTCCACAATACTGGGGGCAACTTCATCTCGAGCAAACGTCAACATAGGGAGCACGAAGAATCCTTATGATGAAACCAATGCCAATACTACAACTCACCACGTCATGAATCTCCATCCACCTATCACCCCATCCATGAATTGGGACCAGCAACAAAAGAAAGATTTGAATCAAAGAATGAAGAATAAAGTATTGAAGCATGAAGGACAAATCAAATACATATGGATACCAAAGATTACACAGAAATACTATCCCTATCAAACTCCATTAGTCAAAGAAACTATGGGGCAAAATAAATAGGGGAAAAGTATCCATCAAATATGCCCACAAAATAAAAAACAGGCTTCTCAAGCAACATACAAGGTGTATCGAGTTGTTGGTCCTAATTCCAAACACACTTCTGTATCCACCCATTATTGCTCATCTTCCCAAGTTTGGAAAGTCAAATGCTCCAAACATTCAACCAATCCATCTTTTATCCCTAAACACACTCCATCCATGCCCCCATGCATGATATCCAATTCTCACATTGACCATGTATTGGCAATGACCCTTCATCATAAGGATTCAAAAGGCACTCTATTGCGAAGTGCACACAAAGACAGAGTTAACTCCTATATCAACAAAGCAGATCAGGGATCTCAAAATTTTCTTTCAAGTGCACGTATCTTGGCAAAACAACTTCTTCAAGCAGGATACAGATGGCATGTTATGACGGAAGCATCAACATCAGCAGTACGAGGTAGTTTAAAATCAGCTTAAAATCTCTCAAAACATACAAAAAGATCACAAAAATGTCCTGAAAAAATGGTCACCTTGATGAAAACCTGGCAAACAGGCGTCTTGGCAACAACAAAAAAATCAAAAAAATAAAAAAATCCAAAAAAAATCAGAAAAAGGATTGAAAACAGTAAAGAAAAAAATCATCCTCTAGTGAAAACCACTATTGTGGCACTTTGGACAGGTACCATGATGAAAACTTGGCAAATAGGCGTCATGTGTAGAATCAAGCATTTACATGTGCCATTTTAGGAGAAAGCATCTTATTGCATCCATAATAAAGCTAGCATTCCAGCCATATCATTCGTTCATCCATGAACCATTTATCCAACCCATTTTTATCCATCTACATCCAAGGTCCAAGTTACCTTGATCTTGATAAAATTTTGGAGCACACTTTACACTTGTTTATGGTAAACATCTTGACATGGGTCATTTTCATTGATCCCATCCTATCTAACATTATTTGAGCCTGAAAGCATTATCCAAATGCGAATCCTCTATTTGAACACCTTATCTTATCGCAAGATAATTCATATCCATTCGTCCAAGAATCCACCCATGGTTGTTCAAACATTGCTAGACATTGGGGGCAAATATTTGCATCCTGCTTCGGGAATAAATCTTGATCTATATCTTCTAACTTATTCAGTAATCTGAACATAGGCAAACAGAAAAGAAAATTGGTCAAAGAATTTTTAAGCCATAAAGCCAAATCACTAGCCCATGGCATATTTTGATAGGAACACATTCCTTATCAACCTTTATCTTTCATTGAACATCGATCCAACAATTCATATCAGTTGAATCTAAGTTGTGCATCAACATCACATCAAATCATCAAAACAATTTTGTTCCAAATCAAGCTTCATCAATTTTGATCAATCGAATCCAATCAATTATCACCTTGTTTGACTTAACACACTTAGTCAAACTATCATTTTGTGCACGAGTTTACTCTAGGATAACACAACTTCCTTGGGTTTACAAGTTCATTATCATCTTTGTTTGGCTTAACATAGTTAGCCAAATTATCAAAATTAATATCACCTCATTTGGCTTAACACACCTAGCCAGACTATCCTCTTGTGTACGAGTTTACTCTAAGATAACATAACTTCTTAGAGTTTACAAGTGCATTATCACTTTTGTTTGACTTAACACACTTAGTCAAACTATCAATGCATCAATTTGATTGATCAACATTAAGCTTGGTTTTCAGCAAAATCCCAAAACATAGCGCTGATATCGTCATGCATATCCATATCCAAATCGTCAAAATCATGCGAAAATTTGAAAACATTCAAAAAATGCATCAAAAATTCAAAAAAATCATAAAATCAAAAAATCCAAAAACATTTGAAACATCAAAATAACTCAAAAACATTAGAAAATTCAAAAATCAAAAAACATATCGAAATATCGAAAAATCTTAAAAAAAAATTCATCAATAAGTCTTGTAAGTCTTTCACCTTGTTGAACTACGTCGTCTCTGAGCTTGAACGTAGGCAAGGTTGATCTTTGATCATCCCCCGAGACGGTTAGGGTCAGTCCTTAGGCGTTCGTTGCATTGGCAATCCGTTTGCCCATTTATTTTACATTTTAGGATTTTAGGCGTCCGTCGCAATGACATCTGTCTGTCAATCTAGTTAGGCATCCATTGCAGGGGCACCCATTTGTCCATCTAGTTTACATTTTAGGATTTTAGGCATCCGTCGCAACGACATCCGTCTGCCCATCTAATTAGGCGTTCGTCACGTGGGCATTCGTTTGTCCATCTTTTTTACATTTTAGGAATTTAGGCGTCCGTCGCAATGGCAATCCATTTGCCCATCTGTCTCATTAGCAGTCAAATCAATTGGAGTCTTAACTACATCGTCTTTGAGCTTAAACGTAGGCAAGGCCATCCTTGATCAGCCCCTGAGACACAAAATTCAAAAACATTCATAAATCTATGAAAATTCCAAAAACAGCCTCAAAACATTTGAAAAAACCAAAATGGTGCACCTATTTCATCTCGCTTTCACCTGTGATTGTCATCACTCATAATAAAATAATTATCACTTTCACCCTTTGGTGAGTCAGTTAGAAGCAAGTTTAGCAGCTTCAAAAAGTGAACACTTAATCGCCAAAGTCTCAAGTCTAGAGCAGTAAGCAAGCAAGTTGGTCAACTCGGAGTATCAATAGCTTATCACCCAAATCAGTCTCACCAAAATCCTAATCACTACATGTCCTAGGATGAAGCTTTCCTACGATGGACATAAGCATTAGGTACCCCACAATAGTTTAGCCTTGGCTAGCAGTACGATGAACATCAGCTTGTTTGTTTACTTTATTTTGGTCTTTTTGACTTATCTTATTTTACACTCATTCTGAGGACCTCTCGGTGATGCCTAAAACAAAATAGGTTTAGAGAGAAAGGAATGGGGCAATGATCATTATCTTTTTATCTGTTGTGCTTGTTGGATATTCTTGTAAAATAACTTTGTCATGCATACTTTGTTTTGTTTGTAGGAAGTATGTTTTAGGTATCTTGTTGACCACATAAGAAGGCTTGCCTTTTTATGTTTTGGCCCAAGATGTCTGGAATATCTGAACTGCATTCTAAATAAGGTTATGTTTGTCAAGTGTGAACAAGAGTACTCCTATCTGTTTGACAAGTCAAAGTCCATCGCACTAGGCGCCACACCATCTTGGTTCTTAATACCTTGATGCATCACACCTACGTTTGTTATCAAACATAAAGAAAGGTATGCTCTTTTCCCATCCTTGGATAAGCAATACATCATCATCATTCATCATCATATCCAATAAAGTCTCAATGACTAGAGGACTTGTTGGACTTCTTCATCTTCTTGAATTTAAGGGTTGATCCCTCTCATTCTTCTATCCTCTTTCACGCTAACAATGCATCCATCCTGCATCCATGCTTCATTCATCCTCTCATCTTGCATAATCACGTCATATCATTATAGGACAACATTATCCATCTCATCCATCTCACATGCATTGCATAATCATTTAAGATGTTTAAGATAATATAGATTTGTTATTCTAAGCATCTTTCAAACATCTCATTTTCATCATCATTATCATATAGATCATATAGTCTCACCATCCATACATCCATTTTGAACCTCTTTGTCGTGAGATCCACCTCAAATCGAATCTTTTCACTCGATCTCTCGAGGGGGCAATGTACTAACGTACTTATTTTCGCTGGGACATATGAAAAAAATCAGAAATTTTTAATTTCAATGTTAGCGGCATCATTGTTTGAACCAATGCAATGAGTACATTGCTTCAAAGAGGGGAAAAATGTAAACACGTAAAACTAACATCATGCATTCTGCTTTAACCAACATCCAATTCTGTTATTAATCAATTATAACAATTTATTGATTAATTCCCTAAGGTTCATCATATTTAATTAAATAAATCAAGTTATTTAATTAAGTCCTAAAGTTCTTCTTATTTGATTCAATAAATCAAACTGATCTAAATCAAATGTCAAACTCCTAAAATCCTCCAAGTTAATTAATCTGAATTAATTAACCTCTAAACATAATCATCCATTCTCTAGCTTTTGACTCAACTTGAGTCAAATCCAAACTCTCAACTAACCCACCCACTTGCACCAATAAATCAATTATTTGATTTATCAATTCTTCTAATTACTTTCAAAAGGGCATCAAGATGGAATATTCTTCCAATTTGAATCTTCCCTCCACATGACTTGTCCCTTCGAACAAAGCATTAAATGCTCTTACACATGTCTCTTGCACAAGTCAAACTTGGCATTTAATGCACCTTTCATGTCATTTCATTCAAATTCAAATTTGAAATTGGCACATTGGCCAAGACTTGCACATTCCTCACCCTCTCACACCTTGACAAGTGGCATCTTGTCATTGGCCCATGAATGATCCCACATTCATCAATTTGGCCTCTCCTCTCTTCAAGTTCAACTATAAGTTGAAGGCTTCTCTCCTTCAGACAACACTTTTTTATGCAAGGTTACTCTCCACATAAGAGAACTAATCTTGCTCATCACAACAACACACATTTGAAAGCATTTATACTATAGGCAACTCAAGCTCATAGCAACTCATTGTCTATCTCACTAAGCTTATCAAGGATTGGGAAAGGGCTCTTTCACATATTCAAAGAGCACCAATCCAATATGGCATAGATATATTTCATGTTTTACATGCTTTGCTTACCTTTTTTATTTGGTTGCATTTGAATCATGGAGTATTATTTCATAAAGATGTGTATTTCTATTATGTTGTTTTGTCAACTCTACTAACATTTGCAGATTTTCATGTGTACATTTAGATTGATTAGTTAGGATTTAGATGGGTAAGTTAGGAAATTGATGGCTTAGTTAGCAATTTAGATTGATTAGTTAACAACTTAGATTGATTAGTCAACAATTTAGATTGATTAGTTAACAACTTAGATTGCTCAGTCAACAATCATAATTTGCTCAATCAGAAAGTGGGTGAGGAATATGAATTAATTGATTTAATTAATTAATTCCTTTTTGGAGTTGAACGTACAAATCAAGTTTGAATTTTACAAACAAATTTACATTAGCTTGATTTGACTTTTGATAATTGATTTGAATAGTTTGATTTAATTATTCAAATTTTGGAGGGAAAATGTCATAATTAAATTATTATGATTTAATAATTTAATCAACTTAGGGGAATAGGGTGATTTAGCGATGCAATTAAACAATTGGTATTATTTAATCAATCAGGACAAAATAAAGTGAGATTAGGACTTTGTTAAATAAATTTTATTTATTTAATTAGTCGAAATGATGAAACATGAATTAATCAAATAATGTTGTTTTATTTAATTAATAGTAGGATTAGGGTTTTTAACACTTTTTTTTATTGCAGGAATCGAGTAGCATGACCCCCAATAAACTACAATGCGTCTGGTAAAATTTTTAACATGATCGGCGACACTAGCACGACATGCCCTCCGGTACCGTGGGGGTTGGGGAGACTAGACTTTGTGACCAACCTCCTGCAACAGGAAAGATTTGGCCAACCTAGCTAGGGCCCCCACCCCAAAGGATTTTTAGGACTTTATTAAATAAATGAAATTTATTTAATTCATCAAAAATGATGAACAAGTGAATTAATTAAATAATGTTGTACATTATTCAATTAATAGTAGAATTAGGCTTATGGATGTCATTTGATGTGATGTTTCAGGACGTTGTGTGATGATTCGAGAAATGACGAGATGATTCTGAGATGTTTTGAGACATTATGGGATGATTCCAAGATGTTACGAGATGTTCTGAGATATTACAAGATGACTCTGAGCTATTTTGGGATGTTTTGAGACAATTCTGAGTCATTCTGAGATGTTACAGGTCATTCTGAGATGATTCTGAGATGTTTCAAGTCATTCCAAGATGATTGCGAGATGTCCCGAGTCATTCTGATACATTACATGATGTTGTGGGAATGATGTTCAATGTTGTTTGTTGTTGTTTGATACTGTTCAATGTTATTTGATGTTTTTAAATGTTGTTCGGGGTGTGTGATAGGTGTTAAGTCATTTTTACATCACTTTGAATAAAACTTGCATCATTATCTATTGGTACTTCTTTTTCACAACATCCACCCATCCATTTCATAAAACATGTATCCAACCATTGCTTGTCAATGATTAAGGACAACCATTTTATTGGGAGTAATTTCCCAAAATTTGGTCGTGAAGTAGATCAAGTGTAATATCGAATCATGGTCATAAAGCAACAAAAGTAAAAAACACTAGAAAACAACAAAAATAAAAAACATTTAAAATAAAATAAAAATAAAACATCATTGGGTTATTTCTTCACTCAAATAGTCTAAGATATCAATATTTTCTTGAACCTCATAGCTAGTCCAAGTAGATTTCCCACAACATATCCTCTAGACATAGAAATGGAATGTCAATCCAAGCTATCAATGTTGTTTATCCAAAAACAATTCATTCTTTGAGTTAAATGGTCGAGCTACATGGTCTCTGCATGTAAAACATAGGAAAGAATTTATAGCCCCTGAGACCCTAGGTCAGTCCCCTTAGGTTTCCAACATGATTTATTTCAACTTAGTCAAAAATTCAAAATACAAAAAAATCATAAACAACATACAAAATCCAAAAACATTCACAAATCAGAAAAATTCAAAAAGGTCAAACCAAGTGAACTATGAGTCTCTGCATATACAGTGTAGGAAAGGATTATCTTTGATGATCCCCCAAGGCCCTAGTTTAGTCCCCTGAAAACAACAAAAATAGCATCATAAAAAAATTAGAAAATAAAAAAGAAGACCCATCCCTTCATCAAAAACTGCAATAAACTATTAATCCATAATAATAAATCTTCGCAATCATCCTTTGACAAAGTAAACAAACAAACAAACAAAGCAAACATCAAAAGATAGAACTTTTAGGAAAACAATCACATAAGCTCTGACTATAAATGACAAAAACAATGCCAAAGTATCAACTACCTATCTTTTTGTTAAGTCCTAACAACATCCTGAGATATGCCTTAACGGATCCATTCCTACAATAGACATGATCAACACCGGATAATAGCCCAACCCCAAACAGATATAGAAAGTTATATTGCAACTTTGTTTTTATCTTTTTACAGTCTTATGTTTGTGATTTATTTTATTGACTCATTCCTAGGATCTCTCAAGGATGTCCATAAGGATTTAGAGAAGAAGGAATGGGGGCAATTGAGCACCATTTCAACTTTCTTTTTGTAAGATATTTTGTAATACTTCCATGGTGAATACTTGCTTTATTGAGTGTATGGAAGTTGTATTAAAATAGTTCATGAAGCAGTTACATGTTAGGTGTTCTATACCTCTCTGTGTGATCAGTCCAAAATTTTTTTCACACAACCCCACCCTCTAATTTAAACAAAGTTTTTGTATATATGATATGAGCAAGAATACTCTTTGTTTGTAGAGTCAAAGTCCACACAAACGATACAAATTCACCTTGGTAATTCATATCCTGGTGCATCGTATCTGTTTGCTATATCAAATAGGGTTTTCCAAACTGCGAAGTCTCTAAAGCTGAGAAAAAGAAATTCATCATCTACTAACATCATCCTATTTATTCTACATAACATCATATCTCTATCCATCATCAATGTTTCTTCTAATAAACATCCATCCTACATAAAACATCATGAGCACCATATCCATATTGCATCCACAAGTGTCGTCAATACATATTATGATGATAATAAACCAATAAAAACATCATGTATCATGTATGGGGAATTTATTCATCATATATCACATAAAAAACATCATAACGAGACAAGGTATGATTGATCCATCCACATAAAATTCATTAAAGCACAAAAAAACTTTTATAATCATATATCACCATCACATAAGAATAAAATGAGGTTGAATTGAAGAAGGTATATCTCATATATATCATCATAAATAGGGAACATGTCATAAATACATCATCTACAGTGACACAAGTGTGATAGGATCATACCAAATCATAACATATGTACGAGGTCTCAACTAGATAGATGAATATATATAAAAAAATTCTACAAAATCCCTCTCCACCATGAAACAACATGAAGATCAAGTACCAAAAAGAGTAAGACCCCGACAAGAAGGAAAAAACCCTACTAACCACCAAAATGATTTGGCTATCTCACAAACTGATCATCTACACTTGCACTTATACCTGCACCACCACCATCACTCACAACACTCGGCTCCCCAAATCGTGGATGCCAAGAAGCCCTAGGAACAATAACATCATATAAGGTTTGATAATAGGTGGACATCTATAGAAACCAATTTTTCTCAGCTCACATATTATCATGCTCTGCCAAGAGAGTGTCTCTCTCTGTTGTAAGCAATAGTGCTTGAGACTTTGCAACATGGCATCGACTGCTCTCACTATCTCACTCAGCCCTCAAAGTGTCTACATGATCCTTTGCTGCCCGTCTCCATGCTATCTCTGCATCTCTAGTAGTAATAATCTGAGCCTACAACATATCTCCATCCCTAGCTAGTAGAGGAGGACCCAAAACCTGTCTCTGACCCTATGCTGGAGGCATATGCTCATCCTAATTACCCTGTGCCTCATCATGTCGGGCTTGGTCCAACTGCTTTGTGAGAACCTCAACGTACTGTAACTCCTCACGATGACCTGTAATACCTACTCTACTCACAAAAAGATCACCCCCAGTATCAATGAATCTCAAAGGTCTGCGTCATGCCTACCACTCATCATAATCATTAGTAGTACCTAGATCTTCCAAACCAACCAACCAACCCCAAGCAGCTAGGGAAAGTTCTCTAAACTTAGTAACAATAGTATCTATATCTTCCTGGAGATCCCATACACGAACCTCTTGAGGAGTCCGACCGAACCAAGCCTCATTAGCATTAGGAACTTTCCCCTATCTCTCTTTGAATTGGCGATAGACTCGATCTGGTAGGTAATGCTCTATCACAAAAGGTGAACAACCAATCAACCAATGGAAAATATGGTAGTAAAAAAGATGATCAGAATCCTTTGGCCAAACTTTACAACCCATATAAGGTCTCCATACAAAACCTGACATCTCATCGAACATGCAACACCAATAAGGAAGATCCCTAGGCAAGGTGTAATGCATGAAATCCCCATAATGATAAGATTATGGATCATTCAGAGAACGATCCTATATCCCATCTGGACGAGTAATTGCAACTTGCTCCCATGCCCAAACATGCAAAACTAAAACACTTGCAGAAATCTAGACTTCCTGCTCTAATACACCACCTCATACATATATTTGTAAAGATGAGCTAGTAGACAAGCACCCCAAGCATACCTCATCCCATGCTCTAACATAGTCTCAATACATGTACCCCAACCCACAACAAAATGTCAACCTTACCTATCAAGAACAACTTATCTTGAAATCAGACCATCGAGGATAGGTTCAATATGACACTATCAAAAAACCCAAATAGATCAACCTCTAACTGGCGAACATCCAAGTGTACAACACCCAACACACGTTGCATGGTGTGGGTACCTCATCTAACATGATAAGTAACGAGCTCACCATAAATGAGAAGGCGAAGTATCCTCCAAACTTCCTCAAGAGTAACAGTAGCCTCCCATGTAGGAAAATGAAATGAGGAAGTCTCAGAATGCCACCTCTCCATAAGTGAAGTCATCATAGGTATATGAGTCCTGATAGGAGGCATACAAAAAATGTAATTTAATCCAACAACATCAAGGAAGTTTTGCTCCAATACACCAAAATGGGAAATCATATCAAACGGGTGTCAAAGACATCTCTCTCTCAGCATAAGTGGTTTGAGACTTACCTGCAATCATTGAAAAACTAGGATGTGAGGGTTTCACTCAAAACATGTAAAGCAACACAAAACAACATGAGCACGATGAAAAATGACATTTAGGATGACAAGCAACCACATGCCAAAGTCTAGAGCAAATCCTAAAACAAAATATAGAAGGAGAAGTCAAATGCTTAGAAAACACCAGGAAAAAGCAAAGTTTTAAGGAAGGTGCGAGCTTTTAGGTCAAAATCGAGCAAACAAGGGTGAAGTTTGATGTCAAGTGTGCAGTTTTAGGTCATGGGTGAAGAAACATGGGAAAAAAATTTAGTCAAGGGTGAAGTTCTTGATCAAGGGTGAGCTTTTTAGTCGACTTGTAGTTTTAGGTCAAGTGCATGAAACAAGGGAAAAGTAATCAGTCAAGTGAAATTTTTTAGGGTAGGTGTGAATATTTCAGTGCCAAGTGTGAGGTTCTAACTTTGCAAAGGCATGGAAAATGATGCAAGTGCTTAGGAATCACAAAATAAATTCTATTGACTTAAAGAACTTAGTACACACATAACGAGAATGAAACAGGATGAAAATGAAAAGTGAGAAGGTACATACCGGGCTATCAACACCTGAAGATCATCCAAACTCCTAGAAAAACTTAGAATGATGTGGGGAACCCTCAAATCTTGGAATTTCTCATAGACAACTGACATAATGGTAAATCTAGAGACAAGAATTAGCAAAAGCATCAAAGAACAATGAACCAATTTAAAGAATAATTGCCTATATTAAACCTCAAGAAAACTTTAACTTTATCTAAGAAAACCTAATTTCACTTAGGGAACCTTCCTATTTTCAAATTAGAAGCTCTTAAAAACATCGGAACAAGAAACGAAGAACCTATTAATCTAATGTTTCAACCAAAGTACATTGAAATTGAAATACAATAGTGTCAAGAGCCTGACCTCAAAGCTTGAAATTTTTTGTCAACCTCTCGAGTGTGCAACACAAATTCCTACCATCATTCCACTGAATGTCGGGGCATAGTGGGGAATATTTTTTTTTCCAAAAATTGATCTTAAAAAATAGAATCTTTGAAACAAAGCCACTAGTACGTTGTATCAAAGAGGGGAAAAATGTAGACGTGTAAAATTGACCTAACACCTATCACACACCCCGAAAAGCATCAAACATCATCAAACAACATCAAACAACATTGAGCATCATCCCACAACATCCTGTAATGTCTTAGAATGACTTGGAACATCTCGAAATCATCTCAGAATCATCTTGAAATGACCCGTAATATCTCAAAATGACTTAGAATCATCTCAAAACATCCCAGAAAAACTTAGAATCATCCCATAACATCTCAGAATTGTACTGTAATGTCTCAAAACATCTCAGAATCATCCTGCCATGTCCTGAATCATCACACAACATCCTGAAACATCACATAAAATGACATCCAAAACCCTAATTATGCTATTAATTGAATAATACAACATTATTTAATTAATTCACTTGTTCATCATTTCTGACAAATTAAATAAATTTCATTTATTTAATAAAGTCCTAAAAAGAATAATTATGCTACTAATTAAATAAAATAACATTATTTGATTAATTTATGTTTCATCATTTCGACCAATTAAATAAATCAAATTTATTTAATAAAGTCCTAATTTCACTTTATTTCACCCCGATTGATTAAATAATGCCAATTATTTAATTATGTCGCTAAATCACCTTATCCCCCTAAGTTGATTAAATTATTAAATCATAATAATTTAATTATGACACTTTCCCTCCAAAATTTGAATAATTAAATAAAACTATTCGAATCAATTATCAAAAATAAAATCAAACTAATGCAACTTTGTTTGCAAAAGTCAAAATTGATTTGCACATTCAACTCCAAAAAGGAATTAATTAATTAAATCAATTAATTCATATTCCTCACCCACTTTTTGATTGAGCAAATTACAATTGCTGACTGAGCAATCTAAGTTGTTAACTAATCAATCTAAATTGCTATCTAAGCCATCTAAATCTTGACTAATCAATCTAAAATCTCGACCGATCAATCTAATCCTTGACTAGCCAATCTATTTCTCAATCACCCAAATTGTGCAATCAACTTTGCACAATCTTCTCATTTCTAAATCCTCTCAACACACTCCGACCATTGATCTAGATATTCTCCAACATGATCTTGATTGTCCATTTTGAATCTCATTTTCTATATAAAAAACTCTAAGTTTCCTCACAAATTAGGATAGGAGAATCAACATAATTTGCACAACAAAGTATTGCTGACATTCACAACCACCATTGTTAGTGCTTCAACCTCATTTCTTCGATCAACAAAAATCAAGCATCATTCCTCAAGCTTTTGCACATGAACTTTGGAGGCTTGATAAGAACAACCCAACATCAGGCGAATACACTCCACTACGGAATGGTAACACTATGCTTTTTTTTTACATTCAATTATGTAATCATAGATTCTTTAATGTATGTTCAAATAGCTTAGTTTCATTTTGTATGTGTAGGATTAGATCTTAGATTAATATGTTTGATCTTAGTTTAGATTCTCGTTTCAAGCATGTTTGATCTTGTTCTCGATCTAACATTCTCCCCCTCACAAAAGTATTGACTATGGTTTAATTTCCAAATCAGCATTTATTAGTGCACATTACTTGAATATAAATCGGTCTTTATCTTATGTCAAACATATGTATAAATTGACCTATAATACTTTGCATAGCATATACACAAATCGACCTCTTTTAATTATCATACAAATATAAATCTATATTGTATATATATACATATGCATATATATTTCCACAAGTATCCTTAACACTATCATATATATATATATGTATATGTATATATATTCTATTATATATATTCCATGACAAGCAAGTATGTATACATTTGATATTTAAATCAAGTTAACATTCATATAACAATCATATCGACTGCATATATATATATATATGCATGTATATGTATACACACATATTCTTATATTGATATATATTTCCATATGGAAATTTCTATTTTTCACACATACGTATGTATCGACACATGTATACATATGTATATATCTTATACATATATGTACATTCTATTTCACAATCAAGCACATACACAATTACTATCTTATTGATAGTAACCATACATGCAATATATATATATATATATATATATGTATACACAAAGTTGTCATTTTGTCTGTTCAATAACACCATACTCATAAGCAACACATTCATAATCATGTGCATAGGTACATCTACCTCTGTACTCTCATGTACATTCTCCTCCATGTGTATGGTCTATCATTGACATGCATATGCATACATATACATACATTCAATGTGTGTTCACTACATCAATAAAGCATAGTAACATAAGGAAGAAATCAAAAGCTCCAAACACATAAACGTCATCCAAGAATGTATTCAACACTAATCAAGACCCTTACTAATGCAGACACATCACATCTAAAGGACGACTTACCAATTCCCAATACTATGACTTGATTCAACCATTAAGGGTTATCCAACCAATCAATTCTCCTAAGTGATACATCCCCTCCACTTGGATGATTAAACCTGTCCCTACAACTAGCTTAGCACATTTGCAATGGTAGCTAGACATTCATAATAAATCCATATGCACCATAAACTTTAGCATATTCATAGAGAAATCAATGTAAACATATTTACTCTTTCAAAGTCATATTAAGAATTTATCAACACTTTCACATAATACCTATTTTAGTATTCCATTCTTTTAGCAAGCATATCCAAATCATGATTGCATTTGCCATCCTATTTACATGTGAAGGTAAAAGTAAATCAGTAACAACAAGACGAGGTGTGACACATCGTGTTTGTTGGCTCCATCAAAAGGATTGTTAAAAGATATAAAGCCTCTATGAAATAAAAATAAAAACTCATCAATGACTAACAACATCAAATTTCTATCCATCATCCAAAACTTCTTCTAACTAACAACTCCATCTTGCATCACAATATCATTAGTATCACATTTATTTATGCATCCATAATTTCATCAATACATATCATGACAATAGTAAATCAATATAAAAAATTACACATCATGTATAATCATACATCGCATATATAAGATATCATCATAAATTATATATATAAACATCCATCATATATCATATCGATATATAAATCATCCATCCACCACATCATATGCATACATCAAAAAAGTAAAAAAAACATGAACATGCATACATCATCATCCATAATCATCTCATCACACATAATAAAGCTGAATCAAAACATGGCATATCTCATATATATCATAAAAAGTGAGAATGTCAGGTACATCATCAAATAACATATGTGATATCAGATACAAAAAAATACATATATACGAGGCCTTAGCTGGGCCAATGAATATATATACAAATCATGTCTACAAAGTCTTTGATATAAAATACATCACAATGATCGAGTACAAATGGCCCTATGCCCATCCAAAGGTGGGGACCTCTGATGCTCCTAGCTCAGATGAGGGGAAGCCATAGTTGCTTAGTTTTCCTGACAGAGTGACCACCTAAATCTAACTTGGTCTAAGTGCTAGGATCTCCAAAACGAGGTCGCCATTGACCTCTAGGTATGAAAGTCTCATAAAGTGTCTAATAATATGTCACCCTCTATACCAGCTACTCTCACTCAACTTGATGTTAAGCCATAGGAATTAACACGGCCAAATAAATATTTGTAGCTAACCTTTGTTGCCACTTTGTCACTAGCTCCTATCTGGCAACATCTCTCTCCTACCCGGACGATCTCGCTTTGTAGTCAATTGTGCCACCTATGCCTTGGTGGCTTGTTGTTGCACAACCTCTGCATCTTGGGCAGCTGTCAACTGTACTATATGTGCTACCATCACTATATCCCTAGGTGGAGGAGGATGACCTTGGGCTTGATCTTGCTGCATGGGATCATCCTGCACATCCTACTACCCCTCCCATCCTGCTCTATCAAGTTGCTCAACAATGATTTGAAGTCACTATCTCTCACCCCTGCAACCAGTTATACCTGCTTTAGCTATAACTAGCGCACCGCTAGCATGATCTGTAAATTGGAGCAGAATCTCATGAGCCCACCACTGATCATAATCCGGTGTAGTCCTTGCATTTACTGGTCTTACATGCCACCCCCATCCAAATGGGGCAAGTTCCCTAAACATTGCAACTATTGCATCATGATTATCCTAGAGCCTCCACACCCTAACCTCACGAATGGTCCTCCCAAAGCGAGCCTGGTAATCATCCACAAATCAGGTCTAACACTCACCAAATTGGTGAAGCACTCTATTGGGCAAATATATCTCCAACAAAGAATGAATGCGGTCGATCAACCAATGAGTCTACCAATAGAATAGAAGCTAATCCTGATCATCGTGCCACACATCACAATCTAACCATGGCCTCTAAACAAAACCAAGCATATCATCAATAACACGATGCCAGTAAGATAATTGGCCCAACCAAGTGTAATGTAGAAAATTACCATATCTGTAAGAGTATGGATCCTTTGGATCTCGATCCAACACACCATTAGGTCTAGTAACTAAGGTATGCTCCTAGGTCCACACATGTAGTAATATGACACAATCAAAAATGGAATTTCCTCCCTGATAGGTAACCTCATGCATGCGTCTCTAAAGATGAGAAGGGAGACATGAGCCCCATGTGTACCTAGTACCATGCTTGAAAAAATACTCAATGCATATACCCCAGCCAATTCATGGGAACTATCGACCTCACTGATCAGAAACATCGAGCTCAAAGACCAAAGAACATAGAACTAAAGAAATATGATTTGCATTGCCAATGAAAGGACATAGGTTTATCTATGACTCCACAAACCGAAGATGCCTAACCTCGAGAACTCATTGCATAGCTCATGTACCATGTCTAACACTATAGGTAATGAGCTCTCCATGAATTGGAACATGGAGAATCCTCCATACATTCCCTAAGGTGATGGTGGCCTCACTAATCAGTAAGTGAAAGGATGATGACTTAGAATTCCATCTCTCAGCAAGAGCAGTCATCATCACTCTGTGGCATCTGATCATTGGCATGTAGCAGATATATCACAATCTCACAATGTCTAGAACATCCCGCTTGTACTCCTAAAAACCAATGATCAAATCAAACAACTCACGCGGTCATTTCTCTCTCAAGTAAAGTGGTTTGAGAACCACCTAAAAAAATTCCACCCATGACATTAAGAATTTTCTATGAAAACATAAAAAAACCTAAAACTGCAAATGAACTAGCTCAAACTTTCAAAAACATAAAAAATGGTTAATTTTCTTTTACAAAAGCATTAAAGAAAGTCAAAAGCAGTCATAAACTACAAGAGCGGTCCAAAATGACAAAAGTGAACAATAATCTCAAAAGCGAACAAAAAAACATAATCACAGTCATTTCAAACCAAGAAAGTCAATAGAAAAAATTCTAGGTAGAACTGCAAAAGAAAAGAAAATATTTGAAGCAATAGCAAACAACTAAATCAAATGCAACCAAGAAAAGAAAAAGCAACACAAATAGAAACTACAAAAGTAGCAGAAACAATGCAAAATCATAAAAATCACAAAACTATTGCTATCGCCTAAAATGTTTTCATGCATTAATTACTCAAAAATGGAAAGATGAAAAAAAGGAAAGGAAAGGGTACATATCAAGGCACCGATGCGAACAAGCCTTCCAAACTCATGAAACACCTCTGCCCGATGTGGGGCTCTTCGAATCCTCACCATAGCTCCTCGACAATCACAAAATCAAGGAATCCAGAGGCAAGAAATTACTGAAAGCTAAGAGTGCAAATGAGGTAAATTAAACCCTAATTACCTATTTTAACCCTAGAACCCTAATTTTTTACCTACGAAACCGTCCTAGGTTGAGATTAGGATCTCTTGGTAACATATGAACTATCAACGAGGGTCCTATAAGATTAATTTTTCATCCTCTATGCATTTGAACTGAAATAAAACTTTATCACATGAGCCTAACCTAAAATGATTTTTTTCAGCCAACCTCTCAAGGGGGCAACCCAATGTCCAACCATCTTTTTGTTGATCGCCAAGGCATAGTGGGGCATATAATTTTTTTTGAAATATTGATCTTAACATCGAATTATTTAAAACAAAGCAACCAGTACTTTGTCTCAAAGAGGGGAAAAATGTAGACATGTAAAAATGACCTAACACATATCACACATCTTGAATGACATTTTCTCATCATTGACATCATTATCATCTAATATCACTACATTTCACATCAATTGCATCACAAACCCTAATTTCTTCTATTAATTGAATAATATTACATTACTTAATTAATTCACTTTTTCAAGGTAGGGGGCCTAGCTCGGTTGGCTAAATCTTTCCTGTTGCAAGAGCTTGGTCATGAGGTCTAGTCTCCCCCACCCCCGTGGTACCAGAGGGCATGTCACGCTAGCACTGCTAGTTACGTTAAAAATTTTACCAGGCGCATTGAAGTTTATAGGGGGTCATGCTACCCGATTCCTACAGTCTAAAAAAAATAAATAAAAATTAATTCACCTTTTCATCATTTTTGACTAATTAAATAAATTTTATTTATTTGATAAAGTCCTAATCTAACTTTATTCCTCTTGATTAATTAAATAACATCAATTATTTAATTATGTCACTAATTTACCCTATTCCCCTAAGTTAATTAAATTATTACCACTTAATAGTTTAGTTATTAAATCACTTTCCCCTAAATAATTGAATTAATTATTCAAAACATCATCCAAAAAGGTCAACAAAACAAATACAACTTTGTTTGTAAAATTCAAACTTGACTTGCACGTTCAACTCAAAAAGGCATAATTAATTAATTACCCTCACCCACTTTTATGATTGAGTGAATTATAGTCCACTGATTGCTCACTCTAATTGGCTAACTCATTCATCTATTTCTTGACTAATCCATCTATTTCTTAACTAATCCATCTATTCTTTGAAATCCCACTGAAGGTTCAACATGATTTATTCAATCCCACTAAAGGCTCAACATGACTTCTTCAATTCCACTGAAGGCTCAACATGATTTCCTCAATTCCACTGATTAGGCAATCTATTTCCTTTGATTGATCAATTAACACCCTTAATTGATTCGATCACACAAGCTAACTAAGCAATCTAAATCTTCTTAACAACTTTCAACCATTGATCTTGATTCAACATTGTTTAAATCTTGCATGTTCATCTCGAATCGGAAAATCTATATAATAATCCTCTTCATCCTTAAAAATGATCGGAGAATTGACATCTTTTGTGCAACGAAGTAATGTTGAACTGGCAATTAATTTCTTAAAAGCTTTTACACACAACTTCAATCAACATTAATGATTCTTGGAGCTTTTTCAATGCATAAATGGAGGCTTTGCATTGATACAACAACAATCCAACATCATTGCGAATACACTTCGACATGAGATGGGTAACAATATAGTTTAGTGAATTCATTTGTTTGCTCTTTGATTGCATTACTTAGTTCACTGAATTCAGTAAGTTCATATTGTTCATTTCATGAGTAATGGGTATGGAATCTATCTTTCTTTGAATTAAATCTTGTTTAATTGATTTATGCTGATTTTCTTATGCTTCTTGATTTCCCCCTTACAACATCTATATCAAAACTAAAGATGAATAAAGTTGTTTTTTGGCTTCATCTATTTTAGGCACCCAAGATATGGATAAGATGTTTTTATTGGATATGGGCCCACCCAAGATGAGGATAAGGCTATTTTGGTTTAGCAAGTTGATTTTAAAGATCATACTTTTTGAGCTTTTGCAGTTTTTTAATTTGCAAAAGATAGGGGATACTTTTTTGGGAACGTACCTTGCACATCTATATATACTTGTTATGTTAGCTTATATTTTATGACAAGAAAATCTTTTCTTGAGCTACTGTTATTCTCTCAATATTATTCCAGATTCTGATTATAGTGTTGACAACTCCTGAAGAGCATAAGCTCTTAAATTGTATTGTAATCCATATTTTTCTAAATAATACAATTGAGCTGGGTGTATGGAGTGTGGGTATTTTTTCTCGAAAGGGATTTCTCACATAAAATCTATGTGTTATGCTTTCATTGTTTAATTGCTCAATTAATTTTTTATGTCCAATCTTTCTATTGTTGCAATAGTTAAAGGGTTTGAAGAATCATTTGCAACACTCTCTTGTGTTAGATTGGTGTAGGGATTTGTTTTTGTGTACCTGATTCCCTTTCAATTGGTATCGGAGCCTGGATAGCCTTGATTTCATTGGTGGATCGAAGGGATTTTTGTGCTAATCTATTTTTAGTGGAATTTTTCCAAAAGAAGATTGAAGAGTAACCTTATTGCAGGAAAGATATGGCAAGCACATCTAATAGAATAAATTTAGAGAAGTTTAATGACAATGATTTTGAGTTGTGGAAAATTAAGATGGAAGATGTGATTGTGGATAGAGATCTATGGGATAAAACTAGCAAGAATCGATCAAGAAGATTGAGATTTGATGGATTGAAAAGCCAAGGATTTGATAAGACTTTATTTTGTTGATTCAATTCTTCTGAATGTCCATGAAGAAAAGAGTGCAAAAGATCTTTGGAAGAAATAGGGAGATGTTTATTAGGCTAACTACTTGGTAAATAAGTTATTCTTACGAAATAAACTTTATTCTTTGAATATGGAATATGGAGGATCTATTGTCGATTAGATAAATATATTTAATATTCTTATTGCACATTTGGGGTCGGTTGGTGGTAATATTGAAGACTATGATCGTTGCATGATTTTATAATGCTCTTTATTGTACTCATGGGATCACCTAGCAATGAATATTGGAAGTAATAATACCAAGTTCAAGATGGATGAGGTGGTTGCATTGCTTTTATCTAAATAAATATAGAGAAAATATTTTGAGATGGCTAAGGAAGCCCTTTCCATATGTAGGAGATCAAAAGAGAAAGGAAAGAAAAAGGACGATAATTCTAAATCTAAGTCTCCGAGGAGATCTAAGTTTGTTGGAAATTCCAAGGTGAAATGTTGGAATTGTGATAAAATTGGTCATATCCATAAACAGTGCAAGGAGGAGAAGAAAAAAAAGGTAAAAATAATTTATCTAATTCTTACTTTAAAAAATCCTCTCACGATTCAATGCCGATGCTTTTGTCGCAACCTTGGAAACACATGCATTAGAAGATGTGTGGTTGATAGACTCGGGTACTTCTTTCCACATGACCCCTCATAGGGGTTGGTTCTCAAAGATGGTGAAGGTAATACATGGATGACATAAACTTAAGCTGAAAATATGGTCATGACACACTTGAGGAGTTTCGCATCCATTTAAAAAATTCTATGGAGTGTATATATTTATGATGGAGCTAAACACAACAATCAATTTCCCTTCCTTCACATTCTTCTCCTTAGGGAACTTGATGGATCCATGGTCTAAAAAGAGTATGGAAAATCTAGTCACATAGTTCTCTAACTTCTACTTTATGTTATTTCCATCCTTCCCAAAATTAAGGTATCCTTAAACACTTGCTAGAAATATCCCACTAAACTATTTTTTTTAACTTAACTAGGTATACTAGGAAACCCATCTCTAGAGCCATAACAAGGCCAAAAAGGTTTGCAAGATTTAAATTGTTTGATTGCTCCATTGACATCTTGGTGACATTTCTTGCTTATGGGGAAGTTGTAACCAACAAGAACTCAAACAAATTAAGAAGAAAGGAATTAGGACTTCTTTCCAACCTCGTAAGAAAATGACAATATTGTGTTTCTTGTGAAAGATCATAAAGGACTTTTTTTTAATTCTAGAGCATATAAAAGATAGAGTGCTCATGTACACCCCTAACATTAAGGAAATTGACTAATGTGTTCAAAATAGGATCAAATAATACATTATTGACATTAAACATGGACGTGTCATGAAATTTTCCTTGTGGAGTATTCTTTTAAGAGTAGACACCATATCCCTCTTGACTTAGCCACATTACTTGAAAATAATCTTAAGGGAAACTATTGAAATCAACAAACACATCCTCAATCTAAATAAAGGTGAAGGATGGGGTTTGAGCCACTCGCAAAAACCCATCATCTTGACATCGTTAAACATAAGTTCCACTTATTTCTTGACATGCTTTTTTGTCTTATACATTTTTAATACCAATTTTATTTTAGTTTATCATTTTATTTTATTGATTACAGTTCAATTACTTTTTAGTTTTTTTTCCCAATATTATTGTTTCATCCATCTTCCTTTAAGAGTTATTTCAAAACTGAATGCTCATAAAATGTGTTAAGATAACTTATTAAATCTTGATTTGAGAATAAAGCCTCTCATTTCATATAAGAATTGAAAATTAAGTTTTCTATATATTTTTTTAACCCCTTTCTTTGGATTTTGTGTCTTAAATATTTTTTCAATCATTTTATATTAAACTAATATTTTCATATTCTCATATTTTTACTCTTATCATAATATTAAATTATAGAATATTAAAAAATCAAAATACAATATTATTTGAAAACTCCAAATCTCAATCATCTATTTAAAAAACCTCACAAAAATTAAGATGACGTAATCCTATATAACAAATGTGAATAAAAAATAACATAACACCATCAATTAAAGAACATAATACTATCAATTAGTATGGAAATCTCATTTACAAATTGCAAGCAACCAACTTGAATGGATTTTTTATTTGTTTGGTTTTAGCTTAAAATATTTCTTATCAATTGTACAAACATGTAAATTCCACATAAAGAAGATTGATTGCTACATCATACATTCTCAGGGAAAATGGAGTTAATTATCTCTTTATGAACTATACAAGTTTAATATGTTCTTAGTTTACCAAATTTCTTTGAGAAAATAATAACCAATAATGCAACGCTCCTTGCTCTCGATTGATGCTCAAAAATTTCTAGTAATCTATCAAAATAAATAATTTCTTCTTAAATAATAATTTTCCCATAAATAATTCAAGGGTGATGAACTTATATTTTATTTATTTTATTAAAACATAGAATTCAAAGGCTTTAGTAGTAATACTAAAGCTTCAAAACATTATGACACCATTAATCAGGATGAATCCATGTGACCACTGTTTCAATCAGTACGTACTGTCTATCTAAATATCATAATGTATCTTGACCACATTATTAATTAATTGAAATTAAAAAACAATCTATTTTTATTTTCAATTAATTAATAAAGACATCAAATATAGATTTTGATATGTATCTTGACCATATTATTAATTAATTAAAAATAAAAAACAATCTATTTTTATTTTCAATTAATTGATAAAGACATAAAATATACATTCTGATATTTAAATAGACATCGTCCAATAAATAATGCCCATCACTTCAGCCTCTATACAAGGTAGAGGTCATCATTACAATGACATAGACAAAAGTAAAATGTATGGTACATTAACATAATTCTGAAAGTTAAATTTATTTTATAACTATTGAGCTTCATAAGATGTAACTAGAGTCAAGTATCATGAGCTACATACGCATTCTGATGGTGGGCATAAGATATAGATGGGGTGAGAGCATGGCAGCGAGGGAGCCAACCAAAGGTGCATTAATGTATGTAGTTGGCTCCAAATGGCTGTAATCTGATCTCTTGTCACTGAAATTGTCATCTGAACCTGGTCCTCCTACAACTGCACCTATGTGCACATTGGGATTGGGTGAATCTTTGTTGTACCACTTTGAAGATCCCTCGTTGCAACCTACTTTGTTGGGCATCACATGGATTGATGGAATAGAGGCCCCTCTGTGGTGAAGCTCTTGTGGGTATTTGCTTCCCACACCTACCATATAGGACATATTCAATGGGTTCTTACCTAGGATGTAATCAACCTGGTATAGAAATGTAAAGAAAAATAATTAACATCTATTTCTTAGAAAAAAGGATGCTTCACCCTACAATCATACTACAATCATACATTCACTAGGATGGAAGATTCAGTTAAAAATTAGAATTCCAAATTCTAGCTTCAGATGGAATGTGGAATGAGTCAGAAGTCTATGTGTAAAGAACCTGGCTTTTAGCAAAACGTCGAATATCAGAAGACTTGAATGACACACCACCACAGGATATGGAAGAGACCTTTGCAACTTCGATAGTGTTGGAATATACTAGCATTGCAAATGTAGCACTGTTTACGTACTGTAAATTGCTGCTATCTCTTACGAATAGAAGACCCCCTGCACATTCCATTTCAATTCCTGGGTAAGTCTACCTCACAAATTACTAGAGAGAACATTAAAAAAAAAACTCTTAAAAAAAACATGTTCAATTGTAGAAAGCTTGCATACATTCCAGATTCCTGTTCTCCATCTTTGAGGAGAGACTGAACAGTTGAGAATGTTAAAATAGTTGTGATAGTATTTTGTTGATTTATTATTTAATATTTTTAATAGTATAGTATTAGTAGTTGTGATTTTAAAGTTGTTTGTGTTGATCATAAATGTTCATTAATTGTATGAAATGTATTTTTTAGATCTAAAAAGCAACAATTCTTGTGATTTCATATCACTGCACAAATATAACATGACTTAATGCACAACTATCAATCTACTTTTATTTTGAGTCTTTTGAACACATCAATAAAAAGCATGTTGATGTGGCATCATATTTGATAATGTGAACCTCAAACCTTAGTTATAAGTAAGGGCCTTACTAAATAAGCTATTCTAAAAATTGAGAATGATTCGACATTGCCATGTATGATTTTGGGAGGTGGGAAATTAAGATTCTCAGCTACTAGATCCTCTCTCCTACTGTGAAAAAGCCTTTGCATGATTTATATATCAGAATATTAATACATTTGTGATATTGCTATCAGGATTCAACCATGTAGTTTTACAAATCAAACTCATAGACCCATGTTTCATGAGTAGTGGTTCACAAGAACCCGTCTCTCATGATAATGAATGGTCCACTTAGCACTCATTGCATCTAGTGTTGCTCATAGAGGTGAAGCACTGGGCCTTTTCGAGAGGTCACACATTCCAGTACTACTCCAGCTCAAGTACACTTAACCACAGATTTTTCTCTAAGGTTAAGCCCACTTAGCTTGCAACCCCATTTGTAAAACCTTCAGCAAGTGTTGTGCCTTATGAACCATTCATTATAGAGCCCCTTTATCTCATCAATTGATAAATAGGATGTATTTTCCACAGCGTGTCAAATTGTGA
The DNA here is from genome assembly GCA_007115665.2 of Sequoiadendron giganteum. NCBI lineage: Eukaryota > Viridiplantae > Streptophyta > Pinopsida > Cupressales > Cupressaceae > Sequoiadendron > Sequoiadendron giganteum. The sequence continues at coordinate 727,568,046 of CM021100.1, forward strand.
TATTGCCATAAGGATTCAACCGTGTAGTTTTATGAGTCAAACTCATTGAGTACATTTAATATGCTAAAAAATGAAATATGAAAAAAATGACATGTTGAAAGGTGCTCACCTTAAACATTGCTCAAGATTGTAGTAAAAGAATATCTAACTATAAAGTAGCATTGAGTTTTTCATGGCCCAGCTAAGACACAAACCTTGGACCCTCCATTTACTGTTGAAGAGTTCTACCATTGAACTATTGGTCCCTTTGTGGCTAGTCCATCTTTGGTCTGGGTGTAGCTTATTTCCAACACCCCCCCTCATGCCACTTTATAGATGCTTGGGGCTCCTACCTTGACCTAGCTTTGACACTATGTTGAGCTTTTCACGAACCATTTAAAACATGAACCTAGGACCTTTTATTTGCTATTGAAGTGTTCTACCATTGAATTATTAACCACAGAATCCTTTGTGACCAGTCCATTTTTTATCCAAATGACTTATTTCCTACAAATAGTATAAAAAAGATAATAATATGATATTCTTATTTTTAATAAATGTTTAATATATTTAAAAAATATCTAAAAAACTTATATTCGAGAGATAACAATGTAATAGATTATTACTATTTGATTGCAAACATGGTGTGGCATTTAATTCTTGTCCTAAAAGGCTGGCTTTTAGGTGGCTATTTGAATAGTTTAGCTGAGGGGAACGCTCTGTAATCTGATTTCCTCATGTCAACATGAGCATTTTTTTAATTAAATCTATTGCATTACCTGGTGTAGTTGTAATTCGTTTTGTAGGACTTGTTGGCAGTAAGGCACATATGAACGAGTCTGCGTCAGATTTATACTTCTCTAAGGATTTCTGACCAGATAAAAAATCCTGTTACAGAAGCTCGTGTGTTATTGGATCATAAATCAATGACTGGGAAATAAACAGAGCTAATGGATATGAATTGATTACCTCTGCCAAGAGCAATTGGGCACCTGCAAATTTGTTATCCCAACTAAATTCAGACACTGTCTGACTCCACCCTTGGTTATCCACAACAAATTTTAAATAAGTTTGATCATTTGTCGCTTTGTAAAGCCATGCCGCTGCCCACAGCAGTTCGTCCTGCTCACCATATAATACATCTAATTACATTCACATTCAACATAGTTTTCTTTATAATTTGAACTGCAGATTACCATATCTGCACACTAATACATACGTTGTAGCCTGAGTAGGAGCAATAGAAAGGACAAGAAGCTGAATAGGATCCGCGGTATTCATTGGCAAAGTTGAAGAGCTGCAATGGTATAACACTTATATGAGGCCAATTTTTGAAAAGTTGTAAACAAAGTATGTTGAAACAATCTTGTTTGAAATTTACACTCACAGATTGTGAAAATTTAAGTAATTTTGCAGCGTAGGAAGAGTTATAGTTTCTCCAAACTATGGCTGCAGATGACAGAGCTGCAGAAGCATCTGCAGCCACTTCTGATCCAGGAGAAGATGAGCTGATCTTGTATAATGTGCGTGTTGTGTCCATGTCCTCTGGTCGCTCCCAACATCCATGATCATTGTTCCCATCACCCACCTGCTTGCAAATATATAAAAGGTGAAATTAATGGAGTGTTGTTAGTGAAAATGGGGTTGAAGATCTCTGTAATAGCACAGTTTAAGTTTTGATTTGTTTAGGTGGTTTATATTAAATTACACTAACTTTTTCAATAGACCCCACCTGTGAGATTGATTCGAAATAAACCACTTAATCAAATCAAAATTTAAAATATTTAAAAAAAATAAAAATACTGATATGGACTGTGGGCTAGCTTTAAGCAGGTATTGAGCACAACAGATGTAAGCTGTTGAACATCTTACTAATATAATCTTTTCTATTATTAAACATCAAACCGTGCTAACCGTTAAAGGTGAATTTTTATTAATCTAATAAAAATAGAATAATTATCATTAAATGCTTAACAGCTGAACAATTCTATATTTAAATAGAACTGTAATCTTAACACTTTATTTGATTAAATTCAATTACACATTTACAATTAGCAGTGTTATAAGAATTTGAGCAGATACAGCTGATAACGAACCTGAGTCCATAGTGTGGTAGGACTTGTGTGAGCCTTCATTATGAAATCTGTTCCCCAACGAATTGCTTGAAGCATGTTGTTCAGTTCTTCTGCCTGAGATAACTGAGGTCTATTGTGAACTGCTGCCCAAGAAAGCATAGTGACTGTAAAGGACATGGGCCATACAAATTTCACATTATCTCCTGCATCATAGTAACCACCACTCAAATCCACCTGCACCATGATTTCACAACAGACAGAGCTGTCATCAAGATGTTCTTAGCTCAAAATTTTGCCGTGTAACCACTCAATGTGTAAAAGTGTAGAAAGGAATAAAAAATATGAGAAACCATTACGTAATACTCAGTGTTATCACATCAAAATAAGCTAAGTCTGAAAAGCTAAACAATTCAACTGAAATTCATCTGAATTTAATTGTGTCTTTCAACGACATTTAAGATAAAGTTCCATGATCCAGAAAGCAAGAGAAGAGAAATAATCTTTCTTAGATGTTTCCTTAAAACTCTATGATTCACAGTCATGCTTTGGATCAAATTCTATGATTCATAGTCAAGAATCAAAAATTATCATTACTTTCTGATTTCTGATGATAGATTATAGAATTCGATACAAAACGTTCAGAATAAAAGCTTACAAAATCAAATCTAAAAACAATTCATTTAACTCGTTGATTTAAAATTTGTTGTTATATGAATTTTCGAGATTACATTTCCAAGGCTGCCATCTGCAAGAGCAGAGTCTCCCCTCCATTTAACTCGTTGATTTGAAGGGAGCTTTCCAGAGCGCTGTCCTTCAAAGAAAAGAATAGCCTTTTCCAATGCATCTTGGTAGTCAATTGCTTCCACAGTTTCATGAATGGCAGCTGCTGCAATCTGTGCACTAATTAAGCCTGCAAAGACCAACACCAACCTAGCAAAAGAAAGAGTAAACATTGTTTCAGAAGTGGCAATGCTCATACATTCCTTCCACCAAGAAATGTTATATAGAAAATGCAGAATATCGAATCACGCAATTCATGTGAATAAGATGACGGTTGACAGGTGAATGTGTGGGACCCATTCAGTGATAAGTAGGTATAACATTTGCAGTTTCATAACCTAAAAGCGTTTTCTATTCACAAGGCGGGTTCTAACTTTTCTGCCGTAAAAGCACATTTCCCCTGTTTGCATTTTTTTGTACGTCAACCTCTTACTTGTGCACACAAGACAGATAACCTCTTTCGTAACCGTCATACAGAGATTCAGGATTAGTATGCAGGGCACTCCTTTTTATTTTTTAAGAAGGGAAATCCTGTGACACCGACATACACCAAAGTTAGACACATTTTTATATTGCATTTAGTAATCGTTACCAGCAGATCGGAGACTTACAATATCAAAACTGGGATTCACAACACTTTATTCGTAATTTATAAGATCATTTGACCCCAGTTATCTAGGGAAAACAATGAACATGATGTCAAGCAATTCGCTGGGAAACAGATCTCATAATGGAGGTTCACACAAGTGCTACCAGACTTTGGACTCAGGTTCCATGTGCTGTAAGTGCACAGAAGTTATGATCGAAAGATTTTATCAAGTAGCATTGAATGCGGTGCTGAACCCATGCGGGTGTGGGGGTCTTCTACACAAACAATATGAAGAGAGTTTAAAAAAAAAAAAAAAACTAGTTTCATTCATATCTTGTGCCACTAAAATTTATGATAACCTATTAAATATAACTTGATTAACTAAATATTGGGTTGTTCTATTCTAATTATAAAAATAGATTTGTTTTTGCAGAAAACCATAGAATTGAAGGGGAAAATAGAGGCAAATAACATAGAATGTTGGAAAAATACTTTCATTCAATTTGTAAAAAATGATTATGAAGATTTTTCTAGAGTTTTATCATGCAAATAACATACAAATTAAAATATTCTTATAAATATCATGTAAAATAAATATTTAATAATTTTCTTGTTCTTCTGGAAACTATTATTTTATTGTGGAAAAAATCATTAATTTATTGTATTTTATTTGAACAAGAATTAGGTCTACAACTAGTGATAATGGTCGATTTCATGTTTTCTCTTGGATCAAGAATACTTAAGCATACAATGATTACTTGTAGTTTTGTTCTATATAAATTGGACATACTTTTCACTTGTTTGAAATCAATATTTTTTCAATACTTTAATTCAATTGCTAGCAAGAATCCTCATTTAATTAATTGGATTGAATATACACATAGTAGAGTTGTTAGTGATATCAAAAGTCTAGATATGACATTAGATAGATGGTTCTAGTTGATTCATGGTAGCATTTTAGGAAAGGTCACAACGTTATAGGCCACCTTGGATTGTGATAGAGCATGACTACTAGTGATGTCCTTTCTTTTATAATGACTCACACATGACATAGCTTGCCAATTCATTTTATTGAGTTAGATATAAGGTATACGAAGGGATGTGAGAATATATAAGGTTGTATAGGATTGAGAAGAAAATAAGTTTTAAAAATAATAATCTAGTGTGAATAATTGTTAGGAAATTAGGTGTTATGTATTTTCTAAATTGGGAAAGTATTGTATTTATTTAATATTTTTAATCTACTGTAAATATGTGGTTATATGGAAACTGGTGCTTCACTTATGAAGAAACTTAATAATTTTTGGATGATACATTATGCCATTTGATATTTGTATCATGATGTTGGTAAGAACATATATACCATTTATGACATTGTAAGATGTGTAATATAATTTGAAATATAAGAGTACATATGAGGAATTTACAAAGTGGTCTTGGAAAGATATGAAAGAGACTAATAATAATGGAATGCATAAGATCATCTTCTAAAAGGTTTGAAATGGGTCAAATTAGAGGGTTCAAATTTGGCAAGTGGAATATTTGATATTAAGTTTTACATGATATTCCTAGAAGGTGGACTCATCATAAGGGGCATTGAGATTCGATGAGACCAATATGACTACCTAAATTGGGTTCCTTGATTTGGACCATGGTTTTGGAAACCAATGAAATTGTTTATTGGTTTCTCTTGGTTTATATGTAAGATTTGGTATATAATTCTCTATACCATGTGCAAGATTTAGCTATGGAGATAGCCACCCAAGATCTAAGAGCTTTAATGAAAGCATAAGAGAGACCCAACATGAGAGAATAATTCTATTCTATCAAAGGATATAAATGTACAATATATGTGTACATGAATTTGATTGATTATCTTGGATAACAATGAGAATCCCTTAGTTATATAGGCCAAGGTGAGACATAGGATAGCATATGATCGTGAAAAGTGTCTTAATTTTATGACTTGAGACATTAAATGATAATTCCCTAAGACTGCCCTAAGTAAAATTAAGTAAACTAGTGTGAATAGGACCTAAGAGTTAAAGAAGTTAAAGGTAACATACCCCTTTCACATCAACACCTCCTTAAGTGTAGCTTAGGGAGAATGAGAAAAAATGTAAATATGCAATGATGTTATGATGAGTCCTAGCTACAACTCCATGTTAGGTATCCATGTACAAATCTCTCACAAACAAAGAAAAGGAGAAAAAATCATATGAAAAATATCTTCTCTAAAAGTGAAAAAACACAAGATGTTCTCCAAAAGTATGAGAAGAATAAAATCCCATGTAAGAAAAATGTCCCCCCATAAGATATAAGAAGAGAAACCATGTAGTCACCCCTCAAAATAGAATCTCATGTAGTGATGGTAGATGCCCGATAATGAAATTTGAGCATAATATAATCCAATAAAAAAAATTCTTCCTTAAGAGGAAACAAAACCAATAATGTATGCAAGATATATCCTTTTATTCTTGAAATGAATATGAGGGAAAAAATATTAAGATGTGTGATGTCTTTGAACTCTAGTTAGGTGTCACCATGATGGTGTTGAAAGATACTGCACATAAATTAGGTGATCTAGGCCACACTAAAGAAGGTGACAATCCAAATCCTTATTAAAAATAATGTAAAAGATAATCCAAAGACAAGGATCCCCCCTCCCTCCAGATGTTGCTCAAAGATATCCAAATCAATTATAAACTATGATAAGTTAATAGGTAGAGAAAGAACAAGAGGTCTAAGAGTTTCCTCATTACATTTAAAGAAGATTATGCAACTCCATAGTAGTTTTAATATTAAAGAGGATATGTATATATCCTCAATAATTTCCTCTAAGTATATAAGATAGGAATCATGAAATAAACCTACAATTTCTATCTGAGTACTCATCTTGGAAGTAGTATTTGAAAGATGATGCATGTCTTGCTACACTAAATAATTAGAATTCATGGATGTAGCAACAATAATATCATAAGAAGAAATAAGATATGAAGATGGGATCTTAATGAATGCCATTTGACTACATTGTTCATCTTTGAATGACGTGTCCACACAATATGCCCAAGTGTGAATATATAATATATTTTCTAGTGGTAGATTACTAGAACCTGTATCCCCAAGATGTTGAATTGTAGCTAGAGAAGATGAACCATCTAAATCTAGATTAGGATTCATAGAAGTTTAAGTATCTATAGGAGGTGAAGGAGAATTTATAGAAATATTTATGTCACCATGATGTTTAAGTTATTCCCATTTAGTAAGCACTACAATTTTTTATTTTCATATGGTTGAAAAAATTAAGTGGAATAAGATAATTTGTAATAGGATCCTTTGGGAGTGGAGATTCATTCAAGTCTTCATACATTTACCAAAGTGTGTTCCAAAGGTCATGTGGGCACTCTAGATGTGATCAATGGTCATTTGAGTGTCAATATCAACACTAGAACCAATTTTAATCCTAGAATTTGCTCAATCTTAAAATCCCACATAAGTTTCTTCAAATATGATGTAGGTTTAGGAGCTAGTCCATAAAGATAAAGAAAAAGATCAAGGCACTTGAAATGTGTTAGGATTCCATTTTTTAAGACTTGTAGTTTCATCTCTCAAATCTAATTACAACAAGATGCCTTTTCATAGCCATTAACTTATGAAAAGTAGATCAAGGAACCCTATCAATCAACTATGTCATGTAGATCCCACACAAATCTCATAATAATGAAAGACAACCAAAACAAGAAAATCTATTTGATTTTATTATTTCTTTGAATTAATACAATATGTTCATCAAAAACAAAATTTCTACTTCAAGGAATTAAACACATCTTTGCTCACAAATATGGATTTGGCCTTCCCCTCATGACCTTTCTCTTTGTCTATATTACCTTTTCTCTAATGGTGAACCATCTCCCTCTCTGATGGATAATCTCCCAAGAATACATATCGATCTCCATTTATCCTATGGTGGTTAGGAAACTAAATTGAATTAGATCCTCACCATTACAACAATAGAATCATTTCAAAAATAAAAATACAATAGAAAGTTAAAAGTCCACAAATGCAATAGCAAGCTAAAAGTTCTCAAATACAATAGCACATAGAAGATCTGCAAACAAATTTGATTCAAACAAGAAATTTTGCATGTTCTATTGGCCAACAAAAATTTGCAATTCATACATGCTGACATCATCATTTTATTGATGTCAATGCTTATATCATGTTGCTAAAATAATTGAAACTGTTCATTTGAACTAGTTGATTAACTTTGAGATATTCAGTTCACTTCAGTTTATCTAAAAATATTGATTATAGTGTGCAACTTGTAAAATTCAAATGGAAGTGGAATTCCCAAAAGATTCAGATGGGAAAGAAATTTCTGCAAATAAAAAAAGCCCATCGATATTGGTTGTACAAGAAATTACATTGGAATTGATTATAAATGGGTCGATTTAGCAACAAATATTTACAAAGGCTAGTTGCAGAGCAAAAACCCACATGTTCAGTAGTAGACCAAAAATTTACAAGTCTGCTAGTACATAAAGATTCCACAAGGTCATAACTTAGCCAATTTTTTCTCAATATTCTCCAAATCCAAAATATAGATACCCATTAGGTTCTTCTACAAGGTGATGTGTAATGCCCCACCACACAAACCCCACAAGACAACTGACAATTAACCAACATTGGTATAATTTTTTTTTAAGGAAACATCCATGCAAAAACCATTAATTAAATAATTAATCAACATTACGAAAAAATCACATAACGACATCAACTAGTCCCATGGGGGTTACATGGTTGCATTACTTGAAAACATCCCCACCCAATAACATTGTTATAAACTAAATGCCAAATAAATAAACAATAGAAGTGAAAATACACAAGATGACATAAAGATGATATACAACCATCCACGGTCAATAGAGATGAAGAGATACATACATTATTTTATTACATTTCAATTCATAGTTCAATATTACAATTGTGGAGCATATTTCCACAGAGTCAACACATCAAGGAGACAATAATACATTACAAATTGCTTCCCTTATAATAGAGAGAAGAGTACATCAAGTACAAGAGTAATACATCAATGAATAATGATGTGCAAGAAAAAAATAGTCTTCAATCAAGTGAATCTCTGGAATCTCTACATCCACTTCCACAACACGAACACAACCTTGGAACCCAATGGGGTGCGTAGCACATTCCACCTGACCTTGTGGACCCGAAGACCCACCCCCCATGCTAGGAGTTGACAAGAAAGGGCCCACATCCAAACAAGGTCAAATAGACAAGGCTAACACAACCCAACACATAACCACATTAAACAAAAGCAACAACACTCCCAGAGGCAACCAAAGAAAGGGGAGATATACAGGTATAGTAGGAGAGTGTCGTCGCATGGCCTTACATGGATTATCCAGACTACCTATCACAAGGTTTCACCTCCATCTATGGTTATCTTGATTGCCTATCTCAAGGCGTCACTCCATAGGGTGACTCATGTGGAATCACTACCTTTCGTGAGGAAAAGGAAATGATTTTACCTTGTGAAATCCCATCCTTAGCCTAAGAAAGCATTAATGACATGGGTGAGACACATAATTAATCTTGTTTAGTGTTTAACTACCCAAGCCCACTAGTACATTAATTATATTATCACTTGTTTAGGAAACTCTTCTATGGGTTATCCTGACAACCCCTTTGTGCACTGGCCCCAAGAGGAGCCACTCTCCCTACAGTTACCCCAAAACCAAAATCAAACAAGGGGTGTACCTCATCACACATAAAATCAAAGTGTTCATAACACACAACATGCGAGGCATGAATCATCTCACAAACCCTATCATATCCCTGAAACAAGAACAAGGAGGTACCACCCACCAACACAATCTACATAAGTGAACAGATGCACAAAAGCAACAGAGTGCCCAAATAAACAAGTTCCTCCCTAGCCTTTGGAAGTAACCAAGACATCTACCCAAGATCAAGAATGAAGACATGGGTTCCCAAGACTTAAGGTCAAATGAAGATAAACTAACCCATAACAATAAATTGACATCATAAAACACTTCTATTGAATAAATCTGAAATTAACGAACAATCACATCCATCAACTAAGTGCATTTAAAAGATACATTTCTCTAATTAAGATAATGACAAAGTTTATCAAATAACTCTAATGTATAAATAAAGTTACGCCATTTAAATAAACAAGCACTCAATTTATACATTTAACCACTTGAACGAATGCATGAATGATAAAATATCACCATTACTCTTATCAATGCATGCTTTTCTTTTAAATGATATTATCGATTACAAAATAATGATTCCATCGTTTCAATACTACTCATTACGTTTTATTCTCCAAATATAAATTTACATTAATCCTTTGTCACATCATAAAATGAAACATATTCATATAGATTATATCTACATATATAAAATTTTAGTTTCACAATAATTACCTTTCAAATCTAAATCTATCAACAACATATTATCTTTTACATCTAATAACAAGTAACAATATATAAACATTTTCAATAATATTAAAAATTATAAAATCGAAACATAGAATAATAATATTATTTGATAATTAATTTTTTTTTCTTTTACGAAATACGAATGCAATTACATATATCCCCACACACATATATATATATATATATATATAAACTTATAAACTTATCAAAAAGGAAATATTCAATAACATAAGTCTGCTGCACCTTTGTTAACAGCATACAGAAACGGAATGTTGTTTATCGAAACCATAAGCTCTAATATACTATATATAATGGAACTGACGGCTTATTGAAAATCATAACATCAAAAGAAAACATAAATAATTTCATAAACAGAAGTCCCTAGAGCCTCCACTATACACGACAATGAGGTTCAAGTTTAAGCCAATAAATAAATAAACCCCACTACCAACAGTGTAGAGGGTTCGGCGAAATAGCTATGGCGCTGGGCGCATAGGAGGAGTCTCAACAGCCACGCCCTCATTCCTATGGGCATCGACCCCCATACCACCTACATTCATGCAATATACTTACAGATAAAAGAGAATGCAATACCCAAAGGCCAAGATTCGATTAGGCTGAAAAAAATGGAGGCGTGCAAACCAGAAATTTAACAGACTTCAAGCGAATGCATTTGGCTGGTGCAAAGCCATTATCTACAACCTTTACCAGCATCCTCTCTGCCCGCACCAATAAGGGAGCTTTTTTTAACAAAGGATATGATTATCCAACAAGGCTTGAGCAAGGCGTGCAAAAGAAAGATAAGGAACTTTCAAGCAGATGCAGTAAATGTGAATCGAAAGGCACAAAGAGGAAACACCTACGCTACAAACCAGTAACATTCGAAGAACAAGGACCTCCATGGTGAAGCGCTGGCGCAGCCAGCTTCAGGCTTAAATTTATATATATATTTGAAAAAAAAAAAAAAACTAAGCAAGGACGACATGAGGAAAGGCCACGGAAAAAGGAAAGCTCAAACGTCTATTTGCAAGACTCACACAGACCATAAGCCACGATTTGCATCGATGGCATGGAAAAATAAAAATTGAACTTAAAATCACACACCAATGATGGAAATCGGTTCCTAAACGACAAGCGATTGGACTTTGCATCATATGAAGGTTTCAAGGCAACAACTAGAACAAACAATTTCAATCGATCTCAAGCTGAACCCAGGGAGCTAAGGCAGTGCATAAGGGAAAACATGCAACTAATCTTTAAAAGCCGATTAGAAAACAAGACTCTCATTCCACAAAACAGTGACAATAGAAAACCAAATGATTGGCTCAGGTAATTGATTCAAAGACATTTAGAAGACCAACATAATTCTTTGCAAGAGAAAATTACATACAAAAGAGAAACAAAGACTAACCCGGATTCGACGCTTGAAAATGAAAACAGAGTGCTCAACCATCTCTCCTTTGCAGTCCTCCAATTCTTGCTTCAGAGAAGACCCTTTTTCTTTCAAAAACTCCTACTAGAGTATAATTTTTTTTGGAGAAAAGCATTTACAGAGCAAAATATTTTATTTTACGAATGGCCGGATTTTATATTTTTTGCAGAGAGACCATTCCTGAAAATCCAATCCCCCTTACAGAAATTCTCCTGCTTTTTCCTAAACCCCAATCGGATATAAAATCTGAAGAACCCCAAATTACAAAGTTGCCCCCAATTTTCTAAGCTGAACCCCACATGAAATTCAAGCTTCTTTTCTTTATTTTTCAGTTTTGAAACTAGACAATTTCATATAACTTCCTTTTTGATTACTCTCAAATAAATAAACAACTATTATCAAACACTAATTTAAAAGTAGCAATATGGCAACTAAAATAATATTCCAGCATCAATTGAAATATTTAATATTAATGAAATAATAATTCGTTATACATACAAATCAACAAAATATTTAAATTCACAACTAATTTAATATCTAATTAAATATTTGACATTTTTACAAATCACATTTATAATAACATTCAATGTTTTAATTAAATATTTTATTAAAACAACTTATCAATTTATATATATTTATAATAAATGATATTCTCATAATTATTTTAAAATGTATAATATTAGTAAAACAATTAACGTCTCATTCAAATATTAATAACATTAATTATAATATCTAAGTCAATTAATTTATTAATTAATTAACGATATTCATATCAAATAAAGTTCAATTATTTAAACTAACATACTCATAGAATATCATTTAAACTGAAACAATAATTTAACTACATCAAAACAACGATATCCGAACATTAAAACAACATTAATAACACAATTGAAATAAACAACTCAAAACAAAATGATACCCACAAGAACGAGGTACAGACAAATGACATCGTCAAACAACAGCTAGACAATGGACACATATGGGGATACTTTCTTTTCAACTCCCTAACCACATCATAACTATTGGGTATGTAGGGCACGTTTAGACCTGATGGTGCAGGTGGAGTCGATGCTCGGTACCTATATTCCTACATAAAATCAAGGGTCAAAATAATATATATATTCATTGTCAAACACACCGTGAGAGAGAATTGCAATGAAGGAGGGCACTCATGAATGAGTGATGCAACACTGTCTCTCTAACACGAACGTCAAACAACAACCATATTCTAAACAACATCATCATTAAGCATTAAGTAAGCAACAACATAAACATGGCATCAAACAGACATATGTTTGTATATCATAAACAATAGTAGCAGTGTGATAAACAACCAAATCCAACAAGAAGAGTTATCAACCAACCAAGCAACATGGTGAAAAAATCATGAACATAGTCTCAAATATGCATCAAACATAAATAGTATCCAATAGTATCAACCACACAGAAAAGTATCATGAGAATAATAGTAACACGAGAGGCATTACATCCCCCCCCCTAGAACTAGGCTTACTCTTGGAAGCCAAAAAAAAAAGGGAAAAGACTCTTGAATGCGGGATGCATCCTCCCATGTCGTTGATGACTCATCATTAGGGTCCTATTGGACCCACACTTGATCAATTTATCTACCCCTAAGAACGAGCCGCTTGTGCTGAAGAACGACCACAGATTCCAATGCGAGCTGCCCGTCCTCTACTTGTAATGCATTCCAATCCAGAACATGAGATATATTAGGATAATAAGGCCTAAGTACAGAAACTTGAAACACATCATGCATGCGTAAAAGACTATGTGGCAAGGCTAAATGGTAAGCAACGGGTCCAATTCTCTCTAGAACCTCAAACGGACCCACAAAATGAGGTGCCAACTTAGAGCCTTTCCCATAACGGATGTGGCTCTTTCATGGACACACTCAAAGAAACACCCAATCACCAACTAAAAACTAACAGTCGACCTTATGCACATCGACATACTTCTTTTGTCTATCCTGAGCCGCTACCAAGTGTTCTCTGATGCAAGCAACTTATTATTCCGTATCTTGTAGCATCTCCGGCCCAAGAAGAACTTTGTCCTCAAGACAATCCCAACTCAAAGGATTCTGACATGGATGACCATACAACACCTAGAACAGTGGCATCCGATCGAACTATGGTAACCCTTATTGTAAGAAAACTCAACCAGATGCAAATAGTCTTTGCAACAAGACTATTGATCCATGATGTGCATACAAGGAATCTCCCTTAAAACTTGGTTGACCCTCTTGATCTGACCATCTATTTCTGAATGGTATGCAAAATTGAAGTTCAACTGAGTTCCTAAGGCACGCTACAAAGATGTCCACAAGGCAGAAGTGAACACCAGATCTCTATCGGAAATGGTTCTTCATGGGATTCTGTGCAGCCTCACAATGTCCTTCCTGAAAGTTCTGGCCACAACTGATGCAGTATAGGATGAACGAACGAGAGAGAAATGTGCCACCTTGGTCAACCTATCAATAGTGACCATGATAGCATCGTGTCAATGTTAAGTCATAGGCAAACCAACAATGAAGTCTATTGATATAATATCCCATTTCTATTCAGGAACGAGATGGGGCTACAAAAGACCCACGGGATGTTGGTGTTCTTCTTTTATCCTTTGACACTCCAAATATTTTGCCATAAGTTTTGCAATATCTCTCTTCATACCAGCCCAAAAATACAACGGACGTAGGTTTTGATACATCTTCTTAACTCCCGGATGAGCCGAATAGGGAGCCCAATATGCCTTGATCATGATTAGGGTACGAAGACCCTTAGTGGGAGGTACATACATGTGATCCAAACAACGGAAAAGTCCATTGGACCCAAGAGTATAACCTGTAAATTTTTCTTCCAAAACTCTACCCGACTCAATCTCCGACTTCACCTTCTGGAACCAGTTGTCTGAAGGAAGTGTTGCAAGTATCTGACTCCTCAAGTCCACCTCAAGAGTCATAGAAGATAACTCATGGTGTCGACGACTTAAAGCATCTGCCACTACATTTTCCTTGTGCTGGATGTATTTTACATCGAAATCATATTCGCAAAGGAACTTTATCCATCTCCTATATTTGGAATTAAGATTCAGCTACATGAAAATATACTACAAGTTGCAATGATCACTATGTAGCTTAAACCTATGCCCCAATAAAAAGTACCTCCACCTCACCAGAGCATGAATAATGGTGGCCAACTCCAAATTGTGTGTGGGGTAATTTAGCTCATGATCCTTGAGCTTACGTGGCTCATAAGCAATCACACGACCTTCTTGCATCAAAATAACCCCTAACACCTCCAAGGATGCATCAATGAAAACCATAAAGTCCCTAGTAGGATCTCGTACTGCAAGAATAGGTGCACTGGTTAGCTTGTCCTTAAGAGTCTAAATAGCCAATTGACACTTTTTTGATCAATCATATTTCTTCCCTTTACTCTGAAGAGAAGTGATGGGATGTGCAATCCTCGACAAGCCCTAAACAAACCGTCGATTGTAGCCTGCCAATCCCATAAAGATGTGAATTTCATGAACATTCGTGGGTGCAAACCAATCAATGATGGATTGGATCTTTGAGGGATCCATGATGATACCTTCTCCTAAAATAACGTGCCCCAAGTATTTCACTTCTATCTTATAGAACTCACACTTCACCAGATTTGCAAACAACTGATTATCTCTCAAGCATTGCAACACCTGTCTCAAATGTACCTCATGCTCCTCCATAGTTCTTGAGTAGATCAAGATATCATTGAGGAACATGAGAACAAATTTTTCCCAGTAGGTATGGAAAACACCATTCATCAAGCTCATGAAGATGGAGGGTGCATTCGTCAACGCGAACGACGTGATAGTGAATTTGTAATGCCTGTACCGAGTGCAAAATGCAGTTTTGTGAATATTATCCTCAACATTCTGTAACTAATAGTATCTCGACTTGAGATCAATTTTAGAGAATACCTTAGCTCCCTTGATCTAGTCAAACAGATCATCAATTCTCGGCAAAGGATAACGATTCTTCACCATCACCTTATTCAACTGTCTGTAGTCAATACACAGATGGAGAGAACCATCCTTCTTCTTCACGAATATGGCTGGCGCTCCCCAAGGGGAAACACTAGGATGGATAAACCCTTTTGTAAGAAATTCTTCCAACTGCAAACAGAGCTCCTGAAGATCTTGAGTTGTCATCCTCTATGGAGCTATAGAGATAGGCTCAGCTCTAGGTACAAGATCAATTCTGAAGTCGATGTCATGCTTAGGTATCATCCTCAGAATCTCACTCAGAAACACATCTGAAAACTCCTTAAGGAGAGGATAATCATCTAGAGTCACCTCTCGACCTTCCTCCATACCTAGGTCATTAACTGAGACTGCGAACAACTGGCATCCCTAACAAAAACACCTCTTCAACTGCATTACGGAAATCATCCATAAGGAGATAGGTTTTTGAATGCCAAAAATTTCAACCTCTCCTCCGGAATCATCTAGACAATGTATAAAGTTACGATGATAGTCAATTGTCACCCGATGAGCAGTTAGCCAATCCATCCCCAAAATGACATCATAGGAACCAAGGGGAAGAATTCAAAGATCCACAGAAGTCACAATTGACCCAATTTCCAACCTACATCCTGGAACAAGGGATTCCACCAACACCTTTGCCCCAAAGGCTAATTCAACTTGCCACTTAATGCCTTGCTTTTCCGCCACTAGTCTACAATGCTTAACCATTGGAGGGGAAATAAATGAATCTGACACACCAAAATCAAAGAGTATAGAAATATGAGTGCCATGTAACACACTTGATGCCTCCACCACAGTACCTTGATGATCAGCCTGGCGATTGTCAACCATTGTCAAAAATTGGTGTGACCTACCAACATCTCCCAGCATTGGCTTTGGCGCTGCCAACCTCTGATTAAACCCTGTAGTACTCCTCTATGAACATTGTCTTGAAATATGTTGCTACTAACCATAAGTGAAATGAATTGTACCATGACCAAAACCTATGATAACCGACAGAGCATTATATTTTTGATAGCTACCCTGGCCAGGTGTAGACTATGTTCTCTATGTCAGTTGCACAAAATGATCACACTGTGCTCTCTGCCAACTACGATTCTTCCTAGACTGAAATATGCCACCTTGCTGAGATTGAGAAGTTGTATGATTCGACTGAGACTGCTGCTATTGTTGACCACCCTTAGCAGGCGTGGATTGACCCTGGAAGGTCTTGCAGCTTGAGACTACCCACCTCGAGAACCAAAACCAAAAGCAGACGTACTACCAATCTGAACCCCTATGTGGCCTCTTAATGCCATAGAAAAAATTTCCTCCACAAGATGAGCCTTCTCCACCACTACCTCCATAGTCTTCGGCTCGAAGAATCATACTCCACCACTGATTCGGGCATTCAGACCCCTGAAAAAATGTTGTACTAGTATAGCGTCATCATTACCAATCTCGACATACTGCCTAAGCTCATACAAACAACACTCGTACTACTCAACAGACATTTCCATCTACCTCAAATCATGAAATTCATCTGCACGGTGCTGCCTCTAGTGACTAGATAGGAAATATGCCCTGAACCTCTCCAAAAACAATTCCCAAGTCCTTGAACTGATGTCAAGATGCAGTTTTTGCTCTTCCACTCGCCACCATGTGGATGCAAATCCTCTGAGGTGCATGATGGAGCACCTTGCCCTAGTATTACTGCCATAGGGATGCATATAAAAACATGAATCCAGATTAATAAGCCAAGTTTCTACCTCCAATCCTCCACCAAAACCATCAAATGTGGGAGGACATGCCCTGAGAAGGTCTCTCATATGACCTGCCACCACAACATCTTGATCTATCGGTATTTCATTCCTCCTCAGTGATCTCTCTCTTTCTCTGACTACTCGCTGCTCCTCCTACCTAGGACCCAAATGACCAAGAACCTCTAATAACTGTCGCAACTACACACCTCCAAGCCCTAGTTGTTTCGGATTCGAGCCTCCACCTTCTAGGTTGTTCTGGGAACCCTAGTGTTCCTCTTGTTCAGATTCATGAGAACTCTGAGGCGATGAGTTATGGTGGCCAACTCTGTGACCACCACCACGGCCACATCCCCAACCCCTAGGCATGACCCTATGCAACAAAAGAGGGGAAATACATTAGTTCAAAGTTATGCAAAAGGTTAACCTAATGGGCTTACTTCACCTAGAGTACTTAGTGTTAATAATCTTCGCTTTGATACCAAGTTGTAAAGCCCTGCCACACAAACCCCACAGGACAACTAACAACTAACCAACATCGGTACAATTTTTTTTTTTAAGGAAACATCCATGCAAAAACCATTAATTAGATAATTAATCAACATTACGAAAAATCACATAACGACATCAACTAGTCTCATGGGGGTTACATGGTTGCATTACTCAAAAACGTCCCCAACCAATAACATTGTTATAAACTAAATGCCAAATAAATAAACAATAGAAGAAAACATACACAAGATGACATAAATATAATATACAACCATCCACAATCAATAGAGATGAAGAGATACATACATCATTTTATTACATTTCAATTCACAGTTCAATATTATAATTGTGGAGCATATTTCCATAGGTATAACACATCAAGGAGACAATAATAGATTACAAATTGCTTCCCTTATAACAATGGGAAGATTACATCAAGTACAAGAGTAATACATCAATGAATAATGATGTGCAAGAAAATAACAGTCTTCAATCAAGTGAATCTCTGGAATCTCTACATCCACTTTTATAACACGAACACAACTTAGGAACCCAATGGGGTGCATAGCACATTCCACCCGACCTTATGGACCTGAAGGCCCACCCCTTGTGCTAGGAGTTGAAAAGAAAGGGACCACATCCAAACAAGGTCAAACAAACAAGGCTAACACAACCCAACACATAACCACATTAAACGAAAGAAACAACACTCCCATAGGCAGCCAAAGCAAGGGGAGATATATGGGTACAATAGGGGAGTGTCATTGCATGGCTTTACATGGATTATCCAGACTACCTATCACAAGGTTCCGCCTCCATCTATGGTTATCTTGATTGCCTATATCAAGACACCGCTCCATAGGGTGACTAATGCAGAATCACTATCTTTCATGAGGAAAAGGCAATGATTTCACCTTGCGAAATCACATCAGCCTAAGGAAGCACTAACGACATGGGTGAGACACATAGTTAATCTTGTTTAGTGTTTAACTACCCAGACCCACTAGTACATTAATTAGATTATCACTTGCTTAGGAAAATATTCTATGGGTTATCCTGACATCCCCTTGGTGCATCGACCCCCATGAAGACCCACTCTCTCTACGGTTACCCCAAAACCAAAATCAAACAAGGGGTACCTCATCACACATAAAATCAAAGTGTTTGTAACACAACATGCGAGGCATGAATCATCTCACAAACCCTATCATATCACTAAAACAAGAACAAGGAGGTACCACCCACCAACACAATCTGCATAAGTGAACAGATGCACAAAAGCAACAGAGTGCCCAAACAAACAAGTTCCTCCCTAGCCTCTAGAAGTAACCAAAACATCTACCCAAGATCAAGAATAATGACATGGGTTCCCATGACTTAAGGTCAAATGAAGATAAAATAACCCATAACAATAAATTGACATCATAAAACACTTCTATTGAATAAATCAAAAATTAAAGGACAGTCAAATCCATCAACTAAGTGCATTTAAAAGATACATTTCTCTAATTAAGATAATGACAAATTTGATCAACTAACTCTAATGCATAAATAAAGTTACACCATTTAAATAAACAAGCACTCAATTTATACATTTAACCACTTGAACGAATGCATGAATGATAAAATATCACCATTACTCTTATCAATGCATGTTTTTCTTTTAAATGATATTATCGATTACCAAATAATGATTTCATCATTTTAAAATTACTCATTACCTTTCATCATTTCATTTTAATTTTAATTTCACAATAATTACCTTTCAAATCTAAATCTACCATCAAAATATTATCTTTTACATCTAATAACAAGTAACATCATATAAACATTTTCAATAATATTAAAAATTATAAAATGAAAACATACAATAATAATATTATTTGATAACTTTTTTTTTTTCTTTTGTGAAATATAAATACAATTACATATACCCACACATATATATATACATACATACATATATATATATATAAACTTATCAAAAAGACAATATTCAATAACATTTAAGTCTGTTGCACCTTTGTTAACAACATACATAAATGGAATGATGTTTATCGAAACCATAAGCTCTAATATACTATATATAATGGAACTGACGACTTATTAAAAATCACAGCATCAAAAGGAAACATAAATAATTTCACAAATAGAAGTTCCTAGAGCCTCCACTATACATGGCAATGAGGGTCAAGTTTAAGCCAATAAAAAATAAATCAAGAAACCCCGCTACCAATAGTGTAGAGGGTTCAGCGAAATAGCTATGGCGTTGGGCGCATAATAGGAGTCTCTAAACAGTTGTACCCTCATTCCTCTGGGCATCGACCCCTAGACCACCTACATTCATGCGATATACTTACAAATAAAAGAGAATGCAATACCCAAAGGTCAAGATTCAATTAGGTTAAAAAAATGGAGGTATGCAAATCAAAAATTTAAGAGACTTTAATCTCATGTCCCCATGCGGCTTCTTAGCTTATTTTGGCTAGCAGCCATTGCTCAACTTATTTAGGAGTTATTTGTGGAGTTGATGGCCCCATGAATGCTTAGTTTTTCTGATTATTTTTAAGAAGCCAGCTTAAATTTGTATTAATAGTATTAATAATTTGTACAATAAAAAATTAGAAAAACAAAAACAAAATCAAATATTAAAAAAGAGGGAAAAAAAATTGTGGAGCCACGTGGATTTTTAGAAATATGCAGTTGTTGCTTATTTCCAGCCCCCACTCTTTTTCCATAATTTATTTTCAATTCCTGAACAATAGCTGCTCCATTAAAATAGGAAAAGATTCCAAATTATCCTTTCCCAAAAATAAAATTTATGCATGAGAACACTCTTGCTGCTTAAATTTAAGCAGAAAATAGAGTTAAACAGCTGCATGAGAACATGAGATAAACAAATGCATTGGTGCAAATCCATTACTTACAACCTTTACCAGCCTCCTCTCTGCCCACACCAATAAGGGAGATTTTTTGAACAAAGGATATGATTATCCAACAAGGCTTGAGCAAGGCGTGTAAAAGAAAGATAAGGAACTTTCAAGCAGATGCAGTAAATGTGAGACGAAAGGCACAAAGAGGAAACATTAGCACTATAAACCAGTAACATTTGAAGAACAAGGACCTCCATGGTGAAGTGTTGGTGCAGCCAGCTTCAGGCTTAAATTTATATATATTTAAAAAAAAAAACTAAGGACAACATTAGGAAAGACTACGATAGAAGGCAGGCTCAAACATCTGATTGCAAGACTCACACAGACCATAAGCCATGATTTACATCGATGGTAGGGAAAAATAAAATTGAACTTGAAGCTACAACTTAAAATCACACGCCAATGATGGAAATCGGTTCCTAAATGACAAGCGATTGGACTGTGCATCACATGAAGGCTACAAGGCAACAACTAGAACAATCAATTTCAATCGATCTCAAGTTTAACCCAAGGAGCTAAGGCAGTGCATAAGGGAAAACATGCAACTAATCTTTAAAAGCTGATCAGAAAACAAGACTCTCATTCTACAAAATAGTGACAATAGAAAACCAAATGATTGGCTGAGCTAATTGATTGAAAGACATTTAGAAGACCAATAAAATTCTTTGCAAGAGAAAATTACATACAAAAGAGAATCAAAGACTAACTTGAATTCGACGCTTGAAAATGAAAACAAAGTGCTCAAATATCTCTCCTTCGCAGTCCTCCAATTTGTGCTTCAGAGAAGACCCTTTTTCTTTCAAAAACTCCTACTACAGTATCATTTTTTTGGAGAGAAGCATTTATAGAGAAAAATATTTTATTTTACGAATGGCCGGATTTTTTTTTTGCAGAGAGACCATTCCTGAAAATCCAATCCCCCTTAAATAAATTCTCCTTCTTTTTCCAAAACTCCAATCGGATATAAAATATGAATAACCCCAAATTACAAAGCTGCCCCCAGTTTTCTAATCTGAACCCCGCATGAAATTAGCTTTTTTTTTTCCCTTTTTCTTTTCAGTTTTCAAATTAGGCAATTTCATATAAATTTCCTTTTTGATTGTTCTGAAATAAATAAATAATTATTATCAAATACTAATTTAGAAGTAACAATATGACAACTAAAATATTATTCCAGTATCAATTGAAATATTTAATATTAACGAAATAATAATTCGTTATACATACAAATCAACAAAATATTTAAATTCACAACTAATTTAATATCTAATTAAATATTTGACATTTTTACAAATGACATTTTTAATAACATTCAGTGCTTTAATTAAATATTTTATTAAAACGACTTATCAATAATTGACATATATTTAAAATAAATGATATTCTCATAATTAATTTAAAATGTATAATATTAGTAAAACAATTGACGGCCCATTCAAATATTAATAACATTAATTATAATATCTTAGCCAATTAATTTATTAATTAATTAACGATATTCACATCAAATAAAGTTCAATTACTTAAACTAACATACTCATAGAATATCGTTTAAACTGAAACAATAATTTAACTACATCAAAACAATGATATCTGAACATTAAAACAATATTAATAACATAATTGAAACAAACAAATCGAAACAAAACAATACCCACAAGAAAGAGGTATGGATAGACGAAATCGTCAAACAACAACAAGACAATGGACATAGATGGGAATACTTTCTTGTAGCCTCCCTAACCACATCATAACCATTGGGTATGTAGGGAACGCTCAGACCTGATGGTGTGGATGGAGTCGGTGCCCAGTACTCGCAATCTTGCATAAAACCAAATGCCGAAACAATATATATATATATTCATTGTCAAACACATCGTGAGAGAGAATTGCAGTGAAGCAGGGCGCTCATGGATGAGAGATGCAACATCGTCTCTCTCACTCGAACCTTAAACAACAACCATATTCTAAACAACATAATCATTAAACAATAAGTAAGTAACAACATAAGCATGGCATCAAACACACATATGCCCGCATATCATAAACAATAGTAGCAGTGTGATAAACAACTAAGTCCAACAAGTAGAGTTGTCAACCAACTTGGCAACACGGTGAAACAATCAACAACATAGTCTCAAATATGAATCAAACATAAACAATATCCAATAGTATCAACCACACACATAAAATTATCATGAGAATAACACTAACACGAGAGGCATTACATGATGTCATTAATTTTTATCTCTAAAAATCCTCCTGAAGCAACAACCCTAAATCAACACAAACAAAACATAACTTAATTTATTTTTTTGGGTTGACATAAGATTTCCCTTACACCCAAGATGCTTGTACATTAGACACCCAAGATAAGATAATTTTGTGATCTTGGTCTCACAAAATGGATTTAGATTCAATATAATCACCCTTGTAGGTTGTTAAACAACCTAGAATGAATTCCACCATTGAAACATGTACCTTGTTGTACTTCTTTCTTCTCCTCTTCCAACATTTTTCTAGAATGAATCCCCTCTTCCCTTTCCTCCATCTCTTCTTCTATTCTCACCTCCTCATATGTATAAAAATCAACATTATTACAAAATTCAAAAGAATTAAACACTAATTTTGGAATCTTTGTTGCTACAAATCCTTCCTCATCATTCCCTATTGCAACTTCTTCTCTACTCACATCCTCTATTTTCAATATCTTCACACCTTTTCCAAAACATGTCATTGCTACACTCTCACCATCTTCTACATTTACCAATATTTCCTTCAAAGGATAAAATATCTCTGCACTTATCTTTTCCTCTACCTCACATATTTCTATATCTTTATATGTTTCAAATCCAATAGTTGCAACCATACCTTCTACCTTCTCATACTCTTCTTCATCTTGCATGACAAAAATCTTCATCATGCTTTGTTGCACTACATTTATCAACACTTCCATGTCCTCCAAAGGACACACAAAAGCTAAACTTTTATATTATGCATCCTTTCCTACAAACATATCATTATTAAAGAAATAATGGGGCTCTAGCTTACCCATATTCTCCTCTTATTTCCCCTTTTCTATTTCCATCTTGTTCTCTTCAAACCTTTCAAAATCCTCTTCATATTATTAATCATAGCTTTGTATGTTTCTTATTTTATTATAAGAACTAAAATTCTTAACACCTTTCCCAAGGCTAAAATTACACTATTTCTCTTTCTTGACATCTTCACACACAATCTAAAATCTGAAACAAAACTCTCTAACACACACACACACCTATCCTCTATCCAACATAAAACTTTGAAGATGCAACTCTTAAAACCACCTCTACCCAATTTTCCATAGTGGAGGAAGTTGTACACCTTCTACCTAGCTTCAATATTTGTTGGAGAATAGCCAACATGATCTCATCCCTCAAAGCTTTGTATAGTTATAAGACTCCTTCACACTTACAAAAAAATATCAGAGCTCTTCAAACACCACCCAAATACACAACTCATATCAATTAATTCAATCTCAACCAACAACATTCCTCAACACATCCCAACATTAACCTATCTTTGATAATATCTAATGTAGATGGGATTGGGGAAATATATTAGGTAGGTTGATGACATAACCCACACAACTTTCATCACAATGAAAGAAAAAATAAATAAAGAAAAAATAATTAATTTAATTCTTTGAATGAATACAATATTTTTATTAAAAACAAGATTCTACTTCAAGGCATTAAACACATATGTGCTCACATTATCATTTTGGCCTTCTCCTCATGGCCTTTCTCTATGTCTCTATCACCTTTTCTCTATTGAAAACCCGTCTCCCTCTATGATAGCTAACCCACCAAGAATGTATCTTTCTCCATTTATCCTTTGGAGGTGAGGAAGTTAGATTGAATCATATCTTGGTCGTTACAACAATTGAACCATTCTAGAAATGAAAAAATATAGTACAAAGTTGAAATTCCACAAATGTAGTAACATGCATAAGATCTACAAAAAAATGATTCAAATAAGAAATTCTACATGTTCAATTGGCCAACAAAAATCCTCAATCTATACATGGTGACATCTTCATTCCGTTGATGTCATGATTACGTCGATGTTGGGTATTTTGTAAGGGGTTTTTGTTGGGATTAAGATGCCTCAAAGTTTGAGTCCTAGCATTAAATTAATTGATTATTACATGCATATTGATTTATCCTAATATATTAAACTTCCTAAATTGTAATTCACTTTGTGGGTCCTATAATTGAGATGGCATCCTACATGATAGGTCATGGCATATGGTGCAAGAACCCTATTTTTTAGGAAGTTTGTGCCCACTTTAGGAGGTTTTATTTTATAGGAGGATGATGTCACATGTTTCCATATTGGTGAAAAACTATTTTGGAAAGTTCTTATATTGACTTGGGAGTCTCATTTAGTAGTTACTATATTAGAACTAAGGAGAAATAAAGTTGTTTTTTTCTTTGTCTGTTTTAGGTACCCAAGATATGGATAAGATATTGTTTGGATATGAATAAGATTTTTTTATTGGATATGGGCACCCAAGATGAGGATAAGACTATTTTGGTTTAGTAGTTTGATTTTAAAGTTCATGCTTGTTAAGCTTTTGTAGTTTTTTGATTTGCAAAAGATAGGGGATTCCTTTTTGGGTGCCTACCTTGCACATCTATATATACTTGTTGTGTTAGCTTTTTTTTTTATGACAAGTTATTTTTTTCTTGAGCCATCATTATTCTGTCAAAATTATTCCAGATTCTGATTATAGTGTTGGCAACTCATGAGGAGCATAAGCTCTTATATTGTATTGTAATCCATATTTTATTGAATAATACAATTGAATTAGGTGTATGGAGTGTGGTTTTTTCTCAAAAGGGTTTTCCCACATAAAATCTATGTGTTAATTTTTCATTGTTCAATTGCTTAATTAAATTTTTATGTCCAATATTTCTATTGTTGCAATAGTTAAAGGGTTTGAAGAATCATTTCCAACCCTCTCTTGTGTTAGATTAGTGTAGGGAGTTTTTTCTGTGTACTCGACTTCCTTTCAATTGGTATTAAAGCCTAGGCAACCTTGATTTAATTGGTCCAAGTTGAAGGGATTTTTTTGCTAATCTATTTTTAGTGGGATTTTTAAAGAGGAAGATTCAGTAACCTTATTGTAGGAAAAATATAGCAAGCACATCCAATAGAATTAAATTGGAGAATTTTAACAATGATAATTTTGAGTTGTGTAAACTCAAGGAGGAAGATGTGATTGTTGATAGAGATCTATGAGATGCAATACCTAGTATAAAACCATCAAGCACCTCCAAGGAAGATTGAGATTTGATGGATTGAAAAGCCAAGGGTTTGTTAAGACTCTATTTGGTTGATTTAATTCTCCTAAATGTCCATGAAGAAAAGAGTGTAAAAGATATTTGGAAGAAACTTGAAGATTTTTATTAGACTAAATACTTGGTAAACAAGTTATTCCTATGAAATAAACTTTATTATTTGAAGATGGAAGATGGAGAATTCATTGTTGATCACATGAATGCATTTAATATGCTTGGTGAATAGTTGGGGTTAGTTGGTGATAATATTGAAGACATGGATCATTGCATGCTTCTATTGCGTTCTTTTATAGAATCATGGGATCACCTAATGATGGCCATTGGAAGTACTACTACCAAGTTCAAGATGGATGAGGTACTTGCATTGCTTTTATCTGAAGAAATATAGATAAAATATTTTGAGATGGCCAAGGAAGCCCTTTTCGTATGCAATAGATCAAAAGAGAAAGGAAAGAAAAAGGAAAATAATTATAAATATAAGTCTTCCAGGAGATCTAAGTCTCTTGGCAAGTCCAAGGTGAAATGTTGGAATTGTATCAAAATTGGTCATATTTGTAAAGAGTGAAAGGAGGAGAAGAAAAATAAAGGTAAAAATAATTTCTCTAATTCTTACTCTAAAGAATCCTCTCACAATGATGTAGATGCTTTTGTTACAACCTTGGAAACACATGCATTAGAAGATGTGGGGTTGATAGACTCAGGTACTTCTTTCCACATGACCTCTCACAAGGGCTGGTTCTCAAAGATGTTGAAGGCACTACATTGATGACACAAAATTAAAAGATAAAAATATGGTCATGACACACTTGAGGAGTTCCACATCCATTTTAAAAATTCCATGGAGTGTATATATTTAAATGATGGAGCTAGAACACGATAATCAATTTCCCTTCCTTCACATTCTTCTCCTTAGGGAACTTGATGAATCCATGGTCTAAAAAGAGTGGAAAATATAGTCACATAGTTCTCTAACTTCTACTTTATGTTATTTCCATCCTTCCGAAAAATAAGGTATCCTTAAGATACTTGTTAGAAATATCCCACTAAACTATTTTTTTAACTTAACCAGGTATCGTAGGAAACACATCTCTAGAGCCATAACCAAGCCAAAAAGGTTTGCAAGATTTAAATTGTTTGATTTCTCTATTGACATATTTGTGACATTTATTACTTGTGTGGAATTTGTAACCAACAAGCACTTAAAAAGAAGAAGAATAATTTAGGCATTAGGACTTCTTTCAAACCTCATAAGAAAATGAGAATATTATCTTTCTTGTGAAAGATTATACATGACTCTTTTTTTATTCTAGAGCATATAAAAGATAGAGTGCTCATGTGACACCCCTAACATTAAGGAAATTGACTAATATATTCAAAATAAGATTAAACAATACATTGTTGAAATTAAACATGGATGTGTCGTGAAATTTTCCTTTGTGGGGTATTCTTTTAAGAGTAAACAAATCCCTCTTGACAACCTCTTTACTTGAAAATAATCTTAAGGGAAACGATTGAAATCAACAAACACACCCTCAATCTAAACAAAGATGAAGGATAAGGTTTGAGCCACTCACAAAAACCACCATCTTGAAATTCTTAAACATAAGTTCCACTTATTGCTTGACATGTTTTTTTCTCTTAGATATTTTTAATACCAATTTTATTTTAGTTTATCATTTTATTTTATGGATTAAATTCAATTTTTTAAATTTTTTTCCTAATGTTATTGTTTTATCCATTTTACTTTAAGAGTTATTTCAGAATTGAATGTTCATGAAATCTTGTAAGATAATTCATTAAAGCTTGATTTGAGAATAAAGCCTCTCATTTCATATAAGAATTGAAAATAAGTTTTCTATATATTTTTCTAGCCCATTTCTTTGGATTTTATGTTTCTTAAATATTTTTATCATCTTATATTAAACTAATATTAAGATCTTATTACAAATTTTCTCTTATCATAATATTAAATTATATAATATAATTTAAAATATTAATAAAATCAAAATACAATAATTTTTGAAAAATCTAAATTTTAATCTACTTAAAAAACCTCACAAAAATTAAGATGACATAATCCTATATAACAATTCTGAATAAAAAATATCACCATCAATTAAAGAACACAATAATATCAATTAGTTTGAAAATATAATTTACTAATTGCAAGCAACCAACTTGAATGGATTTTTTTATCTGTTTGGTATTATCTTAAAATATTTCTTATCAATTCTACAAACATGTAAATCCCACATAGAGAATATTGATGCTACATCATCCGTTCTCAGGGAAAATGGAGCTAATTATCTCTTCATGAACTATATGATTTTAATATGTTCTTAGTTTACCAAATTTCCCTGAGCATATAATAACCAATAATACAACACTCCTTGCTCTCGATTGATTCTCAAAAAATTTCGGTAATCTATCAAAATAAAGACTTTCTTCTTAAATATCAAGTTTCCCATAAATAATTCAAGGGTGATTAACTTATATTTTATTTATTTTATTAAAACATAGAATTCAAAAGCTTTAGTAGTAATACTGGAGCTTCAAAACATTATGACACCATTGATTAGGAAGAACCCCTGTGACCACTATTTTAGTGTGTATGTATTGTCTATCTAGATATCAGAATGTATCTTGATCATATTATTAATTAATTAAAAAATAAGAAAACGATCTATTTTTATTTTCAATTAATTAATAAAGATACCAAATATACATTTTGATATTTGAATAAACATCACCCAATAAAGAACGCCCATTGCATCAGCCTTTGTGCAATGCAGAGGTCAACATTACAATGATATAGACAAAAGTAAAATGTATGGTACATTAACATAATTCTGAAAGTTAAATTTATTTTATAACTATTGAGCTTGATAAGATGTAAGTAGAGTTAAGTATCATGAGCTACATATGCATTCTAATGGTGGGAATTAATATATAGATGGGGTGGGAGCATGGCAGTGAGGGAGCCAACAAAAGGTGCGTTAATGTATGTAGCTGACTCCAAATGGCTATAATCTGATCTCTTTTCACTGAAATTGTCATCTGAACTTGGTCCTCCTACAACTGCACCTATGTGCACATTGGGATTGGTTGAATCTTTGTTGTACCACTCTGAGGATCCCTCATTGCAATCTACCTTGTCGGGCATCACATGGATTGATGGAATGGAGGCCATTCTATGGTGAAGCTCTTATGGGTATTTTCTTCCCACACCTACCATATAGGACATATTCAATAGGTTCTTACCTAGGATGTAATCAACCTAGTATAGAAATGTAAAAGAAAAATAATTAACATCTATTTCTTAGAAAAAAAGGTTTCTTTAGCCTACAATTCATTCACTAGGATGGAAGATTAAATTAAAAATTAGAATTCCAAATTTTAACTTTAGATGGAATATGGAGTGAGTCAGAAGTCTATGTATAAAGAACCCAGCTTTTAGCAAAAATTCAAATGTTAGAAGACTTGAATGACACACCACCACAAGATATGGAAGAGACCTTTCCAACTTTGATAATGTTGGAATATACCAACATTGCAAATGCAGCGATGTTTATGTACTTGTGAACATCCTGCACATGCACAAAAACAACAAACAATCACAAGATTAGATCATATGCAAGCAAAAATGAAGGATTCCCCATGAAATCCATTTACTAAAACTTAAACTAGGAAAATGAAGAACAAAATAAGTAAATCCTAATTAAGTGAACAAACTAGTGATCCCATGGGGGAATTGGTGCTGATTGGTGTGTCGAAATCAACCCTTTCCGAACTCCTTTTGTAAGTGTTGATGATGTGTGGATTGATCAAATCTCCTTAATGATATTTTGGCATAATCTAGTTATGGAATTCTGAAAATGATGAACATATGGAATGAAATGCACAAAATTGGCTCTCAATGTCAAGTGTAACTTTGCATGGGATTGTGGATGAATAATGAGAAGATAAGCCTTCCATTTATAGATTTGAATTTGGAAGAGAGAGCAAGATTTGGGCAATGTGAGACTAACTTTCACCCAATGGTGAAATGCCACTTGTCACCATGTGAATGGTTGATAGTTGTGCAAGTTTTGATCAAAGTGCCCATAAATGCATAAATTTCAAATTTGAAAATGTTGAAATGAAAAGGTGGATGGAGAGTCAAATGGAGTAATGGCCACTTGGCTCAATGAAAAAGGATTTGTAAGGTGAAATAAATGCCTTGTTGGAAGGACTAAGTCCACTTGGATTTCAAATTCAAACTTGAGGGAATATTCCCTTTTTATGCCATGTGAGGGAAAATAGAGATTTAATAAATCAATTAAATTTATTTTCATGTGCAAGTTGCATTCTCTAGAGGATTTTAGTGATAGGGATTAGCTTAATCAAGATTTGATTAATTTAATGAGAGATTAGGTGATTTGACCATTTTGACTTAGATTTTAGGATTGATTTAAATCAAAATAAGAAGAAAGATTAATTAAATAAATATTTTTGATTTATTTAACTAAAAGGGGAAATGTTAGATTAAATTGCATAAGGTTTAATTTATTTAATTTAATAAGAAGACTTTAGAGACTTTAATCAAATAAAATGATTTATTTAATTAAACAGACATAAGGTTAATTAAATTAAATTGATTAATTTAATGCTCCCGATGCCTGTCTGTCAGCTGTTTCTCTATGGTTGTTGTGTTGCCTTTGGGTTGTTTCTATTTTTTTTTCCTTTAATGTTTGTTGTTTAGTCTAGTTTTTTTTTGGCCCTTGTGGCTTGTTGTGTAGGGTACAACACCCTATAAATGCTGCTTAACTTTTCAAAAACAGAAGAGAAAGACTTAATCAAATAAATAATGATTTATTAAATTAAGAGACAAAAGGTGATGATAAGCTGAGAGTATGATTTAGGAGGAAATGTCGTTAGTAATAAGGATCAAGTGTGCCAAACCGAATTATACATTTTGCTTGTCTACATTTTCCCCCTCTTTGAAGCAATGTACTTGTTGCATTGATTCAAAGAATAAACTGTTGTGATCAAAGTTCAAAATTTCTCAATTTTTTTAGATGCCCCATTGTTGCCCCAAGAGAAGGATATTATTAGTATATTGCCCCCTTGAGAGATCGGACAAATTTTTTGATTTTTTGAATGATCTTGCGAAAAAAAGAGGACAAGGTGCCTGATAGGTTCAAAAATGCCCCAGATTGCCAAAAAATGTGTTAAAACGCCAAAAAAAGATGCAAAATGGCCCTCGATTGGGTAAAAATGGGATCGGGGGACCAACATCCTAGCTGGAAGGTCAAATTAGGTCAAAAACCCTAATTTTGAGAGCTTAAATAGATCTTGAGAGGTCACTTTCAACACATTTGCATACTTAGCCCTTTGAAAATTTCACACTTTGAGCTCTGAGTTCTAGTCAAAATGGCTCAATGACAGCTTCCCAAGCACATGTCGGACAGAGTATGAGTGCACTACCGGCCAGCCGGTGCAGGACCCGTGGTATGTACCCTTATCCCAACTTTCAATTTTTTCGTTTTACGTGCATTAAATAGGGTTGAGGTCATTTTTAGGTTGGGCGACGCTATATAGCGCCACTGGAAATGTTCTGTCACTACCACATGGTCCTATATTGGGCCGCATATGTAAATAACATTGTACATCTCAGTTTGAAAATTAGGGTTTTCCGGTCAAACTTTGCAGCATATGGAAATTCAACTGCGCGACGTAATTAGGGATTTAGGGTTTCGCCACAAAGTCGACCGCATATGGAAATAGCACCACACAGTCCAGTTTGGAATTTAGAATTTCGCAAACTCTGTCACGATGGCATAGTTTGGAACTTTCCAAACCATGCCACATTTGAAAACAGTGCCACATTTGTTGTTTTAGATTCGAAAATTCAAGTTGAGGCAGATCTTTTTATGAGACCTTGATGCGATGGCTTCCCTTGTGCAGGAAGATCTTGATGTACTTCACTCATAGGAGCATAGATGGTCGATGCTCAATAGATTGTAGGGTATGCATGAGTTGGTTTAGGAGCAGCTTGGTGTCCTTGGTCTTTGGTATGTTGCGTACGCCCCTCATGTTCGTGCACATTTAGGCATGATGATAGCCTTGGCCGAGCGGTGGCACAGCGAGACTTCTTCTTTCCATCTTCCTACCGGCGAGGCTACCATTACCCACAAGGATGTTTAGTGAATCCTTCAATTACCTATCCATGGGGCTAGAGTCATCTACAATCTAGATGCCGGTAGGGAGGCTTGCTATGGTGTTATGGAGCTTGATGAGATTCACTTCTCCGATGGGCAGATCGACTTGGAGAGATACTGTGGCAACGTACCCACTTATAGGTTGATTGTTGCTGCTATCATTTCAGGCCTTGTGGCACTCGATCGGCGGGGCCGATACTTTAGTCCTAGTTAGGGACTGGCATGGGAGCAGATGGTCATCCATAGGGAGTGCTTTGCTTGGGGACCAGTATTGTTGGCCTCTTTATACAAGGATCTTCATGAGTTCACGTATCTGGATAGCAGGTCCCTTGGGGCCGGAGTTAATTTATTACTTGTCTGGGCATTGGAGCGGATTCCAATGCTTTTCCTAGATGTCACACCAGTTGTTCTTGAGACTGATGACCCTATTGTTTGGCGATATGGCGGAGCATAGATCCACTTCACTCACACTGGCACAGGTGGTCTTGCATATTGGTGACAAGCTCTTGATGACATGAGAGAGTTCATCTGGAGCCCCTGGATGGGCATAGGCCCATGGTATGATGATGTTCAATAGTTTTTCTATGCCCAAAATGACAGATGAATGCAGGGCCAAGAGCACACTATGATTGAGAGATGTCTTCTAGACAGGGTGGCCTGACAGTTAGGAGAGATGCAGGACAGGCCAGATGACCAGTATGTGGCAATCTTTGCCTGTACGACTAGAGAGACAACATGGGGCCAACCTATTGCGGTAGCTGAGGTAGTGTCCTCCTTTAGACTGTTGGTGGCCTGATTGTGGCCATATGATCAAGGGCCAGCAGATGCAGGGGTGACTCCGACATATAGATCCTGGTTCTAGCCTCCCTTGAGGTTGGGAGTTCCTGGGGCAGTGCTTCCATGGTGGAGGCCGAGAGGCAGATCAGCTGGTAGGGGCAGAGGACAGGGCAGAGGAGGAAGTGGACCACCTCCTCATCAAACATCTCCTAGGGATCCAACACAACAATTGCCTCCTCGAGTAGGGGAGCAGGATGGTCAGCCAAGGGATGGGGGTAGAGCAGTCCCACAACAGCAGCCAACAATGCAACTAGACCACAGAGATGTGTTGATCCAGCAGTTGTAGGGTCAGATTTAGGTCTTGACAATAGAGAGATATCAGGCTAGGCAATAGGTTGTAGTAGTTATCATCAAGAGGTACCAGGCATGATTCGAGAGGGATTAGGAGATTGGTCGGTAGAGGCAGCTAGAGAGCACAAATTCCTCATCCCGGGGTCAGTCAATTTCTCTATAGGCTTATAAAGAGGTGGTCAGGGAGGTCGAGTACTACCGGCAACATTATAGAAAGGTAGTGCTAGTGCCAGGCTAGGTGCCAGACTTCTCTCAGTAGATAGGGATGAGGCCTCCAGAGGATCACAGTGAGAGGCAAGTGGGAGAGGGCAGCAACTAGCAGGGCTATCCCTTTGATCATAGACAATTACCATTTTTGATTTATGGGCCTCGATTACTTGCCCGTTTTTGTACTATATATGTTGATCGTACACTTGATCTGATTTTGTATCATGACAGTATATTCCTTGATAATATATATGAGATGATTTGCCTTTATGAAATTTTTTGCAGTGTATGATATGCATTTCTTAATTTCCTAAATGCTATGATATGTTTATATTTCTTATGCTTATGCGATATGATGTATGTTTCTAATGGATGTGCTTCTTTTTGTATCTTTTTCATTCATTTTTAATGATGATCCTATGAATGTGATGTATGCGATGTATCGATATGCAAATGATCAATGATGATGATGGATGCTAATGATTATGTATGATGTAATGATTTCTTAAGATGCTTAGAATAAAAAATTTATATTATTCCTCATAACTTGAGATAATGATATGATGTAATATTCCTTTTATGCTAATGATTTGGTGGATGCAGAGTGTATGCATTGCTGATGTTTTGATTACTGTCATGATACCATGTTAGTATGGAAAGAAGATAGAAGAACTTAGAATCAAATAGTTAGTTAGGATGATGGTGTTTTTCTTACCAGGAGTCGGGATTTTCAAAGGGTCAATTACGTTATGTTTGATAAAACACCTAGGTACGATGCATCAAGGTACAAAGAACCAGGATGATGTTGTACCTAGTGTGATGGACATTGACCTGACAATTAGATAGGAGTATTCTTATTCACACTTAGCATGTATACTTCATTCAGGATGTAGTTTAGACATTCTAAACATCTCGGGCCAAAACATAGGGAAAGCTTTCTTTCCTATGTGGTCAACAAGATATCTAAAACATCCTCTCCACAAACCAAACAAAATACATATGACTAAGTTATTTTACAAGTGTATCCCACAAGCGTAGAAGATAAAAAAGACAATGATTTTTACCCCATTCTTTTCTCTCTAAACCTGTTTTGTTTAGGTATCATCGAGAGGTCCTTGGAATGAGCACAAAATAAGATAAGTAAAGAAAAGACCAAATAAAGAAAACAAACAAGATAATGTTCTTCATACCACTAGCCAAGGCTAAACTACTATGGGGTACTTGATGCTTATGTCCATTTGTGGGAAGGATTCATCCTAGGACATGTTGTGATCAGGGTTTTGATGGGACAGATTGGGTGATAAGCTATTGATACTCCAAGTTGACCAACTTTCTTGCTTACTGATTTAGGCTTTTGAGACCCTGACGATTAGTGTGTTCACTTCTGAAACCTACTAGACTTGCTTCTGACTGACTCACCAAAGGATGAAGGTGATGATTGATTTTATTATGAGTGATGAAAATCATGGGTGAAAGCGAGATGAAATGGATGCACCATTTTGGATTTTTCAGATATTTTGAGGTTGTTTTTGGTTTTTTTTTTTGAAGTGTTTTGCAAATATTTTTGGTATTTTCAAGATTTTTCAATGTTTTTGGTATTTTTGATATTTACAATGAAGAGACTAACTAAAAGACCTATCCTAGGGGTCTCAGGAGTTGATCCATAGATTAGCCTTGCCTACGTTATACATGCAGAGACCACGTAGTTCGACCAATGATAGACTTGACTCAATGAAAAGATAAATGGGCAAACGAATTGCCAATTTTATTGCGACAGATGACTAAAGGACTGACCTAAACTGTCTCGGGGGATGATCAAATATCAACCTTGCCTACGTTCAAGCTCAGAGATGATGTAGTTTAGACAAGGTGGAAGATTGACAAGATTCAATAATGTTTTTTCTGAGATTTTTGATGTGTTTTTTGATTTTTGATGAATTTTTTGAATGTTTTTGGATTTTTTCGATGTCCTAGGAAGAGCACAAAAAATATACACAAATCCGATCCATTGCTAGTTTCAAGGACATGCCCTCAATGTTAAGCGATAGACTACTTCAATAAAGGCAGGACAAATTGACCTTAGTAATATACCAAGTAGTACTATGGTGGAATATGATATGGACACCAACTCAGGCTATGGTATGGATGCGAGCGGATGGGTGGATGGAGGATTAATGAAATGTGATGGAATGGGTGAGTGAGTCATGCAGATCTTGGTGGATGCGGGGTGCTTTATTTACACTTGGCACCTATTTGAAACATTTTCACCAAGGTACTTATCCAAAGCGCCACCGAAGTGGTTTTCACTAGATGATGATTTTTTTCTTTTTTGTTTTCGATCCTTTTTCTGATTTTTTGGATTTTTGTATTTTTTGATGATTTTTTTTTTGTTATCGCCAAGATGCCTGTTTGCTAGGTTTTCATCAAGTTAACCATTTTTTTAGGAAATTTTTTTATTTTTTTTTGTATTTTTGGTTCTATACCTTGCAAGTTCTTAGGCATAAAACTTTTTGAGATGACAGTCGTTCATGGGCTCCTATAGAGGCTCGCCTTCTGGTGTTGACAATTGATAGGCCCTGTATTTATAACTTACTATTATGATGAAAGGTCCCAACCAGTTGGGATCAAAATTTCCTTTGCTTTTTGGATTTAGTACGTTCTTTTGGTTCTCTTTTAGCACAAGTTCGTCGACTTGGAAGGTGTGTTTCCTGATCTTCTTGTTGTAACTGCGTTTTAGGCGATTCTGATAGACCTGTACATGGTTGAGGGCATCCATGCATTTTTCATCTAGTAACTCCATCTCATTCAATCATGAGACCTTGTATTCTTCATTTGTGATGAGGTTTTGGAATGATATTCTCAGTGATGGGAGCTTGGTCTCGATTGGGAGGATGGATTTTGATCCATAGACTAGGGAGAATGGGGTGGCACCTATTGCCATGTGGATGCTAGTGTGGTAGGCCCATAAGGTGGGATTTAACTGCAGATGTCTGTCACGACCAGAGTCATTGACTATTTTCTTAAGGATTTTTAGAATGGTTTTGTTGGTAGCTTCTGCTTGGCCATTGCCTTGGGGGTAGTATGGAATGGAAAAGCGATGTTGGATTTTGAATTTGTCACATAATTCATGGACATCCTGATTCTTAAAAGGTGTCCCATTATCAGAGATAATGGATTGAGGGACACCATATCATAAAATTAGATAGTTCAGGATGAACTTGGATATTTTCTTTCTGGTTATGCAGGTCATTGGAATTGCTTTGACCCACTTTGAGAAATACTTTGTAGCGGTGGTGATGAATTTGTGGCCATTGGATGAGGTGGGTGTGATTTTTCCTATGAGATCAAGCCCCCATTGTGAAAAGGGCTATGGTGTAACAATAGGATGGAGTTCCTAAGCTAAGATCTCCATGCTGCTAGCACTGTAAACATTTTCTGACGAAGTCATGTGCCTCTCTTTCCATTGTCGGCCAGTAGTACCCGGTTCTCAGCAACTTCTTGGCCAAGGTCATACCGCTCGAGTGTGAACCGCAAGTGCCATTATGTATTTCAATCAAATTAGTCATGGCTTCCTCAGGGTTTAAGCAACGTAATAGGGTTCCATCAATGCTCCTATGAAAGAGGGTTTCCCCTAAGATGGAAAAATGGGTGGAGTTTTTGATAAAGGTTCGTTTGAGGTTTGGGGTTATGTCGATTGGGAGGACACCTATTCTCAAGTAGGTGTAGATGTCGTGATACCAAAGATCACCGACACCAACGAGTTTCCATGCATATTCCAACTCTGCTACCTCGAAAGTGGGTACAAGAAGCTGCCCTATCAAGAATTCATGTTTCGAGACATCGCGAGGGATATCTAGTAAGGACCCAATTGTTACCATGGCATCAACTGCTCTATTGTTAGCCCTCAGTATTTACTCAAAGGTGATATCAATGAAATATTCTTTGAGGCTTTCTACTAACTCCTTGTATGGTGTCAGCTTATCATCCTTAGTTTGGTATTCATCGTTGACTTGGTTGATAATAAGCTATGAATCTCCATAGACCTTTAATGCCATGATTCACCACTGTGCTGCAATATTGAGACCTATGGTTAAAGCCTCGTACTCTGCAATGTTGTTGGTATAGGGGAATGCCAATTTGTAAGATCTAGGTTTATAATATCCCTATGGAGTGATGAAGAAAACACTGGCTCCTAATCCATGTTGTGTGTGGGAACCGTTGAAGTAGAGTTTCCGATGATCGACTATGCTGAGATTAAAGATGGAATCGTCTGAAAGTTCTGATGTGAGTGGATTCTCTGCATAGATGGGAGCTTCTTCTAGTTTTTTTGCAATGACTTGTCCTTTGATTTCCTTTCACTCCACATATTCAATGTCATATTTTGATAGTATCATGACCCACTTAGCCATCCTTCTTGTGAGCATAGCTTTTGACAGTAGATACTTTGAGGGATATATCTTGGCGATGAGTTTGATTGTGTGTTCTAGCATGTAATGTCAAAAATTTTGTGAAGCAAACACTACTGCTAGACAAGATTTTTCAATGAATGAGTAGTTTAACTCATGGCCAACCATTGTTCTTCTAATATAATAGATGGCCCTTTCTATCCCATTTTCATCGTGTTGAGCTAAAAGAGCACCCAGGGCTACTATTGTTGCTGAGATGTATAAGATCAGTGGTTTTGTTGCAATGGGTGGCATTAATACTAGTGGCATGAGTAGATATTCCTTGATTTTTCTAAATGCCTGTTTACACTTTTCATCCCACTTATATGCTACTCCCTTGTGGAGTAGATGTGAATATGCAATATATTTGTCTGCCAGTTGCGCTATTAACCTTCAAATGGATTGGAGTCTGCCTTGCAATCCTCTGAGTTGTTTCAGTGTCCTTGGTGCTTCCATGTCGAGGATCACCTTAAACTTTGCGAGGTCCAACTCTGTTCCCCTCATCGATGTTATGTATTCCATAAGCTTACCTGATTTTACCCCAAAGACACATTTCTTAGGGTTGAGCCTGACCTTGTACTTTTCCAATTTGTCGAAGATGTCACTTAGGGTTGCTATGTGGTTTTGTCTCTTCTTTGATTTAGCCAGTATATCATCTACATAATCTTTGATGGTTTTGTGTATCATGTCATGGAAGATTATTGTCATGGCCCTCTGATATGTAGCCCCTACATTTTTTATCCCAAATGGCATCATATTCTAGCAGTAGGTCCCCCAGGGACATGTAAATGCTATCTTATTCTAATCTTCTTTTGCAATCATTATCTAGTTATACCTCGAGAAGCCATCCATCAGTGATAGCATCTCATGTCTAGTTGTCATGTCCACTATCATATCAATTTTAGATAGTGTAAAATCATTCTTAGGACATACTTTGTTGAGGTCTCTGAAGTCTGTGTAGATACGGATGCCCCCATTTGGTTTTGAGACTGGTACAAGATTGGATACCCATTCTGGATAGTTGATTAGGCGTATGAAGCTGACATCTAGGAGCTTCTACAATTCTACCTTGACTAGAAAGGCTATCTGGGGATGCATTTTTCTTAATTTTTGTCTTACTGCTTCGCTCCAGGGTACACAACCAAATGATGAACCACAACTTCCAGATCCAGACTCGGCATGTCAACATAAGTCCATGCAAAATTTACCTTCCTTTCCTTTAAAAATGCTGCTAATAGTTCTTGTTCTTCTATCTGAAGCGACTCGACATAGAAAGTGATTTGTGGTGTTGTCTCTATTCCCAAGTTGACAAAATTACTTTGTTCTACTAGGATTGTTGATTTTTCTTGATGTAGAGTAGTAGGGGGGAGATTGAATCCTTCATCCTCCGGAACCTTAGAGAGGTTTTCACCATTGGATGCATCCTTTATTTTTATTGTTTTGTGGTTAGAGAGTGCCACAGTGTGGTTTTCACTCAATAACTCTGAGCTTATTCTCGTTCTTTTCCTTTTGCAACTGAAGGACTCAAACATCTCCCTGTAATATGCATGAATTTATAATGTGATTTTGAAACCCGCCTTGTGATCCCCGCACAAAACTGCATCCCTTAGTCCCATGAATTTTGAGAGTGCCTCATCATTTTTGAATGAGTCTAGAATTGGTGGTCCTCATTGGTCATGGTCAATCTCTTGAGGGTATACTAAGTTGATTTTATGGGTTCATTGGTTTGACTCAGTAGGTGAGGAACTAATCATTAGTAAAGAGGAATCCTCAAAAAGCAAGGGTAGGCCAGTTATAGTATCATCATCGTCACTACTGGCACAAACATCAGTTATGTCAAAAGTGAAATTATCTAGTGGGATACCTATGCATACGGGTGGTCTAAGGGTGGTTTCCGATACTTGGGGAAGGGACCTGACTACCCTATTGGGAGTACCTCTTCCACACATGGTTATACTTGGGGGAGTACATCCGAGGCCAAGGTTTCTCATTCTTCTTTCTACAATGATGGGCTCCAACCGTCCATCATTGTTCCTTCCAATGATTTCATTTTTGTTGTAGGCCATACCAAACATTATTTGTAACCCTCTGCTCGACTCATCTATGGGTAGTGTGGGTGTGGGTCCTTCGTCATAGTATATTGTGCTTGAAATATCTTCCTCATCAATATTTTCCTAACTTAGGTCTCCCCAATGGAAAAATCCAGAATGATCAGCCCTAAGGGTGTGGATGGGTGTTTTGGTTGATTGAGGTTGCCCATGCAACCTAGGAGATTGTGGTAACTCTTCTACAACAAATGCACTCTTCTTCATTCTATAGTCTCCACATCTGTTGTCCTGGATCATGAGTTTGATGTGGGATATATCAGGGATGGTGGGTGTCTCTATCGCAAAGGTGGAGGCGAGGTTAGATGGGTCTATGCATGTAGTGGATGGGCCTTCATCATTTTTTGGCACTTGGGGGATTTTATAAAAATTGGCTTCCATGTTTTTGGAGTAGGCGAATGGTTTGAGATTTCCGTGTATAGTGACCTCCTCATTTTGGTACAAGAATTTGATGCATTGACGATATGTTGAGGCAACCACCTTCATTCATGGATCCAAAGGCATCCTATGAGGATGTTGTATGGTAAGTTGAGATTGAGGACCTGACAGGCAGTCTCCATGGTTGTTGGTCCCACTTGCATTAGGATTTTAATAGTGCCCTGAGGCACTCTTTCTTGATCATCATATGCTCTTATAGTGATGCTTTTGTTCTTGTTAATGGAATCCTTGGAGAATCCCAAGTTCTTTATGAGTTTGAGAGAGAAAATTTTTAAGGCTTGCACCTCCATCCACCAAGACCCTTTTAACTTTATTTTTGTGAATCAACACTTGAAGGTGAAGTGTGCGATTATGAGATGGTTGGGTGGGGAAATCTCGATCAGAGAATGTAAGGAGATTTGAGGTAGCCATATTACCAACCATAGCTTGAAACTGTTTTGTGTCAAGGGTGGCAGAAACGGTGGATGCTGCTAATGCTTCATCAAGGATTTTCCTATGGGCAGTGGAAATTTTTAACAATTCCATTATGGAGATTTGGGTGGGCACTCTCTTCAGCTGGTCAATGACATTATAGTCGTAGGGAACGGGTGTTGTATTTGAAATGGTGGTCTTAGATGGTTGTTGTACCCCTGAAATGGTGACCTTGTCACCATGTGTGGTGACTCCACAATTGGTGTTGGATCCTTTGATGTTAATAACCATGACCATTTCATCTACACATGCGACTATCTCTTCATATACTAGCTTAGCACTAGCATATTTTTGTTTCCCTTTATTGTTCCTTTGGCTATTTCCTTGATTATGATTTGGCATTGGATTTGTGTATATCTTAAGGTTGTGGTTTCCAGCTGGTTGTTCAACGTTTATGATATTGTCCTTGATGAGGTCTTGGATGATATTCTTTAGCCTCATGCAATTTGTGGTTGTATGTCCCTTGATCTTGTGAAAATCACAAAGGAGGTTTTCATTGTACCATGGTGGTTTGGTCATGGGTTTCACATATTGCTCATAACTGGAGACTTTGATAAGGTTTTCCTTGACCAATTTCTTCATTATGGATTCAATTGATTCTCCAAGAGCCATGAACTTCTACTTGGGAGGATATTTGCTTTAGGGAGGTGGTCCTCCTTGATTGACCAAGTTATTGATTTGGTTGCTAGGAAATGATTTTTGTTGTGCTACCATATTAGCTTGCACATTATTGCGATTGTGATTTTGTGGCTGGTGATGAGTTTGGATGTTTGGTTTAGGAGCATTTATGACCACCTTAGCATTAACCATGCCATCGTTTGTGATATTTTTGTTCCTCGACCACGTTCGAGGTTTATCATTATAATTGTTGGACAAGCATTTATCCTATGGTGGAGGAAATGTTGATGTGTTTCCTTGTGCTATAAGGGCTCTTTTGATATTAAGCGCCTTTGGTATCAACTGATCATACGTTCTGATGCATTGTATTTTTAAGTAGAACGCCAAGTTCTCATCTAGATTGGATATGATTGTGCAAACTTGTTGTTCTTCTGGCATGGTCCACTTACTCTGATTGGCCTTGGATCACCATCTTTGCAAGAAGGATGCGAAGAGCTCTCCTTTTCTTTGTTTGAGCGTTGATAGTTCCTCCAAACTAACATCTGCACCCATGTTAAATGTGTAGTTTTTAAGGAAAGCTTCCACAATTTCCTGGAATGTTTTGATGCCTACGAGTAGTCGAGAAAACTATTCCATGGTAGGACCAGTCAGAATTTGAGGGAAAAGTCACATTAGATATGTGTCATCGTATGCGACCTCCATGCAATGTACTTGAAATTCCCTGATGTGATTTTCATGGTTTCTCTTCCTATTATACTTATTGAATTCGGGGATCTCGAATCCCTTTGGGAATGGTACCATTGTGAGACTTCTGTCAAAGGGATAGGGGCACAAATTCCTCGGTGTTCTGGTTGTTTTCCTAATTGGAGGTCCAACACTTGCTGTGAGAGTAGCTTGATTTATGTTGCAACATCATTTTGTGGATCAAGAGGTGGGATGAATGTGTTTTGGGGTGTTTGCAGTGTTTGATTGATGGGAGGGGTACTAGTGGGAGTCTGCTGCAATCTCTTTTGTGTGTTCAAGGCCTGCTGATATGCTTGCATTTGTGTCAACAACGCTTGTTGTTGATCTTGCTGCTATTGTTCCAACAAAGTTTTTTGTTGGTCCATCTATTGTTGTTCCCATGAAGCTTGTTGTTGGTCTAGCTATTTTTTGCACCAACAAAGTTTGTTGTTGGTCGAGTTGTTGGTGGTCTACCTATTGTTGCA
Organism: Sequoiadendron giganteum; assembly: GCA_007115665.2. Lineage (NCBI taxonomy): Eukaryota > Viridiplantae > Streptophyta > Pinopsida > Cupressales > Cupressaceae > Sequoiadendron > Sequoiadendron giganteum. Next base: position 727,610,765 of record CM021100.1, read on the forward strand.
CAAAAAAATCTTGTTGTTGGTCTAGTTGTTGTTGTGTCAACAAAGCTTGTTGTTGTGCTTGAAAATATTGTAGGGCTTGTTGGTATGCTTGCAGTTGTGCTTGGTATTGTGCTTGTGCTTGTTGAACTTGATGTTGGGCTTGATTTTGAGCTTGTGCTTGCTAGACTGCTTGCTGGGCTTGTGCAACTTGTGTAGCTTGTTGGGAAGCTAGTTGTGCTTGTGCTTGCTGAGTAGCTTGTTGTGCAGGTTGTTGGTTTTATTTAAGTGCCCTCTTGTGTTTGGCCTTTTGGATGGCTTGGATCATGGTGATGAATGACTTCATCATGTTTTATTTTGGTGGGATTGGCGGTGGATTGGGAATGGTACTAACTGTTGTGGCAAGTGAGAGGGTTGTGTTGGTGGTCGGGATTTGGGTTGTTGGTGACGTGGTTGAGATGCTCAGTCCTTGAGAAGGTATGTTTTGAGAGATTTGAGGACCGACTGATGTATTGACCATGGTGGCTTGAGTGGTTGCCACTTGTTGTTGTGATCTTGTTGGAAAAATGAGAGGATTGAATGTGATGCTCGAATTGCCTTGATTTGAGAAACTAGTGATGGGTAGGGGGGAAGATCCAATCCAAGAGGCGATGTGGATGTGAGCGGTAATGGAGGGAAAGATGGTATGCTCCCCTGGAGGAAGGATGGGTCAGTGACTCCTTCTGTTTCGAACAAACCACCTTCTTCTTGTGATAGAGAAGTTTGTATGTTTAAAGGGTAGGCTGGTTTTTCATGGAATGAAGATGAATCCGCGTGATTATGAAAAGTGAGTGGGATGTAGGGGTGTGATGGATTCATCGGGATAGAGTTATCCGGTGTGGTGTTGATGGATTCACCGAGATAGAGTTATCCGGTGTGGTGTTGGCATTTACCACTTTGTGTTTTACAAGGCGATGCTTTTTTAACATTGCATTTCCCTTGTTTACAATTGGTGAGGTTGATGTGATTGTCAATATAGTTTGGGGCATTTCTTGAGTGATATTCAGAGTTGACATTGGGGATATGTTTGTAAGAGGCCTTTCCATACTAGTGCCTACATCAAGGTTAGAAGGGAGCTAGACCTCTCCTTCCGTTAATGTACGTAAGTATTTAAACATGGCTTTGACAATTTTATGATTCTCTAGATTTTGAACCATTTCCATCATTTTTTATTGTGTCATTCCCAAGTCCTCGTTGGTGATTTCCTCTTCATATCTTTCCTCTTGAGGATTTTTTGATGGTAGAGGAGAGTTGTTGGGGATTGCTTGATCCCGCAAGGTTTACTTCGGTGGTTATTTGACCTAACTCACTGGAAGTTGATATTTCTTTGGTGTTTTCCATGTTCCTCTTATGTTGTGATCTTGTTTGGACCATAAAATAGGGATCATTTGATCTTAATCTTTAGGCCCAAAAAGAGAGAAAACTAGGAGAGTCCAAGGATCAAAAGGGGTGGTGATTGTGATAAGATAAATGGATAAGGTGAATGAGCAAACTTTTGAAGAATTTTTTTAGGGGTAATGCTAAAATTTAGGGCTTGGGTTGATTTTTATAGTTTAACTAGGTGTATTAAGTCAAATAAGATGATGGTGAACTTGTAAACCCTAGGAAGTTGTGTTATCCCAGGGAAAACTCACACAAGAGAATGGATTGGCTAAGTGTGTTAATCCAACCAAGGTGATCATGAACTATTAGACTTTAGGAAGTTGTGTTATCCTAAAGGTAAATTTGTTCAAGAGGTTTGAAAGTTTGATTAGTTGTATTAAGTTAAACAAAGTGATACTGATTTAACCTTTAAGTTTAGCATGAATGATTTTCCAAAGTTTCTCAAAATTTTGTTGGTGAGATGAAATTTGATTGATGGAGAGATGGATGAGAGTGAAGACTTCGATCCTAGACTTTGACCTAGACATGACTCTTTTTTTCCAAAACCTCGGTATTGAAGAACATGCTATACTTCCTTTGTAAGGAAAGAAAACCTTTGAAAAAGCTCAAGATTCTGTTGATAATAGAATGCATACAAACTTGGGTTGTTCCTTGAAGCCTTCTTATAGAAATTATACACCAATATTTCTCTAACTTCAAGGAGCATTTCGAGACATTGTTCACGAGCTTTTAGACTAATCCTTTTGAATCTTGGTTTTGGGATTTTGACTTTTCGGGAAATCATTTGAGACAACACATGTGAAGTCCATTTTTTTCTTTTATCTTTCCTTAGTGAGTTCTTTTTACCAAAATCACTTTCTTGATTATTTTTCAAACTGCATGTCTAATGTCCTACTTTCTTTTCATCCCACAAGGTCCATTATGTGGAAATCAAGGAAATTAGGGTAAAATTTTCCTAGTGTTGACTTTGGTGAAACAAATGATGATAAAACCCAAGCACTTAGAAACCTCTAAGGATATAATCGATAGGGCAAGCAAGAGAACTTAGATTCATAGAAGGATATTTTTTCCCCAAAGGGTTTGAAATTTCAAATCTTTTTGTGAATGATTGTTTCTCAATGTTTTAGAACCAAGCAAAGTGTCTCAATAACATGCACAACCCTAGGCTGAAAAGATAGTATTTGTTGGGTTCCCACTTGGATGAATCCAGCTGCACATATTCAATGCAGATGACTAGATGCTTGACCACATAGGTTCCCCCTTATAGTGTACTCACTTCTCGGGTCAGCCAAGCATCAGTACCCATGAATATCCCATGGAATATTTTTCATCTCTACAACAAAACCACATGTATAACATAGGGCGGTTTCAAAGGACATGACCTTTTGCACCAAAAAATAGATAGGATTTTGGCATTTTCTAAATAAAAGGTTTTAATTCAGGCATTTCATTTGTGGGGGACTATCCATGTGGCGAGAGACCATTTTTTCCCTTCTCATTGGAATAATCCTCGTGATATTGGCCTTTGTTCCAATATCCACACTTATATCCCAAGTGGAAGTCGCTTGGCTTTAGTGTGTTCCCGATTGGGTCGTTCCCTTGGGTGAGTACTTTTTCCCACAAGGTAGGCCCTCTAAGATAAATAATAGTAGGCTAGCATATCCCATAGTTTAATCAACCTTCATTGAAAAAAAAAAGGGAGAACACTCGCAATATACCATGCTCACACTCGCATGTTTGGTTCAATTTTAATTCTAGAAATGAAATGTGGAGGTAATTATTTTATTCAACTTAAGATCACCAAAAGAACTTTTGATTCTCAAGATCGCCATGAGGTGTGAGAGAAGCGCATACACCCTTTTGATTATATTAACTTGAATAAATAATTACAAAACAAAATAGCATTTGTTCATTTTAATCCCACAAAGAAAAATGAATTATTTTTAGAGCACCAAATTTAAGTGTGGAAGTTGCCTTGTTCAATTTTTAAACCTTAAACCAAATCTAGTAGATTGTTTCTAAGGTTCTTTTTAAGCCTTTTTGCAAACTTTTGAAAAAGAAATTTGTGTTGTTCGTTTTAAAAACCCAAAGAAAAATTTATTGCTTCCTAAGGTATGAAAGGTAACCAATTCCTTTTAAAACAGGATTAAAAATCCTCTAAAAGTGTTAAATAACACTATAGTGTTTAAAAACACTTTGTGTATGATGAAAATGATGTCATGATGAAACCTCCTCCTATTTTGTTTCCCTCCTCGCTTTTTCCTGCAAAAATGACAAAAAATAGAAAGTACAAAATTAGTAAATAAGTCAAAATACCAAAAGACCAAAAATAAAAAGGCACATGTTGAAAAAAAATTTAATTTGAAGTATCTACTGTCAGCCAGCCGCGCAATCCGCAAATACAGTGCATTTTGGAATAGAAGCAAAATTATATAGCGCCATGCGTTTTACTGGGTGTGATGCTCTGTAGAAACAAAGAGCACGATTGCGACACAATTTGGTCATGCGACATTGTTTGTGAAGCGACGAAGTTTGAAAAATTCATAATTTTGAGGTGGGAAACAGGTGTGGCGGAGTTTGGAGTAGGTGTGGTCCAATATAGCACTGCGGTTTAGAATGGGTGCAGTGAAATACAGTGCAACATCTCTGTAAGCGGTGCAATACAGCACCGTGGGACTGTAGTGTGGTGCAATTTTCCTAGAACCTGCAAAAAAATCAGAAAAAACACAAAATTTTCAAAAAAAATGTGATTAGAACTTGAGATTCACCCTCCTTCTAGCGCCAAAATGTGAACCCCTATCTTGCACATGCACAAAAACAACAAACAATCACAAGATTAGATCATATGCAATCAAGAATGAAGGATTCCCCTTGAAATCCATTTACTAAAACTTAAACTAGGAAAATGAAGAACAAAATAAGTAAATCCTAATTAAGTGGGCAAACTAGTGATCCCATGGGGGAATTGGTGCCAATTGGTGTGTCGAAATCAGCCCTTTCCAAACTCCTTTTGTAAGTGTTGATGATGTGTGGATTGATCAAATCTTCTTAATGAGATTTTGGCATAACCTAGTTATGGAATTGTTAAAATGATGAACATATGGAATGAAATGCACAAAATTGGCTCTCAATGTCAACAGAGTAACTTTGCACGAGATTGTGGATGAATAATGAGAAGATAAGCCTTCCATTTATAGATTTGAATTTGGAAGAGAGAGCAAGATTTGGGCAATGTGGGACTAACTTTCATTCAATGGTCAAATGCCACGTGTCACCATGTGAATGGTTGATAGTTGTGCAAGTTTTGATCAAAGTGCCCATAAATGCATAAATTTCAAATTTGAAAATGTTGAAATGACAAGGTGGATGGAGATTCAAATGGAGTAATGGCCACTTAGCTCAAGGAAAAAGGACTTGTAAGGTGAAATAAATGCCTTGTTGGAAGGACTAAGTCCACTTGGATTTCAAATTCAAACTTGAGGGAATATTCCCTTTTTATGCCATGTGAGGGAAAATAGAGATTTAATAAATCAATTAAATCTATTTTCATGTGCAAGTTGCATTCTCTAGAGGATTTTAGTGATAGGGATTAGTTTAATCAAGATTTGATTAATTTAATGAGAGATTAGGTGATTTGACCATTTTGACTTAGATTTTAGGATTGATTTAAATCAAAATGAGAAGAAAGATTAATTAAATAAATGTTTTTGATTTATTTAACTAAAAGGGGAAATGTTAGATTAAATTACATAAGGTTTAATTTATTTAATTTAATAAGAAGACTTTAGAGACTTTAATCAAATAAAATGATTTATTTAATTAAACAGAGACATAAGGTTAATTAAATTAAATTGATTAATTTAATCAACAAAGGAGAAAGACTTAATCAAATAAATAATGATTTATTAAATTAAGAGACATAAGGTGATGATAAGCTGAGAGTATGATTTAGGAGGAAATTTCATTAGTAATTAGGATCAAGTGTGCTGAATTGAATTGTACATTTTCCATGTCTATAGTACTATAAATTGTTGCTATCTCTTATGAATAGAAGACCCCCTACACATTCCATTTTGATTCCTGGGTAAGTGTACCTCACAAATTACTCTAGAGAACTTGCATGCATTCTGAATGCCATATTCCTGTTCTCTATCTTTAAGGAGAGCTTGAGTAGTTGTGATAGTATTTGTTGATTAATTACTTAATTAATAGTATAGCATTAGTAGTTGTGATTTTAAAGTTGCGTGTGTTGATCATAAGTGTTCATGAAATGCACTTTTTAGATCTAAAAAGAAATAAATCATGTGATGTCACATCAATGCATAAACAAAACATGACTTAATGCACAACTATCAATCTACCTTTGTTTTAGGTCTTTTGAAAACCTCAATAAAAAGCATGTTGATGTGGCATCATTTTTGATAATGTGGACCTCAAATCTTACTTATAAGTAGCGGCCTTACCAAATAAGCTAATGTAAACAAATGAGAGTGATTTGACATTGCCATATATATTTTAAGAGGTGTGAAATTAAGATTCTCAACTACTAGATCCTCTCTCCTACAATGCAAAATCCTTTGCACGATTTATATATCAAAAAAATAATACATTTAATGTGCCAAAAAGAGAAAATCTAAGAGAAATATGAAAAAAGGGCATGTTGAAAGGCGTTCACCTTAAATATTGCTTAAGATTGTAATAAAAAAGGTATCTAACTTTAAAGTAGTATTGAGCTCTTCATGGACCAGCTAAGACACAAACCTTGGACCCTCCATTTGTTGTTGGAGAGTTCTACCATTGAACTATTGGTACTTTGTGGGTAGTCCAACTTTGGTTTGGGTGTAGTTTATTTCCAACACCCTCCTTAAGCCACTTTATAGATGCTTGTGGCTCCTACCTTGGTCTTACTTTGATACCATTTTGAGATTTTCATGAACCAGTTAGGACGTGAACCTGAGACCTTTTATTTGCTACTAAATGCTCTACCACTAAATTATTGACCAGAGGCTCCTTTGTAGTCAGTCCATTTTTTATCCAAATGAATTATTTCCTATAAATAATATAAAAATGATAATGTAATGATATTCTTGTTTTTAATAAACTTTTGACATATTTTAAAAAATCTAAAAAATTTATACATGAGAGAGACCGATATAATAGATTATTACTATTTGATTGCAAACATGGTGTGGTATTTAATTCTTTCCCTAAAAGGTTGGCTTTTAGGTGGCTATTTGAATAGTTTAATTGAGGGGAGTTGTTTTTATTTTGATTTCCTCATGCCATACATGAGCATTTTTTTTTTATTACTTGGTTTAGTTATAATTTGTTCCATAGGACTCGTTGGAAATAAGGCACATATGAACGAGTCTGCCTCTATTTTATACTTCTCCAAAGATTTATGACTAGATAAAAAATCTTGTTCTAGAAGCTCATGTGTTATTGGATAACATTTGACAGGATCATAAATCAATGTGGGAAATAAATAGAGCTAATGGATATGAATTGATTACCTTTGCCAAGAGCAATTGGGCAAGTACAAATTTTTTATCCCAACTAAATTCAGACACTTTCTGACTCCACCCTTGGTTATCCACAACAAATTTTAAGTAGGTTTGATGATTTGTCACTTTGTAAAGCCATGCTTCTACCCACAATAGTTCGTCGTGCTCACCATATAATACATATAATTACATTGACATTCAACATAGTTTTCTTTATAGCTTGAACTGTAGATTTTCATAGATCTACACACTAATACATACATTGTAGCTTGAGAAGGAGCAATAGAAAGGGAAAGAAGTGGAATAGGATCCCCGATATTCATTGGCAAAGTTGAAGAGTTGTAATGGTATAAAACAAGCTCTTATAGGAGGCCAATTTATGAAAAGTTGTAAATAGAGTATGTTGAAACAATCTTGTTTGAAATTTACACTCACAGGTTATGAAAAATTAAGTAATTATGCAGCGTAAGAAGAGTTATAGTTTCTCTAAACAATGGTTGCAAATAATAGAGCTGCAGAAGCATCTGCAACCATTTCTGATCCAAGAGAAGATGAGTTGATCATGTATAATGTGTGTGTTGTGTCCATGTACTCTTGTCACTCCCAACATCCATGATCATTGTTCCCATCACCCACCTGCTTGCAAATATATAAAAGAAGAAATTAATGGAGTGTTGTTAGTGAAAATAGGGTTGAAGATCTGTGTTTATAGTAATCCATCAGGTTTAAACAACACACTCTATGTTTATGTTTTGACTTGTTTCAGTGGTTTATCCAAAATTACACTAGCTTCTTCAGTAATATCAATCTATTAGAGTGATTTGAGATGAGCCACCTAAATATATCAAAGCTTAAAGTATGTTGTTTAAACCAAACCATAGTAAACCTAAACCAAAACCAAAACCAAAAAACAATACTGATAGGATTGTGGGCTAGCTTTAAGCAGGTATTGAGCACAACAAATGTAAGTTGTTGAAAATATTACTAATATAATCTTTTTGATTATTAAACATCAAACCGTCCTAACCCTTAAAAAGGTGAATTTTAATTAATCTAATAAAAATAGAATAATTATAATCATTAATTGTTTAACAGTTGAAATTTTTGATAATTAAATGGAACTGTAATCTTAGCCCTTTATTTGATTAAATTCAATTACATATATACAATTAGCAATGACATTTGAATGTGTGTAGCTTAGCCGATACGAACTTGAGTCCATAGTGTGGTAGGACTTGTGTGATCCTTCATTATAAAATTTTTTCCCCAACGAATTGCTTGAAGCATGTTGTTCAGTTGTTCTTCTTGAGATAATTGAGGTCTATAGTGAACTGCTGCCCAAGAGAGCATGGTGACTATGAAGGACATGGATCATACAAATTTCACATTATCTCCTGCATCATAGTAACCACCACTCAAATCCACCTACAACATGATTTCACAACAGACTAAGTTTTCATCAAGATGCTTTTAGCTCAAAAAATTTCTTCAAGCAACCACTCAATGTGTAAAAGTGTAGAAAGGAATAAAAATATGAGAAACCATTACATAATACACAGTGTTATCACATCCAAATAAGCTATGCCGAGAAACTAAATAATTCAATTGAAATTCATTTGAAATGAACAAGTTAATATGAATTGTTTTGGATTTAATTGTGCGAGTCTTTCGCCAACATTTCAAATCAAATTTCATGATGATCTATTGTTAGGAATCAGAAAGCAAGAGAAGAAAAATGATCTTTTCTAGATGTTTTCCTTCAAACTCTATCATCCTATCAGAATTTCTGATAAAAATGAAATACACAAAGTTGTTGCTCTATTTCCCAACAAAACTGGGAATACACAAACTCAAAACGTGAAACCTCAATGAGACATGAAACTTTATTTTTTCTATTCAATAATTGGAAATGACAATATAGGAAACATAAAACTTAAAACTCAAAAAATAAACACTAACTACAAATTACACATTTATGGGAGCCATTAGGAGTTGCTAAACCAGACTGACAAACTTTGGGAGCTCCTGGGAGCTCACTGTTAGGAGCTCTTGGGAGATCACTGTCATGAGCTATGCAGAACTTGACTTAGAAAAATCACTGCTCACATACAAACAAATACAACTATTGTTGTTCAGGAGGTTCTGGGAGCTCACACAAAAAATATTCTTCACAAACACTACTGCTATAAGAAAAAATCTTCCAATCTTCAGACTGAAAGAACTAACTACCTTCATTCCTTTTATCCAAACAAGAAATTCCCTCTCAAAATTCAAAATTACCTACCACCATAAATTGAAAATTAAAAAATGAGATACCACATTTAATTATGAAGTTGTCAAGAGCTGCAAGGATGAAGATCCCAAAATCTACAATTGAAAATTTCCTCCTAATAGGTAGGTAAGCAGCTGGGGGTTCTAATGGATGAGCAAGAGGCTTAGGAAAAATAATAAATTCCAACACTCCCCCTTTTTCCCAAGTTGATGAAACAAGATCAATCCTAATCCAAATCGACAATGCCCAATCTGCTCCTTAGGCACTCAAAACTATCCTTGCTGAAAGGCTTGGTGATATGTCTGCTAGCTACTACTCAAACATGCAAAATTCCATTTTAATTTCACCATTTTCAACAAATCTAATAAAATGATACTTTTATTTCAATGTTCTTGCTTCTTCCATGAAACACGGCATTTTTCGTCAAAGCAATTGATGAAACATTGTCACAAAAAAAAATCATTCCATCTTCTTGTTCTTCTTTCAAATCTTCCAAGATTCTTCTTAGCCAAATAGCTTGACATGGTGTTGCATTTGCTGCTATATACTCAGCCTCAGTTGTTGATAGGGAAACTATGGGTTGCTTCTTGGAAGCCCATGAGATAGCTGCTGAACCCAAATGAAACACGTAGCCCAATCTGCTCTTCCTATCATCCAAGCTTCCTGCCCAATTGTTGTTTGTGTATCCAACCAACCCAAACTCATTTTCTACTATGTACAAAATGCCATATCCTTTGGTGCCATTCACATACCTTAGGATTCTTTTACTCGCTTTCCAATGGGTGTCTCTTGGAGTCTCTGTAAATATGGAAATAAGACTCTCTCCATGCATTGTATCAGGCCTAGTTTCAGTCAAATACATCAAACTTCCAACCAAAATTTTATACATGGTCGGATCCACATTGCTGCTAAAATATTCCTTGCTCAACTTTAGACCTATGACTGTTGGTGTTGGGGAAGGCTTGCTTTCAAGCATCCTAAATATCTTCAATATCTCATTTGCATATTTTTCTTGAGAGATAAATATACCATCATGCATTTGTTTTACTTCTATGCCTAGAAAATATCTCAAGAGACCTAAATTTGTCATTTCAAACTCTCTTTTCATGGCCTCTTTAAAATCAACAATGAGGAAATCATCATCTCCAGTAAAAACAAGATTATCAACATACGAGACAACAATGAAAATCTTACCATTTTCTACCTTGATGTAAAGAGTGGGCTCACCATCGCTTTTCTAAAGCCATTGCTCATCCAATATGATTCAATCCTATTGTACCATGGCCATGGAGCTTGCTTCAACCCATAAAGAGATTTTAGGAGCTTATACACCTTGTGTTCTTCACCCAAAACTTCATATCCAAGCGGTTGCTCCACATAAACTTCCTCTTTCAATACTCCATTTAGGAAGGCAGATTTCACATCCATTTTAAATGCCTTCCACTTGTGTTGGGATGCAATTGCTATGACCACCCGCACGGTCTCCATCCTTGTAATAGGGGCATATGTATCATCATAGTCTCTCCCAAACTATTGTTTGTACCCTTAACCACCAAATGTGCCTTCTACCACTCTATGCTTCCTTCAAAATTGAACTTGGTCTTGTAGACCCATTTCACCCTAATAACTTGCTTGTTGGGAGGAAAATTACTTATTTCCCATGTGTTGTTCCTTTCTATTGCATCTATCTCCTCATCCATGGCTTCACACCATTTCTCCTCTTTCACAACATCCTCAAAATAAATTGGATCACTAATAGAAAATAATGCAAAATTCATGTTCTCATCAAACTCTTCATCATACCTTTCATCTTGGTAGATCTCCCTTAGACTCTTGGTCTTTTTTGGCATTAGGGAGGTGAGAGTGGGGTCTGAAATTTCACTACTACTGTTTCTCTACTAAATAGGCAGGTTCAGAAGCTCTCGAGAGCTCTCAGGAGCCGATCTTCTGGTTGTCTCTAGCTGCTTGCCTTTTTGTCTACTCACTTCGGGAGCTTTCAGGAGTTGTCGGGAGCTCTTTGCAGCCAAATATCTGGTTGAATGTGACTGTCTTCCTGACTATTTTCCATATTCAGGATTTGTTGGGAGCTCTCTCCAACTGAGTTATGTGACAGTCTATTTAACTACCTATTTGGTTCAAGAGCTGTCAGGAGCTATCAGGAGCGAGTTGTTTCTACTACTGTAGGATCTTGTTGATCTTCTTCATCATCCTAAACTATCAAGATATTTTGGGAGTTGTCAGGATCTATCATGTCATCCCATGACTCATCCTCTAATAACTCCACGTCTCTACTAATGATGATTTTCTTGGTGATTGGGTTGTACAGCTTGTAGGCTTTGGACTCTTCAATGTAGCTTGTAAAAAATGCACTTCTCACCCTTTTCATCCAATTTTTGCCTCTTTTATTTTGGCACAAGTGCATATGCCACACATCTAAACACTCTCAAGTGCTCAACTATCCACTTGCATTTTTTCCATGCCTCTTGTGGTATTTTTTCATAGACCGCCTTTGTTGGAATTATATTTATCAGATATAAAGTTGTTGCTACAACCTCTCTCCAATATTCTGCCAGGAGTCCCTTTTCTTTCATCATGCTCCTTGCCATCTCCATGATGGCCCTATTCTTTCTCTCAGCCACTCCCTTTTGTTGTGAAGTATAACTAGTTGTTAGCTCCTTCTTGATGCCATTTTTCCTGTAAAAACTCACAAAACTATTGGAGGTATACTCTCCTCTTCAATCGAACCTTAGGACCTTGATGAAATGTCCACTCTCCTTTCTAGCCTGGGCCTTAAACAATAAAAACTTATCAAAATCTTCAGACTTATGCTATAAAAAATAAACCCATGTCTTATAGATGAAATCATCAATTAAGGTCATAAAAAATGGCTTTTACCAATAGATGTGATTTGCATAGGGCCTACCAAATCTATATGCACCAGCTCCAATGGTGCTCTTGCCCTTGTAGAGTTGCTTAATTGAAATGGCTGCATATGTTTCTTGCCAAAAATGCAAGCTTCACACCTAACATTAGGCTCTACTATTCTTGGAAAACCATCAACCATATTGTTCCTGAATAAAAGACTCAAACTAGCAAAGCCTAAGTATCCATAACTAAGATGCCATAGCTTGGAGGGGTCTTGAATGGTGCTCTTGATGGCTACTAAATGTACTACTATACATTTTCCATTCATGAGAGGTGTAGCAACAAACTAAGATGAGAAACATGTCTCAATCTTCAATGGGAACATCCAATTATTTGTCATTTGAACTGTTGATAACACCTTCACCCTCTCATTCTTGTCATAAATGATGCATTGACCCTTCTCCATCAGCACTTTGTATTCATTTTCGATTAGCTATCCAACACTCATGAGGTTATGCTTTAATCCAGGTACAAAAAATACATTTTGAACCTCCTTCTCACCTTGCTTTGTGCAGATCATGATAGATCATTTTCCCTTGAATGGAACTACTCCATTGTTCCCCATTCTTATCTCAGACTTTACATTCTCATCAATGAAAGAAAGCAAACTTTCATTACCACTCGTGTGGTTGCTAGAACCATTGTCCAAATACCAGACTTTGGGGCTTCCTTCTTCACCAATGTTGCACATGATGAAGGTTGTGGACTGATTGCCTTCAGCCATATTCTAATCAACCATATTTGTATTTTGTTTTGGCTGATTATTGTGATTTTTTCATCACTGACTTGCATAATGACCAAATTTATGACAGTAGTAGCATTCAATGTTGCTCTTGTCATTTCTTTGATTCGAACTGTTGTTCTTCATGAATCTTCAGGAGCTGGTCTAAGAGCTACTTGCTCCCTCTTGGCTACTTGCTCATCCTGAGCTTTCTCCTCTAGCATTTCCTTGTTTGGATCTGCCTCTACCTCTTCGGGAGCTATTTCTACCTCTCCCCTTCCTCTTGCATTTGATTGAGCTTTAAAATATTTCTCGTGAGAAGTAGCATACCTATTTAGGCAGTGCTCATGGGTTTGAAGAGAACCCATCAACTCATCCACCGTTAAAGTAGAGAGGTCCTTTGCCTCTTTAATGGAAATGATGATTGCATCATACCTCATGGGTAAACATCTAAGGATTTTCTCCATAACCTTCTTCTCCTCCATCATTTCTCCATTCATTCTCAGTTGGTTTATCAAACTTGAGAGCCTTGTGTGGAAGTCTAAAATAGACTCACTATCCTTCATTTCAATAGTCTTGAAATTTCTTCGAAGTATTTGGAGCTTCACCAATCTGACTTTATCAATCCCTTTGTAACTAGTTTGAATAATTTCTCAAGCTTCTTTTGCATACTCTTTTGTTGCTATTATGGGAAAAATTGCCACTGTCAAAGTTGCTTCTATCAAAATCAATAACTTAGCATCTTTCTTCCTTTGCTCCTTCAACTAGGTCTTCTGGTTGTTTGTGAGAGCTGCAAATTGAGTTGGGTCAGTGACATCCACAAACCCATTTGTCAAAAAATACCACAAATCATTGGCAACCATAATGGTCTTCATCTTCTTTGCCCATATATCATAGTTTTTTCCATTAAAGGACAGTGGCTATTGCCAACTCTTCCCTTCATCTCCAGCCATGTCTCCTACAAAAAAAACTTGATACCTAGAAAAAGAACACCCTAACTCACAAAGAAATGGGACCTATAGCTTTGATACCATGTCATAATTTTTGATAAAAATGAAATACACAGAGTTGTTGCTCTGTTTCCCAATAAAATAGGAAATACACAAACTAAAAATGCGGAACCAAAATGAGACATGGAAATTTATTTTTTTTATATTCAATAATTGGGAATAACAATACAGAAAACATAAAACTTAAAACTCAGAAAATAAACACTTACTACATTTTACAAATTTTTGGGAGCCATCAAGAGTTGCTCAACCAGACCGCCAAACTTTAGGAGCTCTTGGGAGCTCAGTTTCAAGAGCTATGTAGAGATTGACCTGGAGCAATCACTTCTCACATACAAACAAATACAGTTGTTGCTATTCAAGAACTTCTTGGAGCTCACACGGAAAATATTCTTCACACAGACTACTGCTGCAAGAAAACTTCTTCCAATATTCAGACTGACAGAACTAACTGCCTTCATTCCTTTTGTCTAAACAAGATATTCCCTCTCAAAATTTAAAATTATGTACCACCATAAATTGAAAATTCAAAAATGAGCTACCACATTTAATTCAGGAGTTGTTAGGAGCTGCAGGGATGAAGATCTCAAAATCTATAGTTGAAAAATTCCTCCTGATGGGTAGATAAGCAACTAGGGGTTCTGACGGATGAGTATGAGGCTTATGAAAAATAATAAATTCCAACACATCCATCATCATTTTTTGGATCGAACTCCATGATTCATCATCAGAAATCAAAGGTTATCATTTATCTTCTCTTGCTTTCTGATTTCTGATGAAAGATTATAAAACTCGATATAAAATATTGAGAGGGACTCATACATTCCTTCCACAAAGAGATGTTATATAGAAAATTCAGAATATCGAATACAGATGGTTATGATGGGGATCACAAAATTCATGTGAATAAGATGATGATTGATAGGTGAATGTGTGGAATCCATTCAGTGATAAGTTCTTACATAGAGACATATAAGACCAAAAGAAGGGAAACCCTGTGACACCGATATAACACCAAAGTGAAAGACATTTTTGTATTGCATTTAGTAATCATTATTAGAAAATCAGAGACTTACAATCTCAAAACTTAGATTGAAAATAATTTATTCGTCATTTGTAAGATCATTTGACATAGTTATCTAGGAAAAACAACTTAACATGATAGCCAAGCAATTCGTTGGGGAACAAATTTCATAATGGAGGCTCACACAAGTGCTACCACACTATGGACTCAGGTTCCATCAGTTGTAACTACCCATAATTTATGGTCAAATGAGTTTATCAAGTAGCATTGAATTCGGTGTTGAACCCATGGGGGTGTGGGGTCTTACACATAATGAATATAAAGAGAGAGAGTTAAAAAAAAAAAAACCACTATCATTCATACCTTGTGCCATTAAAATTTATGATAAACCATTAAATATTATTTTATTAAATGAATATTGGGTTGTTTTATTGTAACTATCAAATTAGATTTGTTTTGGTGGAAAACCATAGAATTGAAGGGAGGATAGAGGAAAATAACATAGAATGTTACCACAAATATTTTCATTCAATTTTTAAAAATGATTACATATTGCTTGAATATAGAGGTCTTGAAATTACAAAGATTTTTCAATAACTTTATCAAGCAAACAACGTGCAAATTAATTTTTTTAAATAAATATATAATAATTTTCTCATTTTTCTGAAAACTATTATTTTATTGTATTTTATTTCAAAAAGAATTGCGTCCACAAGTAGTGATAGTGGTTGATTCCATGTTTTCTCTTGGATCAATAATACCTAAGCATACAATGGTTACTTGTATTTTTGTTCTATAGAAAGTGAGCATACTTTTCACTTGTTTGAACTCCATACTCTTTCAATCATTTAATTGAATTACTAGCAAGAATCCTCATTTAATAAATTGGATTGAATATGCACATAGTAGAGTTGATAGTGAAATCACAAGTCTAGATATGAAATATGACATTAACTAGATGGTTCTAGTTGATTCATAGTAGCATTGCAGGAAAGGTCACAATGCTAAAGGC
Source organism: Sequoiadendron giganteum (assembly GCA_007115665.2). NCBI lineage: Eukaryota > Viridiplantae > Streptophyta > Pinopsida > Cupressales > Cupressaceae > Sequoiadendron > Sequoiadendron giganteum. The sequence goes on from CM021100.1 coordinate 727,626,631, forward strand.
CACCTTGGATTATGATAGAGCATGGCTAGTAGTGATTTCCTCTCTTTTGTAATGACTCATAGGGCTTATCTTGCTAATGAATTTTATTGAGTTAGATATAAGGTATGAGATGGGATGTGAGAATATATTATAAGGTTGTATAGGGTTAAGAAGAAAATAATTATTAAAAAAACTAATTAATCTAGTGTGAATAATTGTTAGGAATTTAGGTGTTATATATTTTCTAAATTGGGAAAGTATTGTATTTATTTAATATTTTAAATATGTAGTAAATCTGTGGTTAAATGAAATATCATGTTTTTGAAAAGTTAAGAAGCATTTACAAGGCACTATACCCTTCACAACGAGCCACTAGGGCCAAAAAGGAACAAGTTTAAAAAACAAACAATAAGGAAACAAAAAGCAAAAACAACCCACAGGCAACACAGAGACCACAGAGAGGCAGCCCATAGACAGGGAGCAAATAGTAGCTAACTGGCATTGTCCCATTTTTTAATCAGGAGGTCCACAGCCTCATCACCCACCCACTCTTTGTTCTCCTAACTACTATTTCCCTCCAGCTCCTCCTTTATAGCATTGGACAAAGTGCTCGTGATGAAGTGGCCCAACTTCATGGTGAAGCGGGTCAACCCCTAGAACCTTTTGTCGAGCTTGTCCATTCTCTTCACCACATCATAAGGCTCCTCCCCAATGTCCATGGTCCCCTGGAACTCTCCAGGATCTTTGAATAGGGGATGCAGAGAGTGAGAGGTGGAGCCATCAATAGGAACCTTGTTGTCCTCAGGAGTAAACTGGGGCCCCTCCATATTTTCTTCCTCATCATCTTTAGTTTCTTCTTCCTTGTACCCTTTGCTATCAGACTGCTCCTCCTCCGAATCTTCAATAGTCAGCCTCTTTTTGTTGTTCTTTGCAAGCCTCCTGGATCTCCCTCTGGCATTTTCCCCACCAGTCATCTCAGTGGTCCCCACAACCGTTTCATCTTTGGAGTCTTTCCTTATAGTGTTCTTACCCTTTCCATCCTTGGCAATCGGGGCCAACATGCCTTTCTCCTTTCATTTTTTTGCAGTGATGGCCTTGTAGGCCGAGTCTTCCTGAGTGGATTCAATTCACAGAGACACTCTGTTGTGCTAGAATGAGCCTTACCCAAACCACCCTTAAGCTTCTTGGTGGTTATCTTAGCTTTGGGATTCCCCACGGTGCCTGTATTGGATTTTTGGGGAGGGATTTTAGACTTGGTTGGGGAAATATTCACAGTTGACAGGGGTTCAATATTCTCAATGTGAATAACCATGATATCTTTAAGAGGACAGAGGGCCAGATGAAAGTGATAGAGTCTCAGAATGAGCCCCTGATGGAGCGGGAGCAACAAGAGATCACTACGGTTAAGATTGGCCAACTCTTTGCATTTTTCGACCGAGTTTTCCAAGTCCATTAAAAGAAAGAACGAGAAACTAAGCAACATCTCCCTCTTTGATGGGAAACTTGTAGAGTTGGGGCCGCTGGACTACAAAATAAAAATGGCTACAGAATGGCATCAGGATCTAAAGGCTAATCCCTTTGATAATTCAAAACTATTAGCTAGGAAAAATACCAAATGGGAGCCTCTGGATTGTGGATGGTTCAAAATTAATTTTGATGGGGCTGCTAAAGGCAACCCGGGAAGGGAAAGTATAGGTGGGATTATCAGAGACTCTATGGGAAATATGGTGGAAAGGTTTGCTGGTGGCATTGGGGTTCAGTTGGCTCTAGTTGTTGAGGCTCGTGCGTTGTTTATGGGTCTCAAAATTGATGTTTCTCTGGGGATTGTTAATCTCCATATTGAAGGAGATTCCAAAGCGGTGATGGATGTAGTGGAAAAAGATAGATTTATAGGTTGGAATACCAAGGAAATTTTGATGGATGCTAGCTTCCTTATGTCCAAATTAAGGGACAAAAAGGTGACTCATATTTTCAAAGAAGGCAACTGTGTGGTGGATGCCTTGGCTAATCTTGGCTTGGGTTGGGATTTGGATAGATGTTGGAGGAATAAGGAAAGACTGCCACCAAATATTCAAGCTTTGATAGAGTGGGACAAGGCTACCATGGTTTATAATGATTTTCAACTTTTGGATGACGAGAGCTAATTAGGGGGCCCACTGGTTAATTTGGGTGTGCTGGTGGATGAATGTCAATATTGGTATGGAGTATAGGTGGAGTTATCCTTGCAAAGCTAAGCATGTGTGGGGCAGGGAAAGGAGCATCCACGTGTCTTTCCTTTGGGATTGGTGGATGGGTTTATTTTACAAGATTATGATGAGATGGCGGGGAGGGGTTTTAAGTGAGGAGATCAAGTCTAGTTTTGGCAGCGTGATGCGGGTTAATTGGAAGGACGTGACTTCTTATCAGGTGAGGGACCGTACTGTGCGTGCTACTCTTTTGGGAATTGGATTTATTGTTTTATCTCTTCATTACATTTGGAGGAGTGATTGTATTTATAATGATGTGACTTTCTATGATGCGATTTGGCTGCATTCTAGAGACTTCGGGCCGACTAGTTTAGCTAGGGATTCCTTTGGTTTATTTTGGAGGTTCACTAAATTTAGTTTTTTGGTCAGTTCGCATGGGGTTTCGTGATTTCCCTACATCTCTGCCAACTTTTTCCCTCTCTACTATAATCATAAATTCATTAATTTTTGTGTCTTTTCTCACTGTGGTATATTTCCTCTCCGCACGTGTGAACGGTATGCGGGGTTTAATTTGCTTCGTTGTAATCCCGACCTTAACTATATTTTAGAGATTATTGCTTGCCACTGCTACTTTTTTGTATTTCTTGCATTTATGTGAGCTTTTTGTGCAGTCTGGCAGTATGGGTGGTGATCGTGTTCACACGAAACCGGACAATTGTGATGAATTTTGAAACAACCCACTGGTCTAGAACATTTGTGTGGAGGGAGGAATTTCTCTGCTCATGGAATGCTTAGTCGACCATGATCCCATTTTATTAGGTCAGTTTGCTAGTTTGTGGAAGGATAGGAGGGTTTCCATTGGTGGGATTTTGTTCGAAATCAGTGAGGATGTTATTGTGCAGGCTACGGGTTTGCTGTGTGAGGGGGAAAAATATCCTAAACACACTAAAAAGCCAGACCACGAGAGCCTTAAGGCATTTTTCAGAGGAGAGGAGACCCTAGTTAGGAACTAGGTGGGGTTTGAAAGGGAAGAGCTTCCTAAGCCATGGGACCAGGTTTGCATGGCGCTGATGAAATATGTTATGCTGGAAGGTAGATACAAAACTTGTTCTTTTATCATTTACCTCTGTTAAACCACCTTAGGCATAAAATTCTGCTTAGTTTTCCATTTTTCCTTTTAATGGACCTGGAAAGTTCTATGGACAAGTGTAAAGCATTGGCTAGCTAAAATCCCTATGATCTTCAGCCGCTCCTGCTCCATCAGGGGCTAATCCTCCGCCTGTATCACTTTCATCTTGCCCTCTTCCCACCTAAAGCCATCACTGTTGTCCACATTGAGAACATTGAACCCCTCTCTACGATGCATATCTCCTTGGCTGAGTCCAAGAGTCCTCCTCGAAAATCTAATATTGATAATATGGGGAACACCAAAACCAAATTTTCCACCAAAAAGCTTAAGGGTGGGTTAGGCAAGGCCCATGCCAGTGCGGTGGAAGGGCTCTATGAGCTAAAAGCCACTCAGGCTGACACAACTATTACTATCACAATGTCAAAAAAAGGTAAGGAGAAATGCATGCAGGTTGCGACTGTTAAAGATGGCAAGGGTAAGAATGTGGTTAGGAAAGATTCCAGAGGGGATACGGTTGTGAGGAACACATAGATGACTGGAGGGGAAAGTGTTAGGAGGAGATTTGGGAGGCTGGCTAAGAACAACAAGAAGAGGTTAATCATTGAGGATTCAGAGGAGGAGCAGTCGAACAACAAGGGTTACAAGGATGAAGAGTCTGAAGATGTGGAAGAAGATTTGGTGGAGAGGCCCCAGCTTACTCCGGTGGACAACAAGCTCCCTTTTGTTGGCTCTAGCTCGCACTCTCCGCAACCACTGGTGGATGAGCCTGGTGAGGTTCAGGGTGCTATGGATGTTGGGGTGGATTCAGAAAAGGTGGTGAAGAGATTGGACACTCTGGACAGAATATTTCAGGGGCTGAATCGCTTCACCATGAAATTGGGTCACTTTGTTACGAGTACTCTGTCTAATGCCATAAAAGAGGAACTGGAGGGGGAAAATAGCCAGGAAAATAAAGAGTGGGTGGGAGATGAGGCAGTGGACCCCTTGATTAAAAACTAGGATGATGCTAGTTAGTTGCTCTTGGTGCTGGTCTGTCGGCTGTTTCTCGACTGTTGATGTGTTGCCTTTGGGTTGTCTCTGTTTTTTCCTGTTTATGTTAGTTGTTTAAGACTTGTCCTTTTTTGGCCCTAGTAGCTCATTGTGAAGGGTACAACACCCTATAAATGTTGTTTAACTTTTCAAAAAAATCTTATGTCTTAAATGTTTTAACAGGGGGAAGTGATAAAAAAAGCAGGTTTTAAACCTACTTTCCAAGGTGACATACTTCATCAGTGCCAGGTACACCTGATCCTAGGGCTTCGGGAGAGTATCTCTCTCAAAACCCGACTGGTTCCGCACCAGGGCCTCCTCACCTCTAAAAAAAGCTTTGAAGCTTTCATGATCCGATTTCTTGGTGTGTTTGGGGTATTTTTTCCCAGTACACAATAAACTTGTGGCTTGTGCTATGACTTCCTCACTAATTTCAAATGAGATTCCTCCGATGGAGACACTGCGATCCTTCCACGAGTTGGAAAACTGACCCGATAAGTTAGGATCATTACTGACCAAAATCTCTATAAGTGGAGCGATGCCACCTTCCACACAGATGTGCCAAACTAAAGCGTTATTCTAAAACTCCTAGCAATTATCCGACTTAGTCCTTACCCACTCGCCACCCATTTTACCAACTTGCACAGGAAGCCCAAGAATTTGCAAAAAATACCAAATGCAGAAGCCATGAATGATTATCACATTATGATCATTAAGGCAAGGTATACAACAAAGGCTAATTACACCCACGTACAGGTCGCATGCGCGAAAGGAAAAATCACTACATGGTGACTTGATAATGAAATTAATCAAGTTCTTGGGATGATTGTGGCCAACAAGGAAAGAATTGGTGGGCATGTAGGGAATGCGCAAAAAACAAGGCAGAATGACCATATGACTAAAAATAGAAACCATCTAAAAGGTGCCAAAGGAGACCCATGCTAAACTAGCTAGCTCGAAGACCCTAGAAGGAGGAAACCTTCCATAATGAAGAGTCAAATAATTATAAATACTCTCATGCAACCTGATGCAAGAATGAGATAAAACAAGATATCTCACGATCCCCAAGAGAAGATATCACATGGTACGGCTCCTCAGATTTATTGAAGTCATGTCCTTCCAAATTTCCTTCATTAATCAACCAATTTTAGTCATGTTACCATCCTTCAAGTTTAAACCCCGCCACCTTTCCGTCACCTTAGTACTCAAACCCATCCACCAAGTCCAAAGGACAGACACGTGGATCCTCCAATCCATGCCCCACACACAAAAATCTCTACCAAAAACCCTCCACCTGTACGCCATCTCAAAGTTGACACTCATCCACCAGACCCCCAAAACAATCAAGTGGACCCCCCATTCAACTCCCGTCATCCAAGGATTTAAAATCATTGCAAACCATGGTTGCTTTGTTCCCATGTGATGAAAGCTTGAATTTTTGGTGGTAGCCTTTCCATGTTTCACTTATGAAGAATTTTAATATTTTTTGGATTATACATTATGTCATTTGATATTTGTATGATGATGTTGCTAAGAGCATATATACCATGTAAGACATGTAAGAGTATTTATGACATTGTAAGATGTGTAAAATAATTTGACATATAAGAGTATATGTGAGGAATTTAGAAAGTGGTCTTGAAAAGATATGGAAGAGGCATTTGACTAATAATGATGAAATGTGTAAGAGCATCTTCTAAAAGGTTTGGATGAGTCAAATTGGAGGGTTCAAATTTGGCAAGTGGAATATTTGACATTGAGTATTACATGCTATTCCTACAAGGTGGACTCATCATAATGGGCATTGAGATTTGGATCATGTTTTTGGAAAATAAATAAATGATTTATTGGTTTCTCTTGGTCTACATGTAAGAGTTGGTATAGAATGCTCTATACCATGCAATATTTGGCTATAGAGATAACCATGGTCCAAGATCTAGGAGCTTCAATGAAAGCATAATAGAGATCAAACATGATGGAATAATTCTACTCTATCAAAGGATGCAAATGTACAATATGTATACATGAATTTGATTGATTATCATAACTTACAGTGATAACCCCTCAATTATATTGGTAAACGGTCGATTCAAACAAGAAATTTTGCATGTTATGTTGGCCAACAAAAATTTACAATCCGTACATGGTGACATCATCAAATTTTGTTGATGGAATGATTACATCATGTTGATGTCATAATTAAAATTGTTCATCTGAACTAGTTGATTAAAATTTTAAATATTTAGTTCACTTGAGTTTATCTAAAATTCTTGATTGCCATGTGCAACTTGCAAACATTAGATGGATGTAGAATTCCCAAAAGAGTCATATGGGCAAGAAATTATTGCAAGATAGAAAATACTTATCAGTATCAATTGTGAAATAAAACACATTGGAATTAATTATAAAATGGATGATTCAACAAAAAATCTATGCAAAGGCTAGTAGTACTACCCAAAAATCACATGTTCGATAGTAGACCAAAATCCTACAAGTTTGGTAGTAGATATAAACCTCACAAGGCCATAAATTAGAATTTTTTTGCCCAATATTTACCAAATTTAAATTATAGATACCCACTAGGCTATTTTACAAGTTGATGTTGAATTAATTTGGAAAAATTATCTCTAAAAATCCTCTTGAAGCAACAACCCAAAACTATAAAAAATAAAACAAAATCTTAATTTTTTTTGGGTTGATCCAAGATTTCCCTTGCACCTAGGATGCTCCTACATCAAACACCCAAGGTAATAAAATATTGTGAGCTTGGGCTCATAAAATGTAGTTGGATGATATAATCGCCATTTTAGGTTGTAAACAACTTGCAATGAATTCTACCATTGAAACATGTAGGTCTTGTTGTACTTATTCCTTCTCCTCTTCCAACATTTGGCTAGAAAAAGTCCCCTCTTCCTCTACCAAATTAATCCTCACTCCTCCTTCCTTTTGTGAACCTATTTCCATCATTGACTGACCTCCTCCTCCAAGGTACATTTGCCATTTTGTGTAACACATGAATGCAAATCTATAATAAAAATATCATGGAAACTAAATATTTCCTTTTGCAATTCCTCTTCACACTTCTCATCCTTCAGCACTTCCCTTTCCTTCATCCCTTTTTCTATTCTAACCACCTCATATGTATAAAAAATAAAATTATTAAAAAAATTAGAACAATTAGACACTACTTTTGGAATCTTTGTTGCTACAAATCCTTACTTATCATTCCCTATTGCAACTTATTCTCTACTCACATCCCCTATTGTCAATAACTTCATGCCTTTTTAAAACATGTTGTTGTTGCACTCTCACCATCTAATATATTTACTAATATTTCCTTCAAAGGAAAAACTATATTTTCACTTATATTTTCCTCTACTTCACATATTTCTACATCTGCATATGTGGGTATGTGCAGGATCATGATGGGCCAAAAAGTGGCGATATGTAAGTGATATGATGGCCCATATGGCTGATGACTTTTTTTTAACCCAAAATTGATGAAATGAAAAGGGTTTTTAAAGGAGATTCTCAACTTTCCACCAATATAAATTATGCTTTACTTTGAATTTAATAAATAATTGTTATTTATTTTTTATTTGAATTATGACTAAAGTATTGATTGATAGGCTGATTCAAAAACATCTATAGCTTTCAAATGGTATCACAGTTTTTGAATCCGAAATATGTGTCACATTTTATGTGAAAAATATTATAGGATTAAAAAAATAAATAAAATCATGAATTTTTGACCAAGTTAAGGTGGTCAAACATACGAGTTTTTTTTTTTTTAAGTTGTAATAAAAAATTCATAATTAATTATTTACTTGGAAAAAAATTACAAAAATTATGCATCACATCAGGACATGAGTCGTCTATTTATATCTAAAATCTTGTAAAAAAATATAATCATTTTATTATGGTTAGGGTGGTCAGACAAACACCTACTTCTTATTTTTTCCCTGAAATTTAAGTACTACTACATTGAAATTTCAAATTTTCACCAAATAGATTTAAAAAAAAAAAAACCTAGTAGTTTAGAAACTACATTCAATTTGCTACAAATTCTACTTTTACATATTTTTGAAATAATATAGATAACTTATTCAAATTTTTATGTCAAGTTGCTTAACTCTAATTTTATGAATTTTCATCGCCACTTAAGGGCCTATTTTTTCCATGATGATCCTGCACATACCCATGTTTTAGATTCAATAGTTACAACCATACCTTCTATCTTCTTATCCTCTTCTATATTTACATGGCAAAAATATTCTTAATGTGCTTTGTTGCACTACATTTATCAACACCTCCATGTCCTCCAAAGGACACCTAATTGCTATACTTTCATCTTCTTCATCCTTGCCTGCACACGTATCATTATCAGAGAAATAATGGGGCTATACCTTACCTATATATTATCCTCTTATTTCCTATTTTCCATATCCATTCTAGTCTCTGCAAACCCTTCAACATCCTCTTCATATCATTAACCTAGCTTTGTATGTTTTTTATTTTCTTATAAGAACTAACTTGTTCCAAACACCATTCCCAAGGCTAAACTCATACTCTTTTTATTTCTTGACATCTTCAAACATAATTCACAACATACAACATAATTCTCTAATACACACACCTATCCTCTACCCAACATAAACCCTAGAATATGTAACTCATAACCAACTCGACCTACTTTTCCACAATGGAGGAAATTTTACACCTACCAAACTTTAATCTTTGTTGGAGAGCAACCAACATGATCTCATCCCTACTAGATATTTGTAGTTATAAGACTCCATTATTCCTACAACAAAATATTAGAGCTTTTCAAATAAAACTACCCACATATATAACTCATCTCAACATATTCAATCTCAACCAACAATATTTCTCCACACTCTCCTCAACACATCCCAACATGAACCTCTCTTTGATATCATCTCATGTAGATGAGATTGGAGAACTCTATCAAATAGCTTGATCACATAGTCCACACATATTTCATCACAACAAAAGCCAAATGAAGCTAGAAAATAATTTAATTTTATTATTTCTTTGAATGAATAAAATATTTTTATTAGAAACAAAATTTATACTTCACTTGAGATATTAAACACATCTATCCTCAAATTATAATTTTCCCTTATCCTCATTGCCTTTCTCTCTACTTCTATCTTTTTTATCTTATGACTAATCATCTCCCTCTCCGATGGCTAACCCCCAAGCGTGTATCGATATCCATTTATCCTTTTGTGGCTAGGAAGTTAGATCAAATCAAATAATGGCTATTACAACGATTTAATTGTTCCAAAATGAAAAAAATATAATACAAATTTGAAAGCATACGAGTGCAGTAGCAAGTTGAAATTTGAAAAATGTAGTAGCATGCATAAGGTATGTAATCAGCTAATTCAAATAGGAATTTTTTCATGTTTATTTGGTAAGAAAAAATCCACAATCTATTCATGGTGACATCATGATTATACTGATGTGATGATTATGTCATGCTAACATCATCATTGAAACTATTCATCTAAACTAGTTGATTAAAATTTGAAAATTTCAGTTCACTTGATTTTATCCACAAATCCTAGTGGCCATGTGCGACTCACAAGCTTTATATGGATGTGTAATTTTGAAAGAGTCAGATGGAGAAAAAATTCTCGTAAATGTGGGAAAACCCACTGATAGTAGTTCTATAGGAAAATACATTAGAACTGGTTGTAAATGGGCCAAATCAATAGTAAATATTTTTAAAGGCCTATAGCAGTCTCCAAAACCCTACAAGTTTTCTAGAAGACCAAAAACCTAGAAGGCCATAACTAAGCCAATTTTTTCCCAATCTTAACCAAATTTGAATTGTAGATATCCATTAGGATCTTCTACAAGATGTCATTAATTTGGCCAAATTGTCTCTAAAAATCCTCCTGAAATGACAAACAAAAATCAATAGAAACAAAACAAAGCGTAACTATATATATATTTTTTTATACAAGATTTCCCCTGCACTCAAGATGCTTCTCCATCACTAATAAAGTCCTCAAATCAATGATATAGGCCATGTGTTTCCTATATTGAGGTTACATATTCTACTATGACTATATAGGTCTACAATACCCTACTATACCTATTGGTTGCATAGAGATTCAATTTCTTATTCTAAAAATATCTATTAAAAATATAATTTATGAACCATAGCAATCCTATGGAAGTATACATTCTACCTACATAGGTAGAATATTATTACATAAATAATATTCTTGTGAATCTGGTAGTATAATCTATATAAATGAGGAGAGAAAAAATATTTGATAGTTCAGGGAAAAGTGTTCTAAATTTTCTAAATTGATACTAAATCCTTAGGTTTTTTGGCCTTATAGATATGATAGAAAGGTCAAATTTGACACCAAATGAGCTCAAAAATTTTAGCTACCTTTTGGATCTAGGAACCATCAGGGTATGTGCAGGATCATCATGGAAAAAACAGGCCCTTAAGTGGCAATACAAAGACAAAAAATCAAAGTTAGACAACTTGACATAAAAATTTGAATAAGTTATCTATATTATTTCAAAAAATTGTAAAAATAGAATCTATAGAAAATTGAATATAGTTTCTAAACTACTAGACCTTTATTTAAAAAAAAAAAAATCTATTTGGTGAAAATTTGAAATTTCAATGCAGTAGTATTTAAATTTTAGGGTAAAAATAAGAAGTAGGTGTCTTTCTGACCACCCTAACCACAATAAAATGATAATATTTTTTTATAAGATTTTAGATATAAGTAGAGGACTCATGTCCCGATGTGATGCATATTTTTTTATAATTGTTTTCCAAGTAAATAATTAATTATGAATTTTTTATTACAACTTTTAAAAAATATAAAAGTGCATCTGTCTAACCACCTTAACTTGGTCAAAAATTCATGAAATTCTTTTTTTTTTTTTTTTAAATCCTATAGTATGCAAAGCATAGAATGTGACGCATATTTTGGATTCAAAAAATATGATACCGTTTGAAAGTTATAAATGTTTTTCAATTAGCCTATCAATCAGGACTTTATTCATAATTCTAATAGAAAATAAATAATAATTATTTATTAAATTCAAAGTAAAGCATAATTTATATTGGTGGAAAGCTGAGAATCTCCTCTAGAAACCCTTTTTGTTTCATCAATTTTGGGTAAAAAAAAAGTTGTCAGCCACATGGGCCATCATATGGCTTACATATCGCCACTTTTTGGCCCATCATGATCCTGCACATACCCATCACAAAAGTTCAAATATTTATAGATTTGGCATCTAATGTATAATTTTTTTAAAAAAAGGAAATGGTGGCTTTCTTGGACACATTGAAATCAATGGTGATCTCATATTTGTACCAACATGATCCAATATGAACCTATAATACAATGCCGCAAAGAGGAACCCCACAAATCTACTATTTATATCAGGTTTTTTGATTCTCTAGGCCATAATATGGTGCACAAGAAGAACATAGTCAATTTTTCAAGAGCAACGAATATCTACAACCTAGATCTCTTAATAAGACTAAAAATAAGAAATTTGACAAGCTTTGAACCATATAAGAGTTGGTATAAAATTTGAACCATATAAGAGTTGGTATAAAATTATCTATGCCATGCAATATTTAGCTATGGAGAATGGCACCCAAGGTCTAGGAGCTTCAATGAAACTACAAGGGACCAAACATGATAGAATAATTCTATTCTATCAAAGGATACAAATGCACAATATGTGTACATGAATATGATTGACTATCATGGATTAAAATTATAAATCCTTGGTTATATAGGCCAAAGTGAGACATTGGACAACATAATATTATGACATGCATCATCATCTTATGATTTGAGACATAAAGTGATAATTCTCTAAGAATTCCCTAAGTAAACTTAAGTGAACTAGTGTGAATAGGATTGAAGAGGTAAATCAATTAGGTAATATACCCCATTCACACCAACATTATGCATTCGATGTTTGAGATAGAATTAGTATACTTGTATATTTTCAAGAGTTATGCTATAATAACTTCTCTAAACACAAACTAAACATCTCTATTGAAGGAATTATACTTTAAGGTAGTGTGTTATAGTCTAGTTTCCATGATCAATGCATTGAGTGTGGTGCTTTGATGTTGGGTTATTTTGTAAAGGGCTTTTAGGGTATATATTATGTTTTGTATTACTCATTCTTGTTGAAATTGTTTAGATTTGTCTCTACTTATATACTTTTTGAAAGGGTAGTGTAAAAATTATATAATTTTTTAACTAGTTTCTTTTCTTTTGGTATGAGGGCTTGCATAAATTATTAGGTTTGTGAGAGTAAGAATTTTATTTTATTAATCCTTATTTGAGTAGTCTATATATTGATGATTTTAATTTATGTTAGATATCACAATCATGTCAAGGATAGATATCAACAAATTAAGTGATTGTAATTTGAAATTTGGAAGTTCAAGATGGAAGATCCTCTTATTCAAAGATATGTATGATCAATAATTCCTTGTTAGAAAAAAAACAAGGCATGAAATATAAGGACTAATAAGTTATTCATAGGAATGCAAGAATATTGGTTCAAATTTGTCTTTTTGATTTAGTGTTCTTAAATGTATTAGGAGAAAATATCACCATCAACCTTTAGTTGAAGTTAGAGAATTTGTACTAATTTTTTCTATGGAATTTTTTGTATTAATCAAGGATGAATGATGAATATTTTTTTAAGGATTACCTACATACCTTAGACATTGTGGTGATCCAACTAGAATCTATGGGGGTGAAGATGAATGAGAAAGACCAACAATCATGTCACTAGGTTCTTTTCCAAATTAATGGGACAACCTAGTTATGTTTATCAATATAATGCCATCTCAAATTTGAAGCTTTTTTGAGTAGTTTGTGCCTTATTATTAAAGAATATGAGGTGAAAAAAATTGGAATTCATTAAGGATTCATTGGTAATTAGAGGTAATTTGAAGGATAAATAAAAAATAAGAGGGAAAATGGGTCCAAATGAAAAGGGAAATATAAGTCACTTGGCCTAGCTAAGGTTAAGTTTTATCACTATGGTATAAATTAATAAATAAGGAATACCTACAAAGAATAGAAGAAGACTAAGAAGTATTTTAATAATGATTTAAACTCAATATCTTTGAATAAAGACACCAGTGATGTGTTCATTGTAGTATTTTCTATTCATGCATGTAAGGAAGCATGGATGGTTAGATAATCTCTAGATGAATCATAGGAAGCAATTTCTATGTATGAGATTTTTTATGGTAGCATTTTCTACTTGGGAGAAAATACATTTTCAAGATCATTATATTGGGTAAAGTCAATCTCATATTTGTTGATTGAAATATTGAGATTCTTCCAAAGTACTGGGTGTGTACACTATGTTGTGGCATGAGTACATAGTACACATTAGTAAGAAAGGACTTAAGGCCTTGAAAAATTAAACAAATGTGTCAAAGGTTAGTTTATTTTTCTTTGAATTTTGACTTCTCTAAACATTTTATTTATGAAAATGAAAATTGTGTTAAATTTATACTATAATTTATCCAATTTTGTAAGGATAATGGAATTATATAGTATAAGACAAATCCATACACCTCTTGAAGTAAAATAGAATTGTAGAGAGGATGAACATGATATTTATAGATAGTGATAGGAGCATGCCTAATGGAGTCTATTTAGGTAAAATTTCTAGGTAGAAGTTATGAGTGCAACTTTTTATCTAATTAATACATCTTCTACATGAAAACTTAGTGACAAAATTTTAAAGAAGCCTTGGAAGGGAATAAATCCATCACTTTGAAATATCAAAATATTTAGTCATGAGACATATATGCACATGCCTAAGGGAAAGATGTACATATTTAAGTTATACTTCAAACTAGAGAAGTGTATCTGTATCAACTATAGTAATGGGTGAAGGAATACAATATTTTAAATCTTATGATAGGGAAGATGGTTTAAAATTATAATGTATTTTTAGAGAGATTAGATTATTTTCTATATTTTAATACCAAGTGGTGATGCAAATAAATTTTTTTAGTTATAACCCATGTTTGATAAGACCATGCCTCGACATGAACATGGAATTGATGATGAGGTTGATTCAAATCATTATTTAGATGGATGAAAGAAAAAAGAACAATATCATAAAATAGTTGTGAGAAGGTCCACTTGGAAAAGGAAGTAAGCATAAAGGTATAACCCACCTTACTTTTACTATAATTTTACTTTATCTACTAATGAGAATGTTCCAATAATTGTGAAGGAGTTAATAAAATTTAAATATAGCTTAATTTTTAAAAGAAGGCCATGAATGAGAATCTTATTTTAAAATCAAACACCAAGCGGTGATGCAAATAAAGTGGTGTATTTAGAATCTATTTTTGACAAGACTATACCTTAAGATCAACATGGAATTTATGAGGAGATTCATTCAAATAGTAATTCAAATGGATTAAGGAAAGAAGAATAATATCATAAACCACTTGTGAGAAGGTCTACTTTAATAATGAAGTAATCATAAAGGTACATAGACCACCTTACTTTTATTATACTTTTTCTCTATTTAGTAATTAGAATGAACCTAGCATTATGAAGGAGTTAATAAAATTTAAAGATAGTTTACTTTTTAGAAGAAGTCCGTGAATGAGGAGATGGATACACTAGAGAATAAAATACATGGAACTTGGTACAATTTCCTAAGAATAAGAAACCTATTGGTTACAATTTGGTTTTCAAGAAGTTTAGTTTTGAGGGTGAGATGAAGAAGTATAAATCAGGTTGTTTGCTAAAGGTTATTCTTAGGTAGAGGGATTTGATTGTGGTGAGATATTTTATCATGTTATGAAGCTTATATCTATTATAAATTTATTTTTTCTATTTTTGTTGGTTTTCACCTTGAGTTTACGAAGGTAGATATTAAGATAATTGGGTAAAATCACAAAGCTATATAAAAAGTTTCTAAATAAAATGGACAAAATCCATCCAATTTTCTAACTTTAATCACTTGAAAGTGATATATGTTTTGAAATGATGTAAAATATTGAAATGGAAATATTTCCATGTACTTTATGTTTGTATTTTAAAAATAAAAATAGAAAAATATTTGGATATATTTTATTATAAAATTGATACTATTTTGCCCACTTTTTAAAACTAGCCAATTTTAAACTTTCCTAGTTTTCCATATCCTTGTTATTTTAAAGCTTGTTCAAAATCGTTCCCGACACACCCTGAGCAGTCCACCATGCCAAATCACCAAAAAAATAAAAAATCTAAAAATTCATGACAGTTGATGTAAAATCCTTTTGTGGAGTTGATCCTAACTTCATTTTGTCCCGCATGGCTAATTTTTGTGTAGAAAGACCTTTCCATTCAAGAAATTTTAAAGCTTTATCTTTCATCAAGACAATTTGCAAAAGATTTTAAAACTTGAATTTTGGGTGTCTAGAGCAAAAATAACTTCTAGGTTATTCTCTAGTGAGATCACACATCATTTAGTCAAAAATTGATGAAAAAATGACCTTACAATTGGGAGAAATAAAACTTATGTCTTTTTGTTTGGGTCCAGTTACAAAGTTCTAGAGTTTATTTTCCAAAAATTCTCCAAATTTGTTTTTTGGGTTTCAAAATTTTATAAGTTTTAAAATTTCTTGTAGGAACTAGGAAAAGTTGTGACAACCACCAAAAATCTTGACAGCCCCTTTAAGAGCAAGAAAGGAGAGTGAAAAATTATACCGTTGAAGACTTTATATGGTTTTTGAGCTTCTGTTGGTGCTCGCAATAGTTATTCATTCTTAAAAGGACAATGTAATTCAAAAAAGGAAAGTCCAAAGGGGAATTCAAAGTTTATCTATGCCTTATAAATGTTTTGGAATTTGTTTGTGTTGGAATTTATTACTTGTCCCTGAGCTTGTCGTTGCTTCACCTACCTGTCAGGACCTATTTTTTCCTTTGCTAGTTTTGGGATCTTCATCCCTGTAGTTCCTGATTGCTCAGAATTGAATGAAGTAGGAATTTTTGAATTCCCAATTAATGCTGGTAGGTAAATTCAAATTTGAGAGGGATTTTTTGAATGAGACAAATAGAGGGAATGCTTTTTCCTAGTCAATTTGGAGAAGCTAGAGAAGAAGTCAGTTTTTTGCAGTAGCAAGTGATTGGCAGAAAGAAGAGAAGTTGCAGCAACAACATAGAACATTCTATGCAAGGAGTTTCTGATAGCTCCAGATTGCTCAGATTTGTTGCAGAGTGTTTGCAGTGAGCAGCTAATTGCTCTTGATCGCTCTGAGTTTTCTAGGAACAAGAAATAGTTCCAGTTGAGTTGTAACAGTGAGCTCTAGGTAGCTCCTGATTGTTTATGATCTGGTTGAGCAGTCTTTGATAGCTCCCAAAAATTTGTAATATTTTGCCTTTAGTTTGTTTGAATTTTTATTCTTTATGTATTCTCATTTCCAATTAGTTAATAGAAGAAGAAAATATTCCATGTCTCCTCTTATTTGTTATTTAGCATTTCTAGTTTTGTTGGAAATCAGAGTAGCAACTTTGTGTTTTGTTTTTCATTTAAAATCTTTACATGGTATCAAAGCAATTCTAGTTTATAAAATTTTGTCATTGTATCAGAGCCATAGGCCCCATTTCCTCATGAGTTAGGGAAGTTATTTTTGTTTGGGTATTTAAGTTTTTTTCTGTAGGAGACATGGTTGGAGATAAAGCAAAGAGTTGGCAACAACCACCATCCTTTAATGGACATAACTATGATGTTTGGGCCAAGAAGATGAAGACCATTATGGTTGCAAACGATTTGTGGGATTTTCTATTAAATGGGTTCGTGGATGTGATTGACCCAGTTGCATTTACAACTCTCACAAATAACCACAAGACCCAGTTGAAGGAGAAAATAAAGAAGGATGCTAAGGCATTGAGTTTGATTGAAGCAACCTTGACACTATGCAAAAGAGGCTTAGGAAATCATTCAAACTGGATACAAAGGGACTGAAAAAGTTAGATTCGTGAAGCTCCAAATTCTTTGAAGAGAGTTCGAGATTATTGAAATGAAATAAAGTGAGACCATCTCAGAGTTTCACACAAGGTTCTCTGGTTTGTTAAATCAGCTGAGAATGATGAAGAAATGATGGAGGAGTAGAAGATTGTTGAAAAAATCCTCAAGTGTCTACCCACAAGGTATGATGCACTTTTCATTGCTATTGAAGAGGCGAAGGACCTCTCTACTTTGACAATGGATGAGTTAATGGGTTCTCTTCAAACCCATGAGCAACGCCTAAAGAGGTCTACTACTTCTTCCCAAGAGCAAGATTTCAAAGTTTAGTTGAATGCAAGAGGCAGAGGGAGAGATAGAAATGGCTCCCAAAGAGGTAGGGGCAAATCCGAAGAAGGAAATTCTAGAGGAGAAATCTTGGGACAAGCAAGTAGCCAAGAAGGAATGAACTGCTCTTAGAACAACTCTTGAAGAGGCATGGTGAGTAGCAGTTCAAGTGGGAGAAGTGACAAGTGGGAGAAGTGACAAGAGAAATGTGGAGTGCTGCTATTGTCACAAGTTTGGGCATTATGTGAGTGAGTGCAACCTTCATCATGTGCAATATTGGTGAAGAAGGCAGCCCTGAAGTCTGGTATTTGGATAGTGGTTGCAGCAACCACATGAGTGGTAATGAAAGTATATTTTCTTTCATTGATAAAAATGTCGTCTAAAATTAGAATGGGGAACAATGGAATAGTTCCAGTTAAAGGAAAAGGATCTATCATGATCCACACCAAGCAAGGTGAAAAGAAGGAGGTCCAAAATGTTTTTTTGCACTGGGGTTAAAGAATAACCTCATGAGTGTTGGAAAAATAATCCAAAATGGATACAAAGTGCTGATGGAGAAGGGAAAATGTGTCCTTTATGACAAGAATGAGAGGATGAAGGTGTTTACAATAGTTGCAATGACAAAGAACTGAATGTTTCCTTTGAAGATTGAGACATTCTTCTCATCTCAGTCCATTGCAACACCTCCCATGGATGGAAAATTTATAGTAGGACATCAAGAATCCCTCAAGAGCACCATTCAAGACCCCTCCCAGCTATGGCATCTCAAATATGGACACTTAGGCTTTGCTGGTCTAAGTATTTTATGCAAGAATAGAATGGTTGATGGTTTGCCAAGTATATTAGAGCCTAATGTTAGATGTGAGGCTTGTATTTTTGGCAAGCAACATAGGTAGCCCTTTCAATCAAACAACTCTACAAGGGCAAGACCACCATTGGATTTAGTGCACACGGATTTGGTAGGCCCTATGCAAATCATGTCCATTGGTAATAGCAGATTTTTTATGACCTTTATTGATGATTTCAGTCGTAGGACATGTGTCTATTTTTTGTAGCATAAGTTTGGTGTATTTGATAATTTTTTATTGCTTAAGGCCCAAGCTGAAAAAGAGAGTGGACACTTCATTAAGGTCCTAAGGTCATGTCGAGGAGGAGAGTATACCTCCAATCAATTTGTAAATTTTTGCAGGAAAATGGCATCAAGAAGGAGCTTACAACCAGTTATACTTCACAACAAAATGGAGTGGCTGAAAGGAAGAATAGGACCATCGTGGAGATGGCAAGGAGCATGATGAAAGAAAAGGGACTCCCAACTGAATATTGGGGAGAGGCTATAGCAACAACTGTTTAATTGATAAATAGAAGTCCAACAAAGGCAGTTTGTGACAAAGTTCCTCAAGAGGCATGGACAAAACGTAGATGGACGGTTGAGCACTTAAGAGTGTTCAATTGTGTGGCTTATGCACACGTGCCTAAAGAAAAGAGGAAAAAATTGGATGACAAGGGAGAGAATGTGATTGTGTAGAGTTAAAAGACTATAGGCTATATAACCCAGTCACCAAGAAAATTATTATCAACAGAGATGTGGAGTTTTTAGAAGATCAGTCATGGGATGGGAAAATCGCTCCCGATCACTCCAAATCATTCCTAATGTTGAAGAAAAGGAGCAGGAAGTACAAAATGATGATTCAATGGAGCCAACAGATGCTCTTGATAGCTCTAGATGAGCTCCCAAAAATTTTAGAAATCTCTCTCGATTGCTCCTGATTAGTCCTAATCAGAATAGACAAAAAGGAAAGCAACCACAGTCAGCTAGAGAATGGATCGCAAAGAGCTCCTGATCGCTCTGAAACCAGCCTATTCAGCAGAACAACAACAATAATGAAATTTTAGACCCCACTCTTGCCTCCCTAATGCCAAGAAAAATGAAGAGTCTAAGGGAGATCTACCAAGATGAAAGGTATGATGAAGAATTTGATGAGAACATGAATTTTGCATTGTTTTCTCATAGTGATCCAATTTATTTTGAAGAAGCTATGAAAGAGGATAAATGGTGTGAGGCCATGGATGAGGAGATAGGTGCAATAGAAAGAAATAGCACATGGGTGTTAACTGATTTGCCTCCCAACAAGCAATTTATTGGGGTGAAATGGGTCTACAAGACCAAGTGCAATGTCGAAGGAAGCATAGATCAACATAAGGCACATTTGATGGTCAAGGGGTACAAACAACAATTTGGGAGAGATTATGATGAGACATATGCCCCTATTGCAAGGATGGAGACTGTGTAGGTAGTCATAGAAATTGCAGCCCAACACAAATGGAAGGTGTTTCAAATGGATGTGAATTTTGCCTTCCTTAATGTAGTGTTGAAAGAGGAAGTTTATGTGGAGAAGGCATTTGGATATGAAGTTCCAGGTGAACAACACAAGGTGTATAGGCTGAAGAAAACTCTTTATGGGTTGAAGCAAGCTCCATGGGCATGGTACAATAGGATTGACTCATATTTGATGAGCAATGGCTTTAGCAAAAGTGATGGTGAGCCCACTCTTTACATCAAGGCAAAAAATGGTAATATTTTAATTGTTATCTTGTATGTTGATGATTTAGTTTCTACTGGGGATGATGATTTCCTCATTGTTGATTTTAAAGAGGCCATCAAATTTTTTTTTGAAATGGTAGATTTAGGTTTCTTGAGTTGTTTTCTAGGCATAGAATTAAAACAAATGCATGATTGTATTTTTATCTCTCAAGAAAAATATGCAAATAAGATCTTGAAGAGATTTAGGATGCTTGAAAGCAAGCCTGCCCCAACACCAATAGCCATAGGTATGAAGTTGAGCAAGGACTATTGCAGCAGCAATGTGGATCCGACTTTGTATAAAAGTTTGGTTGGAAGCTTAAAGTATTTGATAGCAACTAGGCCAGATATAATGCATGGAGTGAATCTGATTTCCAGATTCATGGAGACTCCGAGAGACACCCATTGGAAAGCGGATAAGAGAATCCTGAGGTACATGAATGGCACCAAAGGATATGGCATGTTGTACACAACAACAAAAGAGTATGGGCTAGTTGGATACACTGATAGTGATTGGGCAGCAAGTTTGGATGATAGGAAGAGCACATCGAGCTATGCGTTTCATTTGGGTTCGGATTCTATTTCATGGGTTTCCAAGAAGCAACCTGTAGTTTCCCTATGAACAACTAAAGCTGAGATATAGCAGAAAATACAGCAGCATGTCAGGCTATTTGGTTGAGAAGAATCTTAGCAGATTTGAAAGAAGTAAAAAAGGATGGAACAATTATCTTTTGTGACAATTTTTCATCGATAGCCTTGATGAAAAATCATGTGTTTCATGGAAGAATCAAGCACATTGAAATCAGGTATCATTTCATTCATGAATTGGTTGAGAATGGTGAAATCAAAATGGAGTTTTGCAAGTCTGAGCAACAACTAGTAGACATATTCACCAAGCCTTTGAGCAAGGATAGTTTTGAGTGCCTAAGAAGTAGATTGAGCATTGTTGATTTGGATCAGGATTGATCTTGTTTTGTTGGCTCAAGACAAAGGGGGAGTGTTGGAATTTATTACTTGTCCCTGAGCCCGTCGTTGCTTCACCTACCTTTCAGAAGCTATTTTTTCCTTTGCCAGTTTTGGGATCTTCATCCCTCCACTTGTTGACTACTCAGAATTGAATGAAGTAGGAATTTTTGAATTCCCAATTAATGCTGGTAGGTAAATTCGAATTTGAGAGGGAATTTTTGAATGAGACAAATAAAGGGAATGCTTTTTCCTAGTCAGTTTGGAGAAGTTAGAGAAGAAGTTAGTTTTTTGCAACTGCAAGTGATTGGCAGAAAGAAGAGAAGTTGCAACAACAATAGAGAACATTCTATGTAAGGATTTTTTGATAGATTTGGATTGCTCAAAGTTGTTGTAGAGTGTTTTGAGTGAGCAACTAATTGCTCTTGATCACTTTGAGTTTTCCAGGAACAAAAAATAGTTCCAGTCGAGTTGTAATAGTGAGCTCTAAGTAGCTCCTGATTGTTTATGATCTGGTTGAGCAGTCTTTGATAGCTCCCAAAAAGTTGTAATAGGTAGTCTTTAGTTTGTTTAAAGTTTTATGTGTTATGTATTCTCATTTCCAGTCAGTTAATAGAAGAATAAAATATTGAATGTCTCCTCTTATTTGTTATTTTTCATTTTGAGATTTGGGCATTTCCAGTTTTGTTGGAAATCAGAGCAGAAACTCTATGTTTTGTTTTGCATTTAAAATATTTACATGGTATCAAAGCATTTCTAGTTTATAAAATTTTGGTAGTCTAGGAGCCTGAAAAGGGTTTTAAAACCCTCGCTTTCTACTATAGCTAAATAGGAAATACATTCAGTCATTTTTCATAAAATTCCAACCTTTGAAAGATGATTGTCACATAATTATATGACTACAATGATGGAGCCAACTCATAGCACATAGAAAACAATAATATGAAAAATGGAATCAGAATGTAAGATTATTCAATTTCACAAGGAATCATAGGAAAGAAAGACGTAGAAAAAAATCTTGATTTGTGACATGGTAGTAGTGGCACGAATTATTAATGCCACATTAGTGATTCCATAGCTAGGCAAACAATCATTTTGGCAAGATTCGAGATTTTTTTTGATGTTTTGGATGAGGATTACTTTATAAATGCTCTAGGGTGAATGATGTTAGAATTGTAAAGAATCTTCTAAAGGAGCTTGTATTAGTTATCAAAGAAGTAAAACACTTTCAAATCTGGTCTAGTGTCAAATATTATCACAAGGAAATAGCTCCTTCGTAGCAAGAATTTTGAGTGATTCGGGCAGAAAAATCAAATTCTCATCTTGCAAACTATAACTTACCACATGATATCCAAAAGCTACATTACCAAGTACACTATGATTCTCTCTGATTTGCTCCACCCATAGAAGCAATGGGACAAGTATTAGTAAGAATGATGAGATCTTATGGTCCATACATTTCCTTGCATTTACACTATGGGAAAGATATGTTGGCTTTTAGTGAATGTACTCATAGTTTGACAGTTGTTGATTTTGATGAATTAATAGTTATCAAAGAGATTGCCCCTTATTGGAAGGTCAAGGAAATAAATTCTACTAAACAAAGAGTTGAAGGGAAGAGGCAGAGTGTAAAATAAACCCAAAAACAAAGTGAAAAATAAAAAAGAATAAAACAAAGGATGAACACAAGATTATATGAATTTGCATATATTTCAAAACATATAAAATTGATAATATAAACAGAGCTTCTGCTCTTTGTTCACCCTCAAAAATAACTTATCACAATCCCTTGTACTATTTGTTGCTCAAAACAATTACAATTTCAAGATGTTTCTACAACAGAGTATCCATCTATTTCATTCACAAATATTACATTCATAAAGGGGTTGTTTTCATAGCAATACTTGCAGCTCCCTATTTTTCAAAATATATAGCTTTAAAACGATAAATTTCTTGAAGAATAAATATATTCCAAGTCAAAAGAGAGCACACTAAAACTAATTAATTACAATTAATACCAAGTCTTTTCCAACATAAAGAAAATATGGAGACATAGATTATTTGTGTACAAAACAGTGGCGTGTGAAAGAAGTAGTAAAGATTTTTTTATCGCTACAAAGAGGAGAAGGGTACAAGAAGTAGGGATTATTTCCAACACTATCCCTTAAATCAAAAATTCTTCCATATATGAGGCTCAATCGATCTCTTTGATATACAAATCTCTCTTTCCCTAATGCCTTGGTGAAAATGTCTGCACATTGATCTTGAGACCTACAAAATTCCAAAAAGATCTCTCCAATTTTGATCAACTCTCTAATGAAATGATATCTAGTGTCAATATGTTTGATTCTCTTGTGAAATACTGGTTTTTTGGGAAATTCTATGGCTGAGTTGTTGTCACAATATATCTTTGTTGTATCTTCTTGTTCATGTTTCATTGTTTTCAACACTCTTCTCATCCAAACTACTTGACATGATACACTTGTGGCTGCTACATACTCTACTTCAGTAGATGAAAGAGTGACAATTGGTTGTTTCTTTGAAGCCCATGATACTACACCTAATCCAAAATGAAAAACATAATTGAAAGTTCTCTTTTTATCATCAATATTTTTCTGCACAATCACTATCTTTATACCCTATGAGCTTGAACTCATTTGACCTTTAATAATAGATACCATGGTTCTTTGTTCCACTCACATATCTAAGAATTATTTCCCCTAGTTTCCAATGAGTCTTTTGGAGACTCCATGAACCTTGAGATAAGACTAGTTTCATACAGAATATTCGGCCTTGTGGTTGTTAAACACATGAGGCTACCAACAATTCTTTTTATACAATGTTGGATCAATGTTGGCTCCTTTATCATCCTTGCTTAATTTCAAACCTATGAAAATTGGTGTTGGAGTTGATTTGCAATTTATGATGTTAAAAATCTTCAAAATATCATTAGCATACTTAGATTGGGAGATAAATATACCATTTTCCTTTTCATTCACCTCAATGCCAAGGAAATACTTCATGAGACCTAAATCAGTCATTTCAAATTCTTTTTTCATGTCTCCTTTAAACAAATCAATTGCTAAATCACCCGTGAATATCAAGTCATCAACATACAAACAAAAAATGATGATCTCTCCTTTCTCATTCATCTTGGTGTATAATATAGGCTCGTTGTTGTACCTATTGAAGTCATTTTGCAAAAGGTAAGAGTCAATTCTGTCGTACCAAGCTCTTGGAGCTTTCTTGAGACCATATAGTGCTTTCTTGAGCTTATAAACCTTGTCTTCTTGGCCAAAAATCTCATACTCAGGTGGTTGTTCCACATAAAATTCTTCTTCAAGATGACCATTTAAGCATGTTGATTTTACACCCATTCAATAAACAAGCCACTTATTCTGAGTTGTTATGGCAAGTATCATTCTCATGGTGTCTAAATGTGCTATAGGAGCAAATTTCTCATTGTAATCAACTTCAGGTTGTTTTGAATAAACCTTATCAACTAGCCTTGCCTTATGTTTTTTTATATCACCATTTATACTCAACTTGGTTTTATAAACCCACTTCACTCCTATGGCATCCTTGTCTTTTGGAAGGCTCACTAACTCCCATGTTTGATTCTTTTAAATTGAATCAACTTCTTCATCGATTGCATTTACCCATTATTCATATTTAATTGCATCTTCAAAATAAATTGGATCTTCTATTTGTGAATAAAATGCAAAATGAGAAATCTGACCAACATTATTCTCACCTTCATTTTGGTCATAAATGTTCCTTATACTTCGGATTTTTTTATCTCCTTAAGCTTACCGATGTAGGATTTGATATATCACTTGAACTAGAACTCGTGGAATGTGGACTTGATGGTCTTGCACCTTGAATGCCACTTGGAGTTGGTGTGTGTTGTCTATTTGAAGGAGTAGATGCTAGAATGTATGGGGTTTTCCTTACACTTGTTGATGGTGTCATTTGTTGACCACTTTGTTAACCATGAATGAGTGTGGAAGGAGTCACATTTGATGCATTACTTTCTAGTATAAAAAATTCTTTATCTATTTGTGGAAAGTCAGCTGCAATATTGATTGGTTTCTCCAAACTTCCATCCCATGCTTCATCTTCTACAAACTACACATCTCTGTTGATTATAACTTTCTTATTTATTGGATTGTAGGGTTTTTATGCCTTGGATTCATCACTATATCCAACTGTAAGAGACAGAGACCAACCACTACAAGTTCCTAGGTCATGAAAGGCTGAGAGCAGTATGGCTGCCCTAACTTACCTTAGTTTAAGGGAATGTTAGGATAGGGAGGATGAGAATGATGAGAACTATGGGGTCCATCAATCACTACAAAATTGAATGCTGAAAGGATACTAGGTGAGTTGGTTTTTAGGGTTGAATCTATGTCTCAGATAACTCTCTATCAAAGGATAAAAGTGTGGTTTTAGGATGACAACATGGCGCGTTGGTGTCTCTCAGGTGCGTTGGCATCCGTATGAATAGAAAACCAAGGAGACAAGGTATAACCTTGAAAAGATGGACTAATAGCCTAGTTATGAGTGTAGAATAATATTATGAAATATGAAACATAAAGACAAATGTGATAAAGAAAGAAAATTACCACAAGGGTGATGAAGACGATCTCACACACTAATATTTTTTCTAGCTTGCTCCAAGATCTCTCCACCTACACATAAAAAAGAGGTAATATGTTGAGGGGGATGTTTAAGGGTCTGCCTCAATTAGACCCCCATTTTGGTGTTTCCACCTCCACAGACAACCAAGTTTGCAATGATATAGAAATAAAGGGATAAAGAAGGAATCCAAGAAAAGTAAACCAAAAACACTACAAAATAGTACGTGCTTACTCAACCACACAATAGAGAATATGATAGGAGCTTACCACCTCTATCCAAAGTGCTCAAGTCTAGTGGAGGAGAAAGATGAGAGGAACTCTAGCCTCTGTTGCAATGGATTAGTCCTATGCTTGCTCTATCAAAGTGATGGAGTGATATATTGCCTCTATGAAGTGTGAAATGTTGTTGCAAAGCTTGTGGACGAGTGAATGGAATGGTGAAGAGATCAACTAACCTGAAAATGGATGAAGGAATGGAAGAAAACAACCATATTTAGATCGGCCAACCAAAGGGAGGCATTACACTTCGACTTCCAATAGGAATTTTAATGTCTCTACATACTCCAACCACATGAATCTTCTAGGGATATAAGTATTCCACACAGATGTCTGCACATTGCATGGGTGTCCCGATAGAAATGCCTCCACCAACACTCAAAATAGGTGCCAAGTGTAACGTGAACAATGGGCTTATGTGGAATTAAGCCTCTTCCTTTGGTTTTTTGAAGTGGAGAGGGTAAAAGGGGAATTTGTGTTAGGGGTGCTAATTCACTCCTATACATTTTCCCCCCACTTTGGCGAGCATAAAAACTGGTGATTGCTTCGGTAAAGTAGATCAAATAAGTAGTAGGGTTAGAAACATACACTTGTAGTGGCAAGGAAGCAGATCACGATCTAGCGAACCTAAAAGTGCACAATGAGAAAAGGACCTCATAGTTTTGTGGAACTATGAAGCTGAAGAAGAAAGCACCTTATAGACGCATAGATCTACAAGGGAGGTATCCTTCAAGAACTCTCACATGAAGGAAACCAGAAGAGTGCCTTATAGACCCATAGACCTGCAAGGAAAGGTATCCACCAAGAACTCTCACATGAGGGAGGCCGAGCAAAGGGGACTCCGTAGAGTAAAAAATAGTGACATGTTCATCCACATATAGCATATGTCAAGAAGTGGCCACACAAGCTAGTGATCAGACAGTCATGCAAACCATCGCTAAGTTGGAGGAATTTCAAAGGGGTCCCTTGGGAACCCTTCAAAAGTAAGAGGGGTCCACTCAAGGGATTTGTTGTTTGAAATATAATTTCTAGTTGAGTTGCCCCCAAGCTAGACATAAGGATGTGAAGTACATCTAGTTAAGCTTCCCCCGGGCTGGACACAAAGATGTGGAAGCGATCTAGTCAGCCTTCCTTGGGACTAGATGCAAAGATGTGAAAACTTTCGAAGGGGTCCCTTGGGAACCCGATGTGAAAATAAAGGGGTCTACTCAAGGGACACATTGTTCAAAAGCTAATGTCTTCTTTCTTGAATAGATTCATCATCAAGGAATCCTTTCGAAAGATTTTCATTTCATCAAGGAATTTGAAAGGAAGGATATGCCCCCATGCGAGGGGAATATCAATGTTGTTCCCATTTTAGAGGAAGTTGTCCAAGTCCTTTCTTTATGAACCCATGATGAAGGAAACATGTTCTGTTAGGGTTCTCAAGTCGAGAATGCAATTCTAATAAAGAAATGTGTGAAGGGTCTTGAGAAAAGATTCATTGGCAATTAATGCATTTTCTAAATATCAAATGATGTAGGAGTGGCGTTGTCACACATGAAAGGGAAATCTCAAGCAAAGAATAGAGAAAAATAAAAAGAAATAAAATGGAAAGAGAACATGACCGAAGGGCACAAGGGGATCTGGTTTTGCAGGGTCAGATCTTCCTTTGATTATATAAATAATAGGCAATCGCAATGCAAGGTGGAAGATCATCAATCCCCAACCAGATCAAGAAGAATGCATGAAAAACAAAGTAAAAATTAAAAAATGGGTCAACATGGAAGGAAGCCTAAATGTTTCCAACGCTTTGCATTGTCCCCAATTTTCCTAAAGTTAATCAAAAACATGGGAGAATGATGATACACATAGAAGAATGTTTACAACAAAAACACCATGCCTATATCCAAGCACCAATAGGGGTGACGAGGGTCATCAAGGAACACCTAGAATGATCATGGGGGAAGCACATCACAACACACACACACATCTAATATAAAGATCAAGAAGAGGGTCTCCCCCTAACACTGGTCGACCAAGATGTCATCAGCTTCCCACTCTAGATCATCATAGGGGGAAGGATGGTGAGCCTGTAGATGTGTAATGTTAAGGAGAGGAGCTTCTGATCCTCCCATGACAAGGGCTAAGGTAGAGGGACCTATGAGGTCTCTGTTGCTCAACTATTGTGGGTCTAAGGTCAACGAATTTGTGAAGATCATTGACAAGATTGGAACTTAATCCATAGAGTTAAATATGCACTTGATGAGAGTGTCATGTTTTACTTCAACGGATGGGGGAATTTACACTCAAGGTTCATCTCTTAGCTCACCGAGAGATTCAGGAGTGGTGACAAACATAGTGGAAGTCAAGATTAATTCTGCTACTAGGACATAACAAGTTAGCACAGGGCCACCTTTTGGGGAAGGTGGGCTCCATTTACGTCCTCCATTGTTGGAGGGAGTACTCTCTATCTTTTTCTTTGTTGGAGGAGGTGAACTCCCCATGGATAAAGAAAGAAGGGTAGAGGGAAAGGAGGAAGGAACCACATTAGATACAACTAAGGTGTTAATCATATCTATGGGTTTCAGGAAAGGTGAGACATGAAGAATGGATGTGAACAATGAAGGCTCCACAAAATGAGCGATGAACACCTACACATTTCTAGGTGCATGCACACTCGCAGCGGAAGTCGGAAGAGATACAAAGCTAGTTTGGATAAAAATGAAAGGGAGGAGAGAGGAGGACATGATAGGAGGTCTTGATACAGGAGCGGTCATCTTCTCTTCTTTCTTTTGTAAGGAGGATTTTTTAGCTAGAAGAGCCTTTTGCCAGAACTTGCGCTCGTGCACAAGGCAGTTTCTGTGACTCTTTGAACCAGAAGCTGAGGTTTGTGAAGGAATGGGAGGCTCCTACTCACCCATGAGAGAGTCCTCCATATCTATTTCTAGCAGAGGGACAAAATCCTAGAGTGGAGTAGGAGGGACAGGTTTGGAAATGGTAGGAGGAGTTGATTCTAGTGCCTTGACAATGGGCATCTTCCCATTCACCATCTTAGGAGCAGGAACGGTAGGAGGCCATGGAGACTGAGACATAGAGGACTCTTTAGAGGGGGATTTTTCTCTACCATACTAAATGGGCCTAGGCTTCGTGGGTAGGACAGGAAGCTCAAATGTAGGATGCTTGGCCTTTTTCCAAGCAGGCACCTTGGGAGTCTCTCATAAACGTGAGAAAAAAGTAGATGGTACCACATCAGAGCGAGAGGAAGCATCGAGGTGAAAAATGGTATAGGAAGAAGGAGGATCTTAGGACCACTTCTCTTTTTCTCTTCTACACACCAAGGTAGCATCACTATTAGCTTTTAGGCAAGCCCTATTTGAAACAACATAAGACAAAGGAGGGTATCTTACTTTCGTCCTAGAGCTCTTTTTCTTATAGTTTTGATATGTGCGATACAAGAGGTCTTTCCTAGGAGGGAGAGGACCAATAGGTGCAGGCCAAAATTAATCCAAGGTATATCTACCATGCACAACCGATGGTCTATATCCAATGTCATGAATAACATGTACCAAATCCCCATGAATGAATTTCAGACACTTATGGACAAACAAGTGAACTGAATTCATAGCTACTAGCCAGGGGATACCTAGTTCACCCTAAAGAGTTCAGACCTCAGGATGATGTCAAAATTAAGGCTCACCAATTTATGTCCCATTTATGTCAAAATTAAGGAGGACCCATAGGACAATACTCTCTATAGGAGGTACGAAAATTTTGTCATGTGTGCGGATGGTACTTTCAAGTGCATCATTTCCATTCTTATGTAGGAATTTGATTAGCATGATATCCTAAATTATAATATTCACTTGAGATGTTGGATCAACAAGAACACCTACTGTGATATTCCCATTTATCCTTGCAAGAATGTAAAGAGGAGATGGTTCCCTATTAAATCCCATCGGCAGGTTCTGTGAAGTGAAGGTTATACTAGTACCTTTACTCACAGTCTACTCAGAGGGGATAGGTTGATTCAAGAAATATTCCATCATGCACACTAGACAAAAATTTTATAGAGCTTTTAAAGGTTACCAGATAAGTTACTAACCCAATCAAGGTTTCATTAAACAACATCGTCAAAACCTTCCAACTACGCCTACTAGGGTTCGCAGGTTGGGTTGCAAGGTGAAAGCCTCACAACACTCACACCTACAACGCTCCTAGGAAATGAGGAGAGGGACTTTCAGTATTGCAAAATGGAACCAAAACGGTTCATGTCACGTTCACCAGAAATGTAAGAGGGCGACCAACCACTACAAGGCCTCAGGTCACGAAAGGTCGAGAGTAGTATGGATGCCCTAACTTACCTCAATTTAAGGGAATGTTAGGATAGGTAGGATGAGAATGATGAGAACTTTGGGGTCCTTTGATCACTCTACAAACCTGAATGCTGAAAGGAGACTAGGTGAGTCAGTTTTTAGGGTTGACTCTATGTCTCAGATAGCTCTTTGTCAGAGGAAAGAAGCGAGGATCTGTGATGACACCATGGTGTGATGGCGTCTCTTAGGTTTGCTGGCATCCGTATGGCCATAAAACCAAGGAGACAAGGTATAACCATGAAAATATGGACTAACGACCTAGTTATGAGTGTAGAATAAGATTATGAAATATGAAATGTAAAGACAAATGTGATAAAAAAAATTAGATTACCACAAGGATGACAAGGACAATCTCACATGCTAATCTTTTCACCAGCTTGCTCCAAGATCTCTCCACCTACAAACAAAAAAGAGGGAAAATGTTGGGGGGGATGTTTAGTGGTCTACCTCAGTTGACCCCCATTTTGGTGTTTCCACCTCCACGGACAAACAAATTTGCAACGATATAGAAATAAAGTGATAAAGAAGGAATATAGGAAAAGTACACCAAAAACGCTACAAAACAGTACGTGCTTACTCAACCAAACAATAGAGAAGATGAGAGGAGCTTACCACCTCCATCCAAAGTGCTCAAGGCTAGTGGAGGAGAAAGATGAGAGGAACTCAAGCTTCTGCTGCAATGGATTCATCTTGTGCTTTCTCTATCGAATGATGGAGTGATAGATTGTTTCTATGAAGTGTGAAATGTTGCTGCAAAGCTTGAAGTGAATGCTCAAAGCTTATGGATGAGTGAATGTAATGGTGAAGTGATCAACTAACTTGAAAATGGATGAAGGAATGGAAGAAAACTGTCATATTCAGGTCGGAAAGCCAAAGGGAGGCATTACACTTTGACTTCTAATAGGAAATGTAACATCTCTGCATACTCTAGCCATAGGAATCTTCCAGGGATGTAAGCACTCCACGTGGACATCTACGCACCATGCAGGCATCCCTGACAGAAACGCCTCCACCGACACTCAAAATAGGCACCAAGTGTAACATGAACAATGGGCTTATGTGGAATTAAGCCTTCACCTTTGTTTTTCTAAAGTGGAGTGGGTAAAAGGGGAATTTGTGTTAGGGGTAAAAATTTGCTCCTATACACCAGCAAATATACATTTTTCTCCTTTGTTGTCTAATTCTCTTCTTAACTAATTTGGCACATGTGCATATGCCACACATCTAAATACCCTCATGTGAGAAATTTTTTGTTTTCTTCCAGCCAATGCTTCCTTTGGAATCATATTCTTAACACTTTATATATCTATTCGTTATATAGGCTACACATGATATAACTTTAGCCCGATATTCATTTGAAAAATATTTTCTTTCAACATACTTCTTGTCATTTCCATGATTGTTCTAATTTTTCTTTCAGCTACTCCATTTTGTTGAGGTGTGTATCTAGTTGTGAGTTTCTTGTGAATTCCATGTTCCTTGCAAAAAATTAGAAATTATTTTGAAATGTATTCACTGCCTCTATCCGTTCTCAATGCTTTGATGTAGTACCCACTTTTATTTTCAATAAGAGCCTTGAATTGATGAAAGAAATCAAAAACTTAATTCTCTTTCTTTAGAAAGTAGATCCTTGTTTTCTTTGAATAATCATCAATAAAATTCAAGAAGTAGAAACTCCCACCAATTGAGGGTGTTTGCATAGGTCCACACAAATCTGAATGGACAACATCCAAAGGTGCTTTTTCTCTAATTGACTTGCCTGCTGAAAATGTTTCTCTATATTGTTTTCCCAAGATGCACCCTTCATAAAATATTTTTGGTTTCTCTATCAATGGAAAACCCTTTACCATACTCTTCCTATTTAGTTGGTTTAGACCTCCAAAGTTGAGATGCCTAAATCTTAAGTGCCATAACCAATTTTCATCTTTTATTTCTTCTTGAAAGATTGTTTGTGTGATTGCTACAACTTCTTTATCCACTTGCAATTTCATTGTGGGGTGTGTTTAAGAATATTACACATTCAAATCTGACATAATATTTAGGGGAAATGTTCTATTACTTTTAATTTTGACTTTAGCAATGAGTTGGTTACTTGGAAATTTTTCTAAAATTGTGCACTCTCCATTTTTGTAAGATACTCTATACCCTTTTTGAACAAGTTGCCCAATGCTCATTAAATTGTATTTTCAACTAGGCACAAAATAAACATATGAAATATACTTCTTCTCCCCCTATTTAGTTAGAATGTTGATGTTTCCTTTACTCATAACTGACACTTTGTTGTCATTACCCAATGTGACATCTGATTTTATATTTTAATCTAAACTTGAAAACATTTCTAGGCTCCTGATCATGTGATTGTTGCAACCCGAGTCTAAGAATCATACATCCTTTTCATTTTCTTGTGCAAAATTGCATGCCAAAAACATGGTCATTTATTTTAATTTTTGGTTTTGAATTTTTTTTGTGAAATTTGCGTTTTTTTTTGCTAAAATCATATTTGCTTCCTTCTACATTCATTTGAAAAATTCCCTAACTTTTTGTAATAGTGACACTGGATTTACATCAAGATTTTTCATACCTTTGGACTTGAGGCTGATTTTGAGTTACATTGTGACTTGGGTATTGGTTGCTACCTCTTCCACTTGAGCTTGATGGGCTACTTCTTCCACCTCTACAAGAATATCTTCCTCTACCTCTGAAATTTGATCTACCTATACCTTTACCATGGTTGATTGAGACTTGTGACTTGAATGGATGCTCCAATGATGTGTTTTCTAACCTACTCAACGTATTCTCATGTGAAATGAGAGATGCATGGAGCTCATCAACTAAAACTATGAGAAATTCTTTGTTTCCTCTATGACTACAATAATTTATTCAAATTTTGTTGGAAAAATCCTTAAAATATTTTCAATCACTCTCCTATCTTCAAGTGTCTCACCATGTGATCTGATTTGATTAACTAAACCCTTCGCTTGTGTGAAAAAAGTGTCTATTGAATATAAATCCTTCATAAAGATTGTTTCAAAATACCTTCTTAACATTGGTAGCTTTGTTTTTTTAACCTTTGGCATTCCTTGATATGTTGTTTGGAGGATATCCCATGCTTGTTTTGACTTAGTTTCTGCTACAATCCTTGGGAAAATATTCTCATGTACAGCTTGAAATATATAAAAGAGGGATTTTGAGTCTTTCTTCTTATTATCCCTTAATAAGTCCTTCTCTGCTTGTGATAATGCATTATATGCTGCAACATTAGCTGGTTCTGGAAAGCCATTCTCAACAAGATCCCAAATATCTTGAGAGAAAAATAAATCCTTCATGGTGATTTCCTAATAATCATAATTCTTCCCATTAAACCATGGGATTTGTGGGTTTTTCAAGATTGTGTTTGTTTCCATTGTTGGATGTGATAACTTTCCTCCTTGAAAACACCCTTTTTGAAAACCTTAGCTTTGAAAAACCTTGTTGTAATAAACCTACTCTGATACCAGGTGAAGGGAAGATGCAAAGGGTAAAATAAACCAAAAAATAGAGTGCAAAAGGAAAAATAATAAAACAAAGGATGAACACAAGATTATATGTATTTTCATATATTTCAAAGCATAGAAAATTGATAATATAAATAGAGTTGTTGTTCTTTGTTCACCCTCAAAAAAACTTATCACAATCCCTTGTACTATTTTCTGCTCAAAACAGTTACAATTTCAAGATGTTGCTATAGTAGAGAATCCATCTATTTCATTCACAAACATTACATTCATGAAGGGGTTGTTTTCACAACAAAACTTGCAACTCCATATTTTTCAAAACATACAACTCTAAAATCACAAATTGCTTGAAGACTATTTTTATGCCAAGTCAAAAGAGAGCACACCAAAAACAATTAATTACAATTAATACCAAGTCTTTTCTAGGATAGAGAAAATATGAAGACAAATATTATGCGTGTACAAAATAGTGGCATGTCAAAGAAGTAGTAAATATTTTTTTTATCACTGCAAAGAGGAGAAGGGAACGAGAAATAGTTGAGATTATTTCCAACAAGAGCTAAGGGCCTATGTCCATTAACCCCAATGGAGGTTGGTAGTTTCCTCCAGGATCTTGGCTATCCACCAAGCACACCAATTTACATAGTTGCAAGAGATATCTATGGTGGTGATGCCCACATGGATGAGCTTGAATCTCAGTTTTTGAATTTGATTAAAGAGGAAACATTAGCATCAAAAGAAGGGTTGGCACCTTTTGTATCACATGCAACTCATATGGATGCTTTGGATTATATTGTCTTTGGGAATATGACACATGTTGTTGAGGGTCATCATAGCTATTTGGGCCATTGCAAAAAAATTCTTCCCAATAGAAAGACACTTGTATATCTATTTAAAAAGGTAGATCATGGAAAACTATTAGGATCAAAGCTCTCTAAAATAATTATAGAAACCCATAGAGAATGACAAGGATCACTGAGAAAGAGAAAATGGCCTATTTTTGGAACTAGAGGTAAGGAGAGGTTCTACACAGAAGAGGAATTTTATACAAATCCTCTGCTTGAATCTCTTTTTCAAAGAGTCTACTCAAGATATTACAAAAATAGTTTGTACAATCACAAATATAACTTTTGCACAGAGGTTACTATGTTGGAATACAAAAAATGCATTTAATCAAACCTCTTTGAATTCAACTAGAGTTTCAGGGGAGAAAGTACTATAACAAGAGAAAACCAATATTTTAAATGAGATTACATTTTGGGTGGACCAAAGGAATATGCTACAACAAGAACTTTATTATTTGAAAGAAGATAGAAATTATGTCGACAGAAAGTTTCAGGAAATCCATTTAATATGATACTAAAAATTCATGCACCAGTCAAATGATACCAAAGTTTTATTTATTATTAAACTTGTGGCCTTATATTTTTATTGAAATTTAACTAAAGTGTGTTTTCGGGAGTTATTTCAGAACTTATCTTATAACACTTCTAGGAAAAAGAATTAGCTATATGAAACTGAAAGGCTCATTGGGAAAATTTATAAATATGTAATCAAAGGGCATTTTTGGGGTCCAAAATTTTGATCTCCATTACACTTTGATGTAAGAGGGAGACTCAATAAAAGAAGGATAACTTTTTTAGC
The DNA here is from genome assembly GCA_007115665.2 of Sequoiadendron giganteum. Lineage (NCBI taxonomy): Eukaryota > Viridiplantae > Streptophyta > Pinopsida > Cupressales > Cupressaceae > Sequoiadendron > Sequoiadendron giganteum. The sequence goes on from CM021100.1 coordinate 727,662,263, forward strand.
TTTACTTATTTTTGGAGAAGTTCATTGTATGTGAAATTCAAGTGTGATGCTAAATATTTATGAATGAATCTATAAGCTCTAATAAATATAAAAATATTACATCTCTTTTTAGATGTTGTAGTCTATTGTATTACATTTGATTTATTTAGTAATAAGTGAATTTGAAGTCCATTTAGTCCATTTAGTCCATTCATTTGTTATTGATAATCCAATCTTTGACTTGTGATATTGGTGACATTTATCTTTCATGTTTTGGATATTATAATTTTCAATCACATTTGTATCATGGTTATGAAAAAATGTTAGGTTACCTTTACTACTTTCTAGTTAAAAGTATACTCTTTTTAATCATTCAAAAATTCCAAAAAAATATATCTTACGAGAGAGTTGTACCTCAATCAAGATTCAGAGGAAGACCACCAATGAAATGGTGATCTCTCCAACTATTTGTTGTTGATTCATCTTTATTTTGGGAAATGTAGAGTCATACTAAGTTAATATTTAAAAATATGAATCTATCAACCAACATACTATAATTATATTATTAAAAAAATCTATAAATTATGTTTATGAAAGTATACTCTTTTGTACTAAATTTATTTATTTTACATTTTTTTAAAAATACCTTATTGTGAACTTGAATATTTAAGACATATTTATTAGAAAAATTTATATTAATGTTAACAAATGTATCATTTTAATAAATTGTTTATAGTAAGGTGTGTTGAAAGCATCACTTTTTATGGGATTCCACATTTTTTCTTGACTATTTATCAAAAATAGAAAATAAATATTTTCTTGGCATGAATTGTTTCCTCTAGAGAATCATATATTTTAAACTATTTTTCTTGAGAAAGCAATCAACCTTATATTTGGGTATCAATAAACTATTTGTAGTGAAAATAAAATAAAATTTAAACTAATTAAATTATACATTTTTAAATAACACTTTTAGATCTATAAAATGGCAGTTTTAGATTTAAAAACAAATATTATTTACACAGGTAGAAATAGAAAAAACACTTTAAAAAAAATAAAAAATAAAAACTGTGTAAATTAGCACTATAGTGATACTACATATGCATATAATAGATACTTCCACATATATAATTTTTTTCCTAGATCCATTTTGGATAAAATGCTAGTTAGAAAATATTGTTAGTAAAAATTCTTAAAATTGTGTGTGCTAAAAATTGTCTTGACTTATGAATAAGATTTGTGCTTTTACTCAATTTCCTTGCATGGGGATTATGAGAATGAAATCTACATGTCATAGTTAGTGAAATTCATTGTAAGGAGTAAGAAGGACATAGTTTTTAAGTTAAGTATTTTATGGTCTAAAATAGTTCCATAGGGTGTAAGTGCATGGATCTATGACAATTTCGGTGCCAAGTTGCAAAAAAAACCTATAATGGGCCATATTAAGCTTGCCAAATTTAGAGAGTTCCAAATTTTGCGCTCACCAAATAGGCTTGGTAAGCTTGAATTTTTCAATGAATGAACCATTGTGATTTCTCTTTCTTTTTGCAATGACTTTTAGAATGGATTTTTCTAAACTCTTTCATTTTCTCTTTCTCTGCCAGGGAAACTATATACATGAAATAAAAAACATTTAAGTATAAGTTGACATTTACATATGGACATTTAATTTATTATACTTTAAGTTATATTTAATGTATATAGGTAGGATTTTTTCGAGTGGTTTCAGATCTCTAGGAGTTATAATAAAAATTCTATTTTTTGGAAGATCTTAAAAAATTTAGACTTAGTCAAATTTCACTAATCAGGAGGTCAAATTTTAGTAGTCAGCAAGTTGTATCATATTTCTCTCTCACTCTCTCCTTCTCTCTACTCTCTATCTCTCCACTCCCCTCTCTCTCATCCTCCCTCTCTCCCCTCTCTCTCACACACACCCCTCTATCTCCTCCCTACATCTACTTCCCTCCATCCCCTCTCTACTTCTCTCTATCTCTTCTCTCTCTACATCTCCCTCCCTCCCTCTCTACTTATCTTTATCTCCCCTCTCTCTCTCTTTTTACCTACCTCTCCCTCCATCACTTTATATCTCACTTATGTCTCCCTCCCTAGCTCTTTCCCTCTCTACCTACATCTCTCTCTCTCTCTCTATTCCTCTCTTCCCCCTCTTTCTCTCTAACACTCTCCTCTCTATCTCATTATTCTATCTCCCTCCCTCTCACTCTCCTCTCTCTATCTCACCACTCTCTCTATCTATCTCTCTCTCACACAAAAACCTCTATCTCCCTTGCTAACACTCCCTCCCTCCCTCCTTTCCTCTCTACCTCTATCTATCTCTCCTCTCCCTCCCTCTCTCAACCTCACCCTCCCTCCCCTTCTTTTTGTATCTCTTCCCAATCTCTCTCACTATTGTCCCTCCCTCCCTCCCCCCTCTTTCTCTCTCAATTTCTCATTTTCTCTATCTCACCATTCTCTCTATCTCTCACTCACTCACACACCTCTATCTCCCTCCCTACCTCTCCCTCCCTCCCTCCCCTCTCTACTCTCTATCTCTCCTCTCTCTTTGCCTCTCTATACCTACCTCTCCCTCCATCAATCTCTCTCTCCATTCCTCTCTATCTCACTTATGTCTCCTTAGCTACTTCTTTCCCTCTCTACTCTTTATCTCCCCTCTCGCTTCCTCTACCTACTTCTCTCCCTATCTCCCCATCCCTCTCTTTCTCTCTCATTCTCTCCTCCCTATCTCACCATTATCTCTATCCCTACCTATCACCCCCTCCCCTCTAAATATCCATTCTCTCTTTCCCACTTTCCCTCCTTCCCTCTCACTCCCTCCTCTTTAAATCACCATTTTCTCTCTCTATCCCACTTTCCCTCCTTCCCTCTTTATGTCTCACTTATCCCTTTCTACCTCTGCCTCCCTCTAGCTTCCCTCTCTCTCTTTATCTCTATTTCTCTTTCTCGCCTTACCTCTCTACTCTCTCCATATCACTCTCCCTCCTTCCCTCTCTCCTCCTATCCCTCCCTCTCTCCTTCCATCTCTACCCACCTCTCCCTCCACTACCTACCATTCTCTCTACCTCTCTCTTTCCCTCCCCCATCTTTCTATCTTACTCTCCCCATCCCTCTCTACTCTCTGTCTCTCCCCCCATTCCTCTATCTCCTCTTTTCCTCACCCACCATCCCTCCAATTTCTACCTTTATCTATCTATCATCTCTCTCTACATCTCCTTCCCTCTCTATCTATCTTTATCTCCCCTATCCCTCTCTTTACCCACCTCTCCCTCCATCACTCTATATCTCAACTGTGTCTCCTCCCTACCTCTTTCCATCTCTACTCTCTATTTCTCCTCTCCATCCATCTACCTCTCTCTCTACCCCTTCTCTCTCTCTCTCACACACACACTCACCTCTATCTCCTCCCTACTTGTCCCTCCCTCCCCTCTCTACTTCTCTCTATCTATCCACTCTCTACATCTTGTTCCCTCTCTACCTATATTTATCTCCCCTATCCATTTGTTTACCTACCTCTCCATTCATAATTTTGTATCTCACCTATGTTTCCCTATCTACTTGGGGTTGAGGGATTAAGGGTTAAGGTTTGAAGGTTTAATGTATAGGGTAGATGGTAGAGGGTAGAGGGTAGAGGGTAGACGGTTTAAGGGTTTATGGTTTAAGGGTTGAGGGTTGAGGGTTGAGGGTTGAGGGTTTAAGTTTGAGGGTAGAGGATTGAGGGTATAGGTTTGAGGGTCCAATGTATAGGGTAGAGGGTATAGGGGTTGAGGTATTAGGTTTTAAGGGCTGAGGGTTGAGGGTAGAGGGTAGAGGGTTGAGAGTTGAGGGCTAAGGGCTGAGGGTTTAAGGGTTGAGGGATTAAGGGTTGAGGGTTGAGGGTTGAGGGATTAGGGTAGATAGTTTACATGGGTTTAAGGGTTTAAGGGTTGAGGGATTAGGGTACAGATGGAGGGAAGGATGGAGGGAGAGATGGAGGGAGAAGTGAGATAGAGAGAATGAGAGAAGAGGAGGGAGGGATAGAGATATATGAGGCTTGAGGATCCAATGTATAAGATAGAGGGTTGATAGTTCAGGGTATTGGGTTGAAGGTAGAGGGTTGAGGGTAGAGGGTAGAGGGTTGAGGGTAGAGGGTAGAAGGTTTAAGGGTTTAGGGTTTAGGATTTAGGGTTGAGGGTAGAGTGTTGAGGGTATAGGTTTAAGGGTATATGGTTGAAGGATTAGGGTTGAGGGTCTAATGTACAAGGTAGAGGGTATAAGGGTTGATGATTTAGGGTTTAAGGGTTGAGGATTAGAGTATTAAGGGTTGAGGGTTGAGAATTTAGGGTTAAGGGTTTAATGTATAAGGTAGAGGTTAGAGGATTTAACGGTTTAGGGTTTAAGGGTTGAGGGTTGAGAGTTTAAGGTTGAGGGAAGAGGGTTAAGGGTATAGGGTTGATGGATTAGGTTGAGGGTCTAACTGTGAACCCTAAACCTGCACTTGCACAAAGAAGCCAAACATTGTTAGTGTTAGTTCAAGAATGCATGCAAACAATGAGGGATTCCCCATAAAAATCCATTTATTCAAACTTAACTAAGAAATGAAGAACACAAGTAAATTTCAAAAGAAACTCTATCTTAATTAAGCTAATAACATGATGATTCCATGGGTGAATTGGTGCCAATGGATTGTTGCAATTGGCCCTTTCCCAATTCCTAAATGCTTGATTGAATGATAGAAATGGTCAAATCTCCAAAGAGATTTGAGCATAACCTTTTTACAAAATCTCAAATATGGTGGATAATTGGATGAAATTGGAAAAATTAGTTCTCAATTTTAGAGAGTAACTTTGCATATGAGTTGTGGATGAAGATTGAGGAGAAGAGTCTCTAATTTATAGATTTCAAAGATTGGAAGAAGAGTGAGTTTGAGCAATGTGGGATCATTCAACATCCAATGGCCAAGTGCCACTTGTCAAGATGTGAATGGTTGATGGTTGTGCACATTTTGATCAATGTGCATGATAAATGCCATAAGATTCAAATTTAAATTTCAAAGTTGACAAGTTTTGAGGGAAGGGAAATGGAGTTAATGTCACTTGGCTCAAGGCTAAGGACATGTAAGAGGCATTAAATGCCTTGTTGGAAGTGCTCATTGAATTTGAATTCAAATTAAGGGAATATTCCCTTTTGATGCTTTGTGAGGAAAAATAGATGAATTAATAAATCGAAGTAGTTGATTTATTGTGCAACTTGCAAAATCTAGAGGATTTTAGTGAGAGTGATTAACTTAATCAAGGTTTTGATTAATTAATGAAGAATTAGATGATTTGACCATTTTGACTCAAATAGGTGAATTAATTTAAATCAGAATTGAGGGGAAATGATTTAATTAAATAAATGATTTGATTTATTTAACTAAGGAGGAATATGTTAGATTAAATCAAATAAGGTTTTAATTTACTTAATTTAATAAGAGGACTTTAGAGAATTTAATCAAATAAAAAGATTTATTTAATTAAACAAAGATGTAAGGTCAATTAAATTAAATTGATTAATTTAACTATCGAAAGAGGAAGACTTAATCAAATAAATAATGATTTATTAAATTAAGAGATAGAATATGATGAAGTGTTGAGAGTATGATTTAGGAGGAAATGTCGTTAGTAATCTGGATCAGATGTGCTAGATCGAGAATGTACATTTTCCATGTTTACACTGACATATAGGGTACATGGTATAGGGGTTGAGGGTTTAGGGTTAATGGTTCAGGGTTGAAGGTAGAGGGTTTAGGGTTGAGGGTTTAAGGGTTAAGGGATAAAGGGTTAAGGGTTGAGGGATTAGGGTAGAGATTTTAATTGGGTTTAAGGGTTTAAGGGTTGAGGGATTATGGTTGAGGGTAGAGGGTATTGGGTAGAGGGTAGAGGTTAGAGGGTTTAAGGTTTTAGGATTTAAGGGTTTAGGGTTGAGGGTTTAGGGTGTAGGGTTGAGTGTTTAAGGGTTTAAGGGTTGATGGTATAAGGTTGAGGGATTAGGGAAGAGAAGGTGGGATGGAGGGAGGGAGAGATGGAGGGAGAAGTGTGATAGAGATAAGGAGAGAAGAGGAGGGAGGGATAAAGATAGATGAGGGTTGACGATCCAATGTATAGGGTAGATGGTTGAGAACTGAGGGTATAGGGTTGATGGTTTAGGGTATTGGGTTGAGGGTATAAGGTTGAGGGATTACGGTTGAGGGTAGATGGTATTTGGTAGAGGGTATAGGGTAGAAGGTTTAAGGGTTTAGGGTTTAGGGTTTAAGGGTTTATGGTTGAGGGTTTAGGGATGAGGGTAGAGGGTTTAGGGTATAGGTTTGAGGGATTAGGGTTGAGGGTCTAATGTATAGGGTAGAGGGTATAGGGTTGAGGGATTAGGGTAGAGGGTTGAGGGTATAGGACTAAGGGATTAGGGTTTAGGGTAGAGGGTATTGGGTTGAGTGTGGAGGGTAGAGGGTTAAGGGTATAGGGTAGAGGGTAGAGGGTAGAGGGTTTAGGGTAGAGGGTTAAGTGTAGAGGGTTAAGGGTTTAAGGATTTAGGGTTTAAGGGTTAAGGGTTAAGGGTAGAGGGTAGAGGGTTAAGGTTAGATGGGAGAGAGATAGATGGATTGAGTGAGTGAGAGAGAGAGGCATGAGAGAGGGAGAGGGGGTAGGAGGGAGAGACTTGAAAGAGAGAGAGGTATGGAGTGGGAGAGAGACATAGGGAGGGAGGGTTAGGGGTAGAGGGTAGAGGGTTTAAGGGTTTAGGGTTTAGGGTTTAGGGTTAAGGGTAGAGGGGAAGAAATAGAGGGAGTGAGTGAGAGAGAGATATACCTAAGAGAGGGAGAGGGGGTAGGAGGGTGAGTCTTGAGAGAGAGAGGAAGGGAGTGGGAGATAGATAGAGGGTAGAGGGTAGAGGGTTTAAGGGTTTAAGGGCTAAGGGTAGAGGGGAGAGACATAGAAGGAGTGAGTGAGTGAGAGAGACTTGAGAGAGGGAGAGGGTGTAAGAGGGAGAGACTTGAAGAGAGAGAGAGAGAGAGGGAGATGGAGTGGGAGAGATATAGAGGGTAGAGGGTTTTAAATGTTTAGGGTTTAAGGTTTAAGGGTTTAGGGTTTATAGTTAAGGGTAGAGGGGAGAGAGATAAAGAGAGGTGATAAAGAGATAAGTAGAGAGGGAAAGAAGGTGGAGATATTGATAGAGAGGAGGCAAGGAGGGAGAGATAAATAGGTATAGATGTACAACTAGGTAGAGATAAGTAGATATGAAATAAAATATATAGGGAGAGGTAGGGATGGAGAGAAAGGTGAGACAAAAAAAAAGAGAGGTCTAGGTAGATAGAGGTAGGAGGAGATAAAGAGAAGTAAAGGGTAGAGTTTTTAAGGGTTAAGGGTTTAGGGTTTAGGGTTAAGGGTAAAGGGGAGAGAGATAGAGGGAGGGAGTAAGAGAGATAGAGAGGGAGGGAGTGGGAGAGAGATAGAGCATAGAGGGTAGAGGGGAGAGAGATAAAAGAAGTGAATGAATGAGAGAGAGACCTGAGAGAGGGAGAGGGGGTAGGAGGGAGACTTTATAGAGAGAGAGAGGGAGGGGGGAGTGGGAGACCTAGAGGGTAGAGAAATTAAGGGTTTAGGGTTTAGAGTTAAGGGTAGAGGGGAGAGAGATAGAGGGAGTGAGTGAGAGAGAGAGGGGGTAGGAAGGAGAGTCTTGAGAGAGAGAGGGGGATGATGGAGAGTCTCTATATCTCCCTTCTCTCCCTCTCTCTCTCTCAACTATCTCCCTCCTACGCCCTCTCCCTCTCTTAGGTCTCTCTTTCTCTCTCACTGACTCATATCTCTCTCCCTTCTACCCTTAACCCTTAATCCTCTACCCTTAACCCTTAAACCCTCTACCCTATACCATTAATCCTTTACCCTATATCTCTCTCCCAATCCCTCTCTCTCTCAAATATCTCCCTCCTACCCCCTATCCCTCTCTTAGGTATCTATCTCTTAGTCACTCCCTCTATCTCTCTCCCCTCTACCCTTAACCCTTAAACATTAAAACCTCTAGCCTCTACCCTTAACCCTCCCTCTCTCTATCTCTCTCCCACTCCCTCCCTCTCTCTCTCAAGTCTCTCACTCCTACCACCTCTCCCTCTCTTAGGTTTCTCTCTCACTCACTCCCTCTATTTCTCTCCCCTCTACTCTTAACCCTTAAAACCTAAACCATTAAACCCTTAACCCTTAACCCTAAAACCTTAACCCTTAAACCCTAAACCCTCTATCCTATACCCTTAACCCTCCCTCCCTCTATCTCTCTCACACTACTTTCCTTCCTCTCTTTGTGTCTCAACTCTCTCCCTCCTACCCCCTCTCCCTCTCTTTGGTCTCTCTATCTCTCAGTTGTTGGAAACATGTTCCTCAATCTTCTGACCTAAACCTCTTGAAAGAGAAAAATTGGTGAGACACCTAGGATATCTTTTCACCAGGAAATTTATCTCTAAAGGCTTGAAGTGGTCAGATCGGTGAGACATGTGGTTGGACTTAATGAAAAAATCCATTAGTATGGCATGAACTGCCGTTATGAGTTTCCTGACTTAGAACGATGTAGAAGTGTAGCTGATAAGTTCTATTAGGGAGAGTCTTACCGATCTAAGTGGCATCGGGGTAACATTGGCCTTTGGTTGGACCTGAGAATGTTATACTGACTTCGATGGTATTGTCGATCCAAGGAAAGATTGTCTAGCTTGGGTCATTGGGGAGACAAGGAACTTTGATGACATATTTTGAACTTCTTCCAAAGCACATTATTTTTTCAATGAGTCTGTTCTAGTTGAACATCAGTGTGAATCCTACTGATGAGGTGTTCTGAACTAAAGGTGACCTTAAGGTCAGGGTGACTTATGTCCTCGGTGAGACATTTCGATCTATCTCTGATTTTTTTGTCTAGTTGATAAGAATTTTTATCTTCGGGGTGACTCTTGTTGATGCTCATGGTCGTGATGGTTATCTTGGGACATCAAGGTGACATGGGAAATCAATGGGACTTTCCAGTGACCCAAGTTGGATGACCTTTCCTTTTATCGACAAGAGTCACCTAAAATTCAATAGCCATCGACAAGACCACCAAAATTGGTATAACATTCTCAAGTTCAACCTAAGGCCAATGTTACCCCGATGCCATTGAGATTAGTAAGACTCTCCCCGACAAAACTTCTTAGCCAAACTTCTAACATTGTTTTGAGTTAGGAAACTCACATCGATAGTTTAGGTCATACTATCGGCTTCCATCGGTAAGAGTCTCCCCGATCTTAAATCCTCGACTAGACTTCTAGAATTGACATGAGTTAGAAAAATCACATTGATAGTTTAGGTCACACTAACAACTGTCATCAGCAAGATCGACCACATGTCTCAACGATTTGACCACTTCAATCCTTTAGAGATAAACTTCCTTTTAGAAATACATCACAGGAGTCTCAACGATTTTTCTCTTTCAGGAGGTTTGGGTCAGAATATTGAGACACATGTTTCCAACAGAGGGTATAGGGTTGAGGGATTAGGGTAGAGAGGGAGGGATGAATGGAGGGAGAGATGGGGGGATAAGTGAGATAGAAAGAAGAAGAGAAGAAAAGGGAGGTACAAAGATAGATGAGGTTTGAGGATCGAATGTATAGGTTAAAGGGTTGAGAAATGAGGGTATAGGTTTGAGGACCTATAGGTTTGATGGTTTAGGGTATTGGGTTGAGGGTAGAGGGTAGAGGGTAGAGGTTTTAAGGGTTTAGGGTGTAAGGGTTGATGGTTTAGGGTATAGGGTAGAGGGTATAGGGGTTAAGAGTAGAGAGTAGAGGGGAGAGAGATAAGATTGAGTGAGTGAGTGAGAGAGAGAGACTTGAGGGTGGGAGAGAGAGAATTGAGAGAGGGAGGGAGAGAAAGAGAGGGGTGGTGGGAGAGAGAATTGAGAGAGAGGGAGAGAGAGGGGGAGAGAGAGATAGAGTGATAAAGAGAGACTTGAGAGTGTGAGGGGGTTGAGAGGGAGAGATAATTGAGAGAGAGGGAGAGAGAGGGGGAGAGAGAGATGGTGAGAAAGAGAGAGTTATGTAGGTAGGGTGCCAAAGGGAGAGACTTGAGAGTGTGAGGAGGTGAGAGGGAGAGAGGGGGGTGGGAGAGAGAGAAGGGCGGAAGAGAGAGACGATGAGAAAGAGAGAGTTATGTAGGTAGGGTCCCAAAGGGAGAGACTTGAGAGTGTGAGGGTGATGGGAGAGAGAGAATTGAGAGAGAGGGAGAGGGAGAGGGAGAGGGAGATAGAGAGGGGGAGAGATTGAGAGATAGATGGTGAGAAAGATAGAGTTATGTAGGTAGAGTGCCAAAGGGAGAGACTTCAGAGTGTGAGGGGGTGAGAGGGAGAGACTAGAGAGATAGGTAATGAGAGGGAGTATGAGAGAGAGGGAGTGTGAGTGAGAGACCTAAGAGAGGGAGAGGGTGTGAGAGGGAGTTACCTAAGAAAGAGAGGGAGATAAAGAGGGGGGTAGAGGGTTTAAGGGTTTTGGGTGTAATAGTTTAGGGTAATGGTTTTAGGGTATGTGGTTGAAGGTTTAGGGTTGAGGGTTGAGAATTGAAGGTTGAGGGTTTAATATGTAGGGTAGAGGGTAGAGGGTTTAAGTGAGAGATAAAGGGACTAGGAGAGAGGGATGGAGAGGGAGAGTGGGAGATATAGTGGGAGAGAGGGAGAGAGGGAGGGAGAGAGGGAGGGAGAAGGAA
>CM021100.1:727673077-727825448 GCA_007115665.2 Sequoiadendron giganteum
GGGAGAGAGATAGAGGGTAGAGGGTTTTAAGGGTTTAGGGTTTAATGGTTAAGGGTAGAGGGGAGAGAGATAGAGAGAGTTAGTGAGAGAGATATAGAGACCTGAGAGAGGGAGAGGGGGTAGGAGAGAGAAAGAGAGAGATGAGAGATAAAAAGATAGAAAGATGAGGGAGGGATAGATATGTAGGTAGATAGGGAAGGAGAGAGGTGAAGGGAGGGAGAAGTTAGAGAGAGAAGGAAGGTGGATAGATTGAGAAAGGGAAGGAGGGAGAGAGAGAGAATGAGGTATAGAGGGATAGGTAGGTAGAGAAAAGTAGAGAGGGAAGGAGAGATGGAGGGAGAGGTAGGGATGGAGAGAGAGAGGTAGGTAGAGAGAGGAAGGGGAGATATAGAGAAGTATAGAGGGAAGGAGAGGTAGGGATCGAGGGAGAGATAAGGATTTAGAGATAGAGGTGAGAGAAATAGGTAAGGAGAGAGAGGGGGAGATAAAGGGAATTAGAGAGGAAATGAGAGAGGGAAGAAGAGGTAGGGAGAGAGGGAGAGATAGGTGAGATAGAGAGAGAGGAGGGAAGGAGGGATATTTAGGGAGAGAGATAGAGATAGAGATAGAGGAGGGAGGGAGGGATATTTATGGAGAGAGGTGAGATAGAGAGAGAGGAGGGAGGGAGGGATATTTAGGGAGGGAGAGGTTAGATAGAGAGAGAAAATAAAGAGGGAAGGGGGAGAGAGAGAGGTGATAGAGAGTAGAGATGTAAGGAGGAAGGTAGAGAGATTGAGAGAGGGAAAGAAAGAGGGAGAGAGAAATACATATATAGGGGTAGGTTAGATAGAGAGATGTAGAGTGAAGTTTGGTGGAAGAGAGAGAGGAGGGAGGGATAGGTAAAGATGGATAGTTGAGATAGATAGAAGGAGAGAGAGGGGAATGAGAGATAGAAAGAGGAAGAGAGGAGAGATATAAAGAGGGGGAGGGAGAGATAGAGAGAGTAGAGAGCGAGGAGAGAGATAGAGAGAGGTGATAGAGAGAGAAGTAGAGAGGGAAAGAAGGTGGAGATATTTAGAGAGAGGAGGCAAGGAGGGATAGAGAAATAGGTATAGAGGGACAACTAGGTAGAGAGAAGTAGATATGAAAGGAGAGATATAGGGAAAGGTAGGGATGGAGAGAGAGGTGAGACAAAAATAGAGAGAGGCCTAGGTAGATAGAGGGAGGAGGAGATAAAGAGAAGGAGAGAGGGAGGAAGAGGTAGGGATGGAGAGAGAGAGAGGTGAGAGAGATAGGAAAGAGGAGGGAGGGAAAGGTAGGGAGCGAGAGGTGAGATAGAGAGAAATAGAGTAGAGAGGGAGAGAAGTGAGATAGGTGATACAGATGTGTGATGGAGAGAAAAGTAGAGAGGTAAGGAGGAAGGTGGAGAGATTTAGAGGGAAGGAGGGGGATAGAGAAAGATGTATAGAGGGGTAAGTTAGATAGTGAGAAGTAGAGAGCAAAGGTGGGTGAGAGGAAGAGAGAGGGAGAGAGAGGGGAGAAAGAGAGTTGAGATAGAGAGAAGTAGAAAGGGAAGGAGAGAGAGGGGGAGATAGAGAAAATTAGAGAGGGAAGGAGGGAAGGAGATATAAGTGAGATATAGAGAACTAGAGAGGGAAGGAGAGAGAATGGAAATATATAGAGAAGAGAGGGAAGGAGAGAGAGAGGGAAGCGAAGAGTGAGAGAGAAAGAGGGGAGAGAGAGGAAGAGAGGGATAGGTAGGTATAGAGAGAGGTGATATAGAGAGTATAGAGATATATAAAGATAAAAGGAGAGGGAGGGGAGATAGAGAAATTTAGAGAGGGAAGGAGGGAGGGAGATAGATATTGGAGAGGGAAGGAGAGAGAGATGGACATGTAGAGATGTAGTTCTTGAGCTCAAGGGAGATATTGTTAGATAAAGGGATGGAGATAGTGAGAGAGAGAGGTCTAAAGAATAAGAGATGGAAATGACTGAGATAGAAAGAGAAAGATGAAATTTGACCTCTTGATTACCAAAATTTGACCTCTTGATTACTAAAATTTGACATGCTGATTATTGAAATTTGAATGTCTGAAATTTTTAAGATCTTCCAAAAACTAGAATTTGTATTATAACTCCTAGAGATCTGAAACCACTCTCAAACATCTTTCCTATATACATGAAATATAACTTAAAGTATATAATAAATTAAATTTCCATATGTAAATTTCAACTTATACTTAAATATTTATTTCATGTATATAGTTTCCCTGACAGAGAAAGAGAAAATCAAAGAGAAAAATGCATTCCAAAAGTCATGAATGACATTTGGTGAGTGCCAAATTTTGTGTTAGCGAGATAAGGCAACCCCTTTTTTGTATGCCAAATTTGGTGTGCGCCAAATAGGTTGCATTGGGAAATACCAAACCAATGGGTTGGATTTTTCATTGGGCATCCAACCCAAAGGTTTGGACAACCATTTCATGAAGAATACGTGATTTTTTGAAAGGGTGTCAAATTTATTCATATTTTCGTTCGTGCTCCCCATCTCATTTGCACATCTTTCAATGAAAGTATATAAAAAAAATGTGATAGCGTTAACCTCTCTCTTAGCTATCTAAATATATAATTCTTTTTTCATTTTGATTTAGTTAAGGTTTTGATCCATGGCTTCTATTGTAAATGCCTCTATTTTTTGTCAAAAACCAACATGTGCTAGTTTTAGGATATATTTTTACTCCTTCATCAAAATGTGAAACAGATTACATTTTCTGAAACTAGACTCCATTCTACACATGATGAAAAAAAAGCAATTTTTGATTAGTTTTCAAAAAAATTAGGGGGGAGCACGCTCAAATTTTAGCTTTTCAGGATGTGTCCATGTTGAAAATTCATACAATATTATATATACATTAAAAAAATTACTCAAAAGAATGAGGATAAACTACATGGTGTTAGCTAATTTCTCACCATGAGATTTTTGAAATTCTACGAAAAAGTTAATCAAAAAGGGGGGAGACCTCAGGCGCTATGCTATTTTTTTTGATAAAAACAGAACCTATTTTGCCCTCCCCCTTTTTGAGACCCTTAATCTTCATTAATTTCAAAAAAAATTAGTAGCTTAGAAACTAGACTCGAAGGACTTCAACTTTTGTTCTTTCTGCATCTTGAAATTTTGAGATAACTATCTTCATTTTCTCGTGCTATCTTCATTTTCTCGTGCAAATCATATTTTTCTGAGTTCAGAAAAAAAAGTGGCATCTTAAGAGCCAAAATTGTGTCATAGATCCATGCACTTACCCAAGGATGTGGTATCATAAATTTAATTTTTATGTTTCGACATATTTTAGAGCTAAATTAGATGAGTACTTTTATTATAAATAAATTCCAGTGATTATTTTATTGCTATCACCCTTTTCATTGATGATATGTTTTTTATTCACAATAGTAATGAAATGATTAAAGTTTTAAAACATCAGCCATATTTACACTTTGATACACATGATTTGAGCATATTAATTTTACCATAGGGATGGAGATAAAGAGAGATAAACCTAAAATATAAATTTAATCAAGACATAGGAAATGTGGCATTTTAATATGCAAGATTATAATATAATGATTGTTCTCATTCTTGTCAAAATAAAGCATTCAATTTAATAATGTACATAGAATCTTAATGACATGGTTCATGTTACTTATTCAACACTAGTTAGTAGCCAAATTTATGCTATAGTTTGCACAAATCTAGACATTTTCCAAGTAGTGGAAGTATTAAGCAGGTATATGTCCAATCTAGGCATGGATCATCATATATTTTAATGAATTTTATTCATATATATCTATGGCACAATTCATATTATTCTATTTACTACCAAGGTTTTCTTTTGGTGGACTTAAATTATATTTGCAAAAATAATTTATGGAACCTATAATGATATTATAGCAATACTATTTGTATGATAGAGTTAAATTTGTAGCAACATAACATGGGTTAGGTAGGATGGAGTATAATTCTAAGAGATTTTAGGGGTTGTATGAGATTTTCTTATGTTGTCAACCTTGAAATTCAAACATTTAACTTTGTCAAGGTGGTGATAGTCTTCCATAGTATTTAAATAACAAAAAAAAAAAGGTTTAACTAAGGTGATAATTGAAGGGGACTGCAAGAATTTCATCGACATGTTACAAGAAAAATCCTCCCATAGTTGGTCTTACCAAGACATCATAAGGGAGTTAGAACTGAACATGATTAACCTTAAGGATAACATATTTAAGCATGTGCTCAGAGAGGGAAACTTGGTGGTGAACCTTCTAGAAAAAATGGGATCACAAATTGATTCACTTTTTATTTAGAATGATACCAACTCTTTACTAAACCATGTGAAAATTAATTTTCAACATGAGGCAAGAGATATCATAATCCACAATGTGAAAGGTGATATTAATTTATCCATTTGATATGATATATATTGCACTTTAATTGTTCCCTAATTATGAAATATTAAATAATGTGATTAATCATCCATTCTTAAATTATTGTGGTAAATTAAATTGTGGCCACTGCCTTGGTGTTGAACAAAGAAGATTTTTGTTAGCTGGCCTTCTTACCATTTGTTGTCACTATTTTGCTTCTATTGTCCTTCTTTTAACTATAGAGGAGACCTATTAGAAATTGAGTTGAATAATTGTGAAGGCCTCAAGAATGATCAAGATGTGGGGTCCATTCTTCAAAAGGGAAACATTTATCCCTATATAGAAGCCATGAATGGATATTATTTTGTTCTCTGGATGGAATTTTCGAATTCTTGGAAGTCTAGAATTGTCTATGTTCATGGAATTTCCTTCCAATTTTTTGCTAAGATAACTTCCATTACAATGGGTCTTCTTTTGGAGGGTGATAGTATTCCTAAAAAGGTTAAAGGAAAATACCAAGAGGATATGAGTAGGTTCTTGAAATGTAGTGAGAAAGTGAATAGGCTCTAGAATGGCTTCAACAACTTGGATGACCTTTTTAGAATCTTGAATAATATAGAAAATATATTAATTAGGTACATAACTCTTGAGGGGTGATATAAGCAATTCCATGCCTATCTCTTTCCAATTTTGAATCATTTTAGTCATATTCTCAAAATGAAATTTTCCTTTTGGTTGTTACCTTCACTAGAAGAATCAGTTCAAAAAAAATTGACCATTGGTAAATATATGTCCCTTCACCAATGGCTTATTTATTAGCTCTATCAATATAATTTTTCCCTTACCTTAGCCTGACGTACTCCTCTCAAGATCTATAATCCCTCCTTGATCCAAAAGGGTTAGGTTCCTACCCAAAAGAAATGAAAAAAAATAACCCTTTACCTTCAATGGACCATATCTCTCCCCCTATGGACCCTAACCCCATGGTTGACTCGTCCCCTTCCTCTTCTTAAGCTAATTTTTTTTCCTTTAAGGAACCCTTGGAAGGTTGTTGCATCTCTTTTTTTGACAATAATTTTACCCATTCAAGCTCATCAAGTCAATATTCTACCCCACATCCCCCCTTCCAGTTCTAATGCATCTCCTCATTAGATTTTTGAAGCCCAATTTATTCAAATCCCTAACATCCCCAATCCTTTTAACCTACCTATGAACTCAAAAACTTGCAACATGTGTACCCAACTCAAGGAAAAAATTAATAAAATTTACAAGGCATATAATATTCATAATGATATTCTAAAGTGGAAACTTTCTCAATGGAATATTTCTAAAAAATATCCAAAAGTTAAAATCCCTTGTGTTAGAAAAATATTTTCATTGGTCTAAGGAAGATATCAATGAGAACATGTGGGAATTTTTTAAAACTATTGTTGCTACTTTCGACAAATAGGAGTTGTTAGATAAGGATGTGGAGAACATAAGACAAGTCATAGGTACTCTTCAAATTTGAAAAAAGAAAGAAAAAGATGTTATAATTATAAAAAACAACCTAGTAAATATTTACAATAATTTACTATAAATTGTTATTTTTTGCAAAATATTAAAAAAATTGCTACTACTCTCTAAGTTTTCTAGTAGGAGTTAGACAAGAGGAAATCCAAGCACAAAATGGAAGAGACCGCTTCTCAAATTCCTCCCTTTGACTCTACTAATGTCTCCAACATTAAAAAGAATAAAATTAAATAAAAACCCACCACCCAGAGTGTTATACATGTGGGTCATACTAAAGATGAGAGTATAATACCCAAAGAGTTGTCCATTGAAGAGAAGTTGGACTTTCTGAACAAAGAATGACAACTCATCAAAGGCCTAAAATTGTTGGATACACTATAGCTGGTTTTTGTTGGTCATCTATTGTTTTTAAATGTTGTTATTTCTATTCTTTCTCTTTTTCTTTAGTTTGTTATGGTTTTGTCTCACTCCTAGTGAAACTTGTCCTACTTGCCTTCTTGTCTATTTTACGATGGGTCAAGGCCCTTTCTCATGTTTAATAAAACAAAATTTGTAGCAACATAAATACACCACAAAAGAGATGAAGCACTAATACATCTAAGGGTTGTGATATACAAGAGACACACTCCTTGAGATAATCATACTTAGGTATCAGTATAGTTCTAAAAGATGTAATATAGAGAGAAAAATAAAAATTGATAGAAATATAGGGAGGTAGATAAATATGAAGATACATACATATAATAAGAATGAATGAATGAATGTAATATAATATAATAGATGTATGAGAGTATAGAAATGAATATTTGATGTAACAAAATTCCATGATGGATATAATCTACTATAAGTTGGTCTTTCTCATATATATTGTATTATGATAGAAGTGTATGTTAACAGTGTTGGCAACACAAGGGTAGACAACTCAGAGGGGGGGGGGTGAATCAGTTGTCACAAAATTTAAAAATTATTAATCTTCTATCCTTAATTGTCAGATCTGATTATTAACAGTGAAAGCATGAATCAACAACACATCAAAAACACACATAACACCAAGATTTTTTTTGCGTGGAAACCCTATTAGGGGAAAAACCACCACAGTGGAGGTTAACACAAGTTATACCCTATTAAAAATATAAGAAGAATATAAAAGGAATGCACATGCATTCAGGTGCACTGCCTAGAGCTCACTACTCAAAGGAAGACTCACTCTCTTATAGAAAATATTCAGATTAAAACCATTTGAAGAATTTGAACTGAGAAAGTAGCATCTGCAAATACCCGAGTACAGTTCTAATTAAGCACATGAATACTTCTTTAATTTCTTTCACTCTTCTTCACACTCTTATTTTCCTTTGAAGGATTTGAACCTTTTTCGCACATAGCATTCATACACTTCATCACACTTGTTTCAAATTAGATAAAAAATCACTTATATATATCCACAACAAGAAATTACATTGCTTTGTGTCGGCTTCAACACAATAATAGAATGAATACAAATTGTCAGTCCAAAACAATAAAGATTATCAATGTGCATCAACCAAAGTCAGCCACAACATAGTAGAGACCTAAAACAATATCCTTAAACACAAAACACCTTCAAAGATCCACAACATGCTTCAAACACCTTGTCAACCATGAACATGAAAAAAATGAACACGCAAGGGAAAAAATCGATCGCAAGCACAATGATCAATGTGGATGTGCAACAAAAATAGAACATGATCTAGAAACATCCATGAACACCACAGGAACATACACAACACCTTAGATTACCAGAATCACATTGTCTTCTTCCATGAACACCATTTGTAGTAACAAAATAGCTGTCAGAACACATAAACTTATAACTTCCTCTAATCTTCATGCACACATCTGAAACTTATGGAGTAGAAACTATATAGGCTTTAGAACAAACCCTTTAATCCACAAAATATAATTTTCAACATACTGAACTTTATACCATATTGATCTTCACTACTTCACAGACAACCTATAACATATTTATTACAATTTTCTCAATATCCTCGACATATATAGTCTTAAAGACATTAATGCTAATAGTGTTGACATCAATGCTAACCAAATATTAGAAATAAAACCACAACATCCAACAATCTCCCCCTTTGGTATTGATGGCAACACATGATGTGAAAAACACACCATCAATGCAACTAACTCTTCTTCCAACAATCTCCCCTTTACACATTGCTCTTCTCATACTGTTCTTCTCCCCCTTACTTTTAGCTCTTCCATAGTTTTTCACATTACTCTTCTCTACCTTTGACATCAATGGAAAAGGTACACAAGCTCTGAATCATCTAAATCATCTGACTACTCCCCCTGAGTAGTAGCCACCACAACATCAATCTGGATAAAGATATGACAATGAATGCACAGATTGATGCAAAGACTATCCATCTTAGTTCTGATTAGGAGGGGTGATCACCCCTAATTTCTCTCTAAGATACTCAAAGTATCTTTAGGAAAAGACTTAGTAAATATATCTGCAATTTGTTCCTTAGTAGGCACATACTCCAGTCTGACTTCCTTATCACTCACTTTGTCTCTCAAAAAGTGGTACCTGATAGATATATGCTTGGTCTTTGAATGCAACACCAGATTCTTAGAAATTTTTATAGCACTTGAGTTATCATAGAATATGGCATTAGGTTCATCATACACAACTCTAATATCTTTCAACATGTGCTTCATCCACAATACTTGAGTACATTGTTAGCAACAACAATATATTTTTCCTTTGTAGTAGAGAAGGAAACAACATTCTAATTTTTTCTTAACCATGAAATCAGTTTCTTTCCCAAGAAAAATGTGCCACCACTAGTACTTTTCTTGTCATTCACATCTCTTGCCTAATCAACATGAGTAAAGGAATTTAAAGTAAGATCATCATCTTGAGGATACCAGAAGCCAAAATCAACTGTTCCCTTCAAGTATCTAAAAATTCTCTTCACAATAGTCACATGAGATTCTTTACAATCGGCTTGAAATATAGCAACAATGCACACAATATTCATGATATCAGGTCTAGTTTGAGTCAAATACAATAATCCACCAATCATTGATCTCTATCTAGTCTTATTTTCCTTTGGAGAATCATCATCTTGTGTCAAATTACATCTGGTCACCATGGGTGTACCGACTGGTTTTGAATCTTCCATACCAAACTTATTCAATAGTTATCTCACATACTTGGACTGAAATACGAAGATCCCTTTATCTACTTGAGTAATTTGCAATCCCAAGAAGAATTTCAACTCTCCAATCATTGAAATTTCAAACTCATTCTGCATCTCATTAGCAAACTTCATGCAAAAACCATCATCTCCTCCAAAAATGATATCATCAACAAAGACTTCCACAAAAAAATATTTATCATCATCAATCTTGAAATATAGATTACTATCAATAGTACCTTTGTTAAATCCAAGCTTCAAAAAATACATATTCAATCTGGAATACCAATATCTAGGGGCTTGTTTGAGTCCATACAATGCTTTCTTCAATTGAAATCCATCGGGTTGCTCAATATATACCCCTTCTTCTAATTCACCATTTAGAAATGCTGATTTGACATCCATCTAATAAAATTTGTAGTTTTTGTAAGTAACATAAGCAAGAAACAATCTCACATCTTCAATTCCAGTAGTAGGAGAAAAAGTTTCTTCAATATCAATACCTTACATACCAGTCTTGCTTTGTTTTAGATAACTTCACCTTGTTCACTCAGATTTTTTCTGAAGACCCATTTAGTTCCAATTACATTTTTGTCTTTAGGCCTAGGAACAAGAATACATGTGTTCTTATTCTCAATTTTCTGTAGTTCTTCTCTCATTGCTTCAATCCAATGTTCATCTTTGCATGCTTCATTTACATTAATTGGCTCAACCTTTGAAATTAAGCAATATTTTTTTGCAATTCTTCTCCTAGTCTAGATACCTTTGTTCCTATCTCCTATAATCTAATTTTCTGAATGATTCAATCTCACATACCTTGGAGTCTTAGAATATTCTTGAATTTTAGGCTCTTGAGGTCTCTCTTTTGTACTTTAACAAGTCTTTGCTTCTTCTTGTTCTTCTTGACTCACCAGAGTGATCTAAAATTGATTTGAAGTCTAACTCTTGTTTGTACTATCATTCTGATCATTAGAATCATATCCACAGGTTTTGAAAGATTTGTAAATGTCTTCATCAACCTTAACATTTGCACTTTCAACCATTTTCTTCAATCTCTTGTTGTAGAACCGATAGGCCTTACTATTAGTGGAATAACCAAGAAAGATTCCTTCATCACTTCTAGCATCAAAATTTCCTAGATATTCATCTCTCCTGATATAGTATTTACTCCCAAAGATTTTAAAATATCTAATAGTAGGATTATGACCAAACCATAGCTCAAAAGGAGTCTTACCATTATTACCTTTGATTTTTACCCGGTTAAGGATATAGACAATAGTACTCACAACTTCTCTCTAATGGATATGAGGGACATTTCCTTCCAACATCATAGTTCTAGCAACATCTTGAACTATTATGTTTCTTCTTTCCACAACTCCATTCTGTTGAGGGGTCTACGGTGCAGATAATTCTCTCCTTATCCCATGCTCTTCATATAAAGAATTAAACTCACCAAAAGTAAATTGACCACCTCTATCTGATCTCAAACACTTAATCTTCAGACCTATCTTAGTCTTAACCTTAGCCTTAAAGATCTTGAAATTTTCTAGAGCTTCAGATTTATCCCTTAAGAAAGTAACCCACATCATCCTAGAGTAATCATCAATAAGCAACATGAAGTACCTGTAACCTTGTAGACTTATGATTCTAGCAGGACCACACAAGTTAGTATGCACAAGCTCCAACAATTCATTTGAAAAATATTGTTTGTTGTGAAATGAAATTCTAGTTTGTTTTCCCGACTGTCATTCCTTGAATATGGTATTAGTAGGCTTCACCAATTTAGGAAGACTACCACTTCCTATGATGAAATTATCATGATAATAGTATCAAAGTTTACATGACACATTCTTCTATTCCATAACCAACTTTCATCAATTTGAGCAATCAGATAACTTTTACTACCAACATTCAGATGAAAGATGTTACCTTTTGTTTTAGTACCTGAAGAAATCACATTTCTAGAGCTTCCCAGTATGCTACACTTTCCATCTTTGAATTGAAGATTGTATCCCTTATCAACCATTTGTCCAATACTCAGAAGATTGTGCTTCAAACCTTCAACATAAAGAACATCATCAGTATTATGCTTACCATCAAATGAAATACATCCTCTACCATGGATAATTGCACTAGTTTTATCACCAAATCTTACAACACCACCATCATAATTCTCCAGGCTTACAAATTTTCTTTTATCACCTGTCAAGTAATGCATCCACTATCAATCACCCATTCATCTTTTTCTTCAACTCGAGTAGCTAGAGCTTTCTCCTCATTTGTACAACTAGCATATTGAGTAGACACAATTATTTTCTTTGATAGCAATAAACAAAAAGTAATCTTCACTTGCATTCCCTTTGTTAGATTCATCATCTATCACACCTTCATCAGCAGCATAGTAACAGTTCTTTTTAAATTTAGGCTTATAGGGTTTGGGCTTAGGAACTCTTTTTGGACACCTTGATGCAAAATGACCTATCTTGTTGCAAAAAAAACATTCAATAGGAAACTTTCCTTTATACTTACCTTATCCTATGGCTTCCATTTTGACAATAAGTGCTTCAAGCTCATTTAGTTCTCTTTCTTCTTCTTCAATCTGTCTCATTTCTTCCTCATATCTCTGCTTGTCTCTCCCAGAAGTAGTAGCTTTAAATGCAGATTCTATCTTAGGAAGGGCATCACCAAATTCACTCAAATCAAAAGAAGTAGATTTACTAGCCAACATATCTCTGGTTATATTTGTCATAGTTCAAAGCTCTTTAATGGCTGCAACTTTAATTTTGTATGCATCAGGAAAAGATCTAAGAAATTTAGCAACAATCTCTGATTTGTCCACCTATCCACCAACACATCTGATACCACACACAAGTTCATTCACTCTTTGCATGCAAGTAAAAATATTCTCATCATTTCCAATCTTCAACAATTCATATTTTCCTTTTAGACACTATAGCTTAGCCATCTTCACATTAGCATCACCTTCATATAAAGTTTCCAACTTTTTCCAGATGTCATAAGCAGTTTTCAGATCCATAACATTAGTCATATCAAAATCAGTCAAAGCACTCAACAATGCTTCCTTAGCCTTGATGTTATATTCGACATCCCTAATCTCAGTAGTATTAGTAGGACCATTCAGAGGGATAACATACCTATTGCATGTAATGTGTCGGTAGGATTCACCAATGCATCTCATATGACACTCCATTTGAGTCTTCCAAAGAATAATTTGTTCCATCAAATATTAGACTATCCTTCTTGTATGTCTCCATCCCGGATCACCTCAAGCTATTAAAATTCTTCCAAGGAACCTGCTCTGATACCAATTGTTGAAAACACAAGGGTAGACAATTGAGAGGGGGGGGTGAATCAGTTGTCACATAATTTCAAACTTATTAATCTTATTAACCTTAATTATCAGATTTGATTATTAATAGTGAAAGCATGAATCAACAACACATCAAAAACACACATAACACCAAGATTTTTTTGTGTGGAAGCCCTGTTAGGGGAAAAACCATGGTGGAGGTTAATCCACAAGTTATACCCTATTATAAGTATAAGAAGAATATAAGAGGAATGCACATGTATTCAGGCGCACTTCCTAGAGCTCACTGTCTTATAGAAAATATTCGGATTAAAACCATCTGAAGAATTTGAACTGAGAAAGTAGCATCTGCAAATGCCTGAGTACAGTTATGGTTAAGCACATGAACACTTCTTTACTTTATTTCACTCTTCTTCATACTTTTCTCTACCTTCAAATGATCTAAACATTTTTTGCACATAGCACTCGCACACTTTGCATCACACTTGTTTCAAATGAGATAAAAAATTGCTTATATATATTTGCAACAAGAAATTACATTGCTTTGTGTCGGCTTCAACACAATAATAGAATGAAGTCAAATTGTTAGCCCAAAACAATAAATATTATCAATACACATCAAACAAAGTAGGCCACAACATAGTAGAGACCTAAGACAATATCCTCGAACACAAAACACGTTCAAAGATTCTTCCTTGAAGATCCACAACATGCTTCAAACACCTTGTCGGCCATGAACATGAAAAACATGAATACACAAGAGAAAAACTCATATCGTGAGCACAATGATCAATAAAGATGTGCAACACAGATAGAACATGATCTATAAACATCCATGAACACCACAAGAACATACACAACACCTTAGATTACCAGAATCACATTGTCTTCTTCCATGAACACCACTTACAGTAACATAATAGCTGTGAAATTAAAAAAACTTATAACTTCCTCAAATATTCGTGTGCACCTCTGAAACTTACAGAGTAGAAACTAGATAGGCTTCAAAACAAACCCTTTAATATACAATATCTAGTTTAAAACATATTGAACTTTATACCATACTAATCTTCACTACTTCACAGACAACCTGTAACATATTTATTACAATTCTCTCAATATCCTTGGATATACAGTCTTAAAGACATTAATGCTAATAGTGTTGACATCAATGACAACCAAATATTAGCAATACAACCACAAAGTCCAACAAATAGATATATTTTTAAATTCAACATATTCTTTATTCTCACAATGTTTTATAACTCATGGCATAATATTTTGTACTTTTCCTATCCTTAAAAATGGGGTATGAATAAAAAATTTAAGATACTTAAAGTTTAGATACCCAATTAGTGTTTTTTCTTGCTGACATCTTGGTTTTTGGGACCTTGGTAGGAGGATAAAAGAGATATACAAACCATAAATATATTATTCACAATGAATAATTATTAATCAATGAAGGATTGCAATTAATTAAGGAGAAACAAAATTTTATGGTTTATGATAGAATTCTCTAGTTTCTAGCCTCATGAGAGGAGGTTAGGAACCTAGGGGATGGTGAATGGAAAGGGGGGGCATAAAGGGATATTAAAAGAGATGTGATTATTAGAATAAGGATGAAGATAAGATATTAGTTATGCATATAAATACGAAGGGAATATCCAATCAATAAGAAAACCCATGGAAAAGGGGATATCAAGAAACAAAGAGATATTAAATAAGAGATTAAGGTGAAAGAATAAACATAATCCTATTTCAGAGGGAGAGGTGAAAGGAAATATGCAACTATGGAAGAGGTTGGAGTTCATTTTCCATGCTAGGATTGGTTTGATGTTTCTTTCAAGTACTCTCTGATTGCCTTAGTCCTATTCCTCTATTCTTTCTAGGTTTAATCTTAGGCACTCAATTGTTGGTATCCCTATCTTTATTTTTTATTATCTATTTTAAATGTGATTTCCCATGTCATTTATTAAATATTTCTTTCCATTGAGTATTTTTTATTTGTTACGTTGTAGTTTTTGGGTACCTCATAAATTGGGGGAATTTATGAATTGTAGTGAAAAGCTAGTGAGTGAGCTCCTCAATATCCCAGAAGAGGAAAATAGCAATAAAATATTCAACAAAGAGTGTAGTCTCTCCTTTTGTTACATAATTACGTAGGTCGGTGGTGAATAAATCCCAATCTTTACAAAATTTGAACTAGTGGTGGATCAACAGAAGGAGGAGAAGGTAAGCACCCTTTCGGTCAGCCCTAACAAATTTAGTGGCATTCCAAATTTTGTTATGGTTGTTGCCTTAGGAAAGGAAGACAATCGTTTAAAAATTATAGCTATCTTTCTTACAACTTTAATAGGAATAAAATCCTGACCAAAAGATAAATAGATGGATGGTTTAACAATATATGGTTTAAAAAAATAGGGCTTCAAGTCTTATCTTGTAGAATGGTGCAAAAAAGGTTGTTTTTAAATTTTTCAAAAACCATGAGATTTAGAAAAAATCCATAGAAAAGGAATTCTAAAGAATTGGTAACTCAATGTTTCAAGACATTCCCTAGTCCCTGAAGGTGATAAGTGAGGAAGTCTTTGCTCTGTCATACCCTAGGCGGGTCATTTCTAAGAATGACACTCAAACTTCATAATTTCTATTGTTTTAAATAGGTGTTTTACCTATCTGTGTCCTATCTACATGTTAAGTCCATTTAGGTCCTAGGAGGGAATCTTTCTATTTAAGCATTAGTTATCGCCAGATCTTGTCTTGTCTTTTATCATTTAATGCTTGTGTCCTAGGTCATTTAATATTGTTGGGGTAGTTATCTGATTATATAGGTATTGTTGGGGTATTTATCTCATTATATAGGATAACAAAAAATGTCAATATCTTATCTAATCCTATCTCACATTTTCCTTTATAAGAAAGACACCATTTATACATCCTTGACAATCTAGTTTAGTGTAAGTCTAATATATGACTCCAATCTTGAGTATTGCATATTGGCCATATCTTACAACTGTTATTGAATTTTTTTTATTTATTCTTCCCTCTTGTAGAAGGTTGTTTTTGGTTTTTGTAGGTTATCCTAGAGGCTTGAGCCCTTGAGTGACTCTAACATGGTATCAAAGCTTTAGAATTATAAAACCCCTTCTCAAATATAAGGGTGATTTAAGCTTGATATTTTGTAGGGCGTGCGATAAAACAAGTTCCTCATGGTTGAGTCTATAAGGCCCCCAAACCCCTATTTTCATATAAAATAATTGGTATTTTGGAAGAAAATTAGGCCATTTTTGGAGGGTTTGGATAAAATATGTAAAAAATCCATACAATTCGTACATTGTAGGGATTTGTACCATGTTGTATGATCCATACAAAATCATACTCTCTACAAGCATCAGTAGATGTATTCTATTGTATAGGTACAATATTTTTTGGTATCTTTTTGGCATATATGTGATATATTCACCTACTTGCATCATCTGCAGTACTCCTCCAGTCATATCAGTACATGTGCGTACATTTGTCGACAATTTTTTTATTAAAAATTATTTTCTAACTATTATTTATTTAATGCCCTCTACTTCGAGTTCCATCCCAGTGGAGTAGAGGCTTCACTTAGCCTTGCAAGGATTAAGTGCACGCGGGTGGGGCAACTCAACTCACCTTTTTTGTCACCACCACTACCTAGCTAGCGCCACCACCCTTGGTCATGTTTTAAAACAAATATATTATTATTATTATTATTTTTAAATTAGTGGATGGTCATATGGAGCAACTTGGTGCTTAGCGCCTATGTGCTTATTTTTGTCCCAAGATGCCTGATTGGGTAGTTTTTCTATGGAGTATAACTTCTACCCAAGTGTCAAAAACTTAAAAACAAGCTATTAACAGAAAGATGGTTGTGAGCACTTCATGGTGGTGTGAGCCATCTTTTCAGATTTTTCCTCAAGTCAATTTTATTGCTGGTTGAAGTTAGATTTTCCTTTTTGGACCTCTAAGCTCATAATTTTTTTCACAATCTCTGATTTTTGTGATTCTTACAGTGTTGAAAAGGTATTAAGGAGCTCTACATTTCTATTCATGCACTTTTCCAAATTCATCCCCATGTATCATTTATTCATATTTGTGAAAATTTTAATTTTAATTGATTACTTGGACATACTACAACCTGGAGAAGTTTTGTCCAGTTGGGAAGGCTTCATTTTCAGTGTAGATTATATTAGGAAAGGTTAATTTTAGTTTCAGGATCTCATTTTGAGATATTGTTGTAATTTTTACATCTTTGATCCATATTGATATTGTAAATTTGTAACATAATTCTAGCATTGTAAACACACTATATATAAAGTACCACATCATATCATTGGGGGAGTTCTTGATTGATTGATTTAGAGGGGGGTATTTTGGTTCATTTTTTAATCTATTTTCTTGTACTCTTCTAGTTTTCATGGATCATTCTAAGGTTCCTTTGCTAACATCGTATAAGTATTCAATATGGAATCAAAATGCGTGGAGTTTTCTAATGAATGAAGGGCACTCTTTATATGTTGAAAATTAGGTACTTGAACCTACAAATGTAGATAAAAAGA
The DNA here is from genome assembly GCA_007115665.2 of Sequoiadendron giganteum. Classification (NCBI taxonomy): domain Eukaryota; kingdom Viridiplantae; phylum Streptophyta; class Pinopsida; order Cupressales; family Cupressaceae; genus Sequoiadendron; species Sequoiadendron giganteum. Next base: position 727,690,096 of record CM021100.1, read on the forward strand.
TAAAATAAATGATTGAACATACCAAAGCTCTTGGACATCTTTGTAAAATAGTTTCTCAAGATTTATTGTTCCAAATTGAACCATGTAATAATGTCAAGAGGTTTGGGATAAATCAAAAATATTATATGGTAATACAATGAATTAAGAGGCTATCAAATTGATAATGAATTAATGAGCCTTGATCTTAAATAATTTAACAACATCTAGGAATACATCACTAAGGTTAATGATCTAAGAGTGAAATATAAAGCATGTGGGATTGATAAGAAGGAAATTTAGTTAGTCTACAATACATTGAAAAAACTTGGTCCTAATTATGCTATTTTTGTTTCTAGCTTTCATACTCATAGGTTGAATATGGGGTTTGCATATATTGTACCTTCATGTGCATTATTTTTTGAGATGTTAATAAATGAGAAACATAAGATTTATCTCGATGGGTCTCATTAAATATTATAAATCTTAGGCATCGTTGGCTATTCAAGTGAAAGAATTAGAACAAACTAATAAGAAATAGAAGAAATCAAAGAATAATCCACATTCAGATTAATTGAAGAATAAATCCTCCTTGATAGATAAAATATATAAGAAGGATAAGTCTACTTATTCATATTGCAAGAAGCTTGGGCATGATAAAAATTATTTTTATAACAAGGATATTGGTGATTTGAAACATATTCTCAAAAATAATTAGATGGATTTACCTTCTAGAATGTTTGAGTCACCTTTTTATTCTTATTCTTCTTCTTCAAAACAATCTAAAAAGGATAAACATCCAAATATAGGTAAATATGTTTGTGGTTTTTTAGGTCATGGATCAAGGACATGGCTTCTAGATTCAGGAGTATCTCATCATATAGAATCTTCACAGTCTATATATTCTTCTTTTGAGACTTGTACTATGTCTCCTATTTCAATAGGAAATAATACATACATGAGTACTTGGGAAGGGGTCTATTTCTTTTTGGGAGATAAATTTCATTGATTTTTTGTGTATGCGTCATTTTATGAACACTATTCTTTTCATATATCAGATTACACATGGAGGATATGGGAGGACTATGGAGCTCACTCTTGATTCAATTATCATTAGAGACTTGGAGCGTAGAGAGACTCTTGCTACTAGAATGGTTGATCATTCATCTTGGTTGTATACCTTTGCAAATTCTTTTGATGGTGACATTGTTCCTTTGGCTATTGATCACACTTCTAGTGTGAACAATGATTCAGAGGAGACACTTGGCTTCTTGAACTTGGGGGTTCCCACATTAGATCTCATTCCTAAGACTTTCATTTCATATCCTCCATCTTTTTATTGCATTTAATGATGCTAATGTTGGCATAGGTTTGGCTTCTTGTGATTCAGTTTAGCAATATCTATATCTTCTTCTACCTACATCTACTTGGGATGAGTACTGGATAGAAATTGGTGGGTTTTTTGTTGAGTCCCATATTTTTGATCTAGGAGACACCATTAATTGAATAATTCTTCTCTTTGATGAATATGATTCTTCTTTATTTTTTGTGAGGGAATACTTTGACCCTATTTTTCATTCTCTACATGATCACTCTTTACAACTTGACATGATTGTGGATAATTTTTGATAGAATTTGGAGGAGAGTTAATTTTCTTTAGAGGAGGCATATTTTCTTTGGAGTGTGTTCTATATCCATATTTAGGAGCTTCTATATTGACATCTTCAACTCTGTGGCATAGAACGCTTGTTTGGAGTGTGTTAGCTTTCAACATCAACATGGAAGCACTTGAGCGTAGTTTAGAGACATCACATATCATTCTTATTTCCTCATATTCCTTTCAGGAATGGGAAGAAATCACACATATCATCCTATTTTTATTTCTTCTTAAGGGGGAGAATATTGTTTGAAGAGATTTGATCATCTTTAGCATTCAATGTCGAGATTATAGTATTGTAGGAGACTCAACATTGATGGGGGCTTCATGGTCTCTCTTATTATCTCTTATGGGGGGTCATTTTCCTTAGATGGGTTTATATCCATCTTATGCATGATTGAGAGTGTTTTATATTTTATCTCTCTTTTAGGGAGGATTTTTTTCCCACTAGGATTTCTTCTTTTCTCTGTTTGTGAGAAATTGCATTTGTTTTTGTACATGGTTACTATTGGTTCCCAAATTTTCCACATCATTGAACCCTAAAGGTGTGCCAAATATTATTCTTAGATTCAATGAGAAATTTGGCCAGAAAATGGGAGAATAATCTCACACTTTTCTCCCCTATACTTTAGTCTTTGTAAAACCTAGGTGGGTCTCCCTATATGGTGTTGAATATGCATATGAAATAGGGTTTTATTGCAACACCTAGCAGATAAATTTCATAAAAATAACAAGGGTTTATGTGTTTGAAAAATGGAAGGAAATATCCTTGTTGTATTTGAAACCCAAGTATGAAGTATGCAAATAATTAGGAATAAATATTGCAGAAAATAAATCTTGGTTTTATATTTGAAATGTGTTTCTAAGATTGAGGGAAAACCATTCAAAATAAATTGGTTCCTATTCAAATATACTGAGTCTAAATGCATTTACACATCTTTCATAAAATTCTTAACATATCTTTATGGTCACTCAACCATTAACACCTTATGCTAAAGATACCTACTAATAACTAACAATGCAACTTTTACTTAGCAATCCAACCTGCAACACGATATTCGCATTATTTTTCAGTGAAATAATTTATATTACTCCTTGAGAAAACAATAACCATGAAAATAATCCAGATGCAACAAATGTGCATAGAAAGCTTGAAAATTATTGATTGTATTACTGAAATAAATATTCTATTACAAAATAGAGACAAGGTACACTGAGAGCATGCAAAAGAATGTATTCATATATGCTGCAATCAAGATATACAATGTAATTACAGAAAAAATTTGCACAACATGAGTCTCTATTTTCCTACACAAAACTAATAGCCTACCCCTTATAGCTTCTTCAAAATCCCAAAACCCCCACAAATGAGACAAATATTACAATATAAAGAATGTGAAAAACCCAGATCTTTGACTCAATTGACACTTAACACATTGTGATCTCTTTGATTTGCATTTTGAATATGCCATTTTACCTTAATCCACATTTTGCCTCTCATTTGCAACTGGAAATTGTTATTTTTACTTATGGATGTCAATTCCTGTGCAACATCTTTACTTGCATGTAAAAACACATTATTACTACATTTTCAGTTGGCAAGTGAAATTTTTCACTTTTGGGTAAAAACCCATCCTACTGGAAATTAAAAACATGCTTTTACCATAGAATTTAAACCTAGTAGACTCCTCAAAATATCACAATCTCCTCTATAATTAAATCTAGCACTTTAACACATATTTCTAAGAAAACACTTCACCATTAAAGCGTTTGTTTCATTTGAAATTTTTTCAAATACCTCTCTTGAAGCCACCATCTCTGTGCAGTTTTTCTATTACAAGTTAAACATTTTGCAACATTTCTTGGATGCATGTTTTTCTTCTTCAAACTTTTAGCACAAAAAAATCCCTATAGACCATTTGAAACCTCCACATGGTGTATTCCCATTGCAATAGAAAAAATGAGATGCAAGTCGTGACTATTGCATTTGGTATATTTCTTAAGTTGTCGGCAAAAGCTCAAAATATTGCTAAAATTCTCCCAAGGCATGAAAAATATCTTGGAAAAGCTTATGGATGAAGAAACAACTATATTGAACTTACAAACACCCTAAAAATCTACTCCAAATATAATAACATGATTGACCTTCATTTTTTATGGTGGAGAGTAGCATTGCAAGTCATTCTGAATGATGCAAGGGAATTTATTTGAACATTGGTTCATTTCTCTTGCCGATGAGCATTTAAAACGCTTCAAATAACATCCAAAACATTGCAGGGATGTGAGATAAGTTGCAAACCATTTTTGGAGGGTTAAATCAGAAAATCTCATCAATTTGAAGGCCCCAAAACCTCCCTGAAGAATCCAAACATGGATGGAAAACATATTTAACCATAATACAAGCTTCTAGGAAGTAAAAAATGCCTAAAAACATGCATTTTGCCATTTTGTGCACCCTTTGAAAACCCATGTTTTTGGCTTGTGGAATTGGCCTTGTATGGGAAATTTCAAACTTCAAAAACTCATTTAAGCATTTAAAAATACATTATAAGTCTCTACACCTATTTAAAATATTTAAAATGCTTAAAATTTTGTAAAACTCTATAGTTGCAAAATGGATAATTAAATTTCCAAGCAAGCCAAATGACCTCCAAAGGCCATGAAAACTTGCAAGGAGCAATAATCAATAAAACAAAACACGGGGTAGTTATCTCATTATATAAGATGATGACATGTCAATATCTTATCTAATGCTATCTCACATTTTTCCTTTATAAGAAAGACGTCATTTATACATCCTAGACAATTTAGTTTAGTGTAAGTCCAATATATCACTCCAATCTTGAGTATTGTATATTGGCCATATCTTACAACCATTATTCCAAATGTGTTTTTTATTTTCCCTCTTGTAGAAGGTTATTTTTGGTTTTTATAGGTGATCCTAGAGGCTTGATTCTATTGATCATAAAAGCTTGTGCTTCTCTAAACAACCTTATGGGAAATTCATTGAGTGGGGGACCAAATTGTGTCTCATTGAACAACTTCTGGGATTTTTATAGAAGTCGACTCTTCTCTATGTTTTGGGAAAAGAGGAAAAGAGAAATTCAGAGAAAACAAAAAATGGCGATGTGCCAAAGCTTTTACAACATTTCAAAATTCAACAGTTCCTTATTCCTAATGAAATGGACCCAAAATACCATAGACCCTTCATTGTTGGGAAGAGAATGAATGAATAAGGCTAGAGAAATCACATAGCAGTCATTCAAATCTCCTCATGTGAAGCATCCATTAAGGTCCTACAAAAATAAGAAACCCTATATTTAACAAAAAGTTTTGGATCTTTACATAAATATTTCGCTTACAGCATAATATGAAATACAACATAACCTTCACAAAAATTGAAGGAGTATAATGAACATGATCCAGTTTTTGAAAGATAGCTTCAAACATAAAAACTAACAACATATAAAATAATTATCAAGACTATCTCTATAAGATTTGACACAAAGCATTCAACATAAACAATATAGGGAAAATAAATTTGTGATAAAGGCCATAAAGTGCACAATCTCAAAGATTTGTTCTTACTAATATTTGTTCTTACATTAAATCAACTGAAAGAAAAGGTCAGAAGCCAATCCAATTAATAGTCTTGAAATATAAAATATTCCATAGAGCTTAAATAGTGCTCTGTAAAAATGCTCCTATTCCTAAAAAAATGTATCTCCCTATTTTGAACCTATCATTCCTAGTTTCTATTTTTTAATTTCTCTAAAAATATATATCTAAAATCTCTCTTCACTCTCCTAGTGCAAACCCCTTTAAATAGCTAGAAGAAGGAGTCACCGCCAGAACCAATAGAGATGAACAAATACTAGGTGTTTGCACCTTATAGACCGCAATCTGATCTAGGGTTTGATTAGATCGCAACAATCTTCACTCATAAAGTTTGAGCTGCTTCATTAATGGCTCCAAATCTCATAGAATTTCTATGAAGCTATGTTGTCAGAAGATGATTAGATCCTATAATAGCCTTGTAAAACATGATTTGATTAGCTAAGAGGAATGATGATGCCACCCCAAAAGTCCAGCCCATAAAGTAAGAACTTTGTTGCATTGTTGGAAAAAATCCTCCAAAAAGAGATACATCCATGAAAGACCTAAACCACATGATGAAGTGGTTAACATGGAAATTTGGCAGGTGATCTCTAAATTTATGAGAATAGTTTTGATAAAATACCTACCAGGCAGACACATGTCCTAGTTTGGGCCCGAAAAGAAGACAATATAAAGAAAATTTGTGTAGCCACCACATGGCGCATTGCACACTTTTCTGCAAGATTAACCTTTAGCCTTCAGGGCATGGTTCCATCCTAACATGAAAAAGAAATAAGGGCCGAAATAAGACCTACAAGGGTCGAAAACATTGAAGGAAAAAAATTTCTCCGCAATTTATGTTGACTCATAAGGGGCCTTCACTTGTGGAGGTATGAACCCAGATATAAAATAATCCTCAGAGTTTGAGGAAAGTGGCATGTTGGGATTCCAATTCTCCATTAGAGGGTAGGAAGAGGGTGCAAAATGTCTTGTAGGCCTGATCAAGATCAATGACCTCTTTGTAAGAAACTCCTCCCCATCTTAATGAAACACCTCCAATGTGATAGTAAAGTCAAGAAAGGGGAAGAATTTCCTTCTTGACCTCTTTGACTATGGGTGATGAGCTAAAATTTTGGAGCACTATGGAGTCTTGGATCTTGAGCCTAATTTGTTCTATGGTCTATCTAGCTATCAATACTCCTCCATGTAGAAAGAATAAGGTGAGTAATCCATAGTGGATTAGAACTTCAAATTCTTCTTTTATCTCACCAACCTTATTCAACACCGACTGAAAAACTTTTCTTTTCAATGTGACCTGGCTGCAAATGATAAATTCATTTTCCTTCCTTGCAGATGCTCTTTGGTTGGGAATCTTGATACCTTTTAAAGCTTCCTTAGTCACCTTACATAGTCTTGTGATCAAGACTCCCGATTCTTCAGATTGGGGAGTGATTGTATGGAAAATTTGGTCAATTGACGGGTTGACCTTTGCGTTTAATTCTTGTGCATCCATTAGAAAACACAAAACTAGCTTTAGGGCCACTATTGAAACTATGATCCTATCCCAATGAGAAGATAATAATCTTTGAAGCATTAGGAGGAGTCTGGATCCCTGCACTATGATCAATTCCTTCTTCAATTAGGATTCCCTATCTCTCATGTTTTCATCCTATTGATTCTTCTCTTGGAGATTGTTTAAAGGTTCAGAGTGTAGCTTCTCTATCTCCTCATTGTGAGTTTGTAGAATAGAGTCAACATCTTGCTTCTCCCATTTTTCCTTCTATGTTTCCACATGGGCCTTTTGAAGATTATTGGAGGCTTCAGACTGGGCATTAGCCAATTCTTCCTATATATCCACCCTTTTCCTATCCATCTCTTGAAGCTCCTTTTGTAACTCAACATATTTGTTGTTATTTTTGGTTTTTGTGTCTTCATCGATGCTCCACAATTGTTTTATGCTCAATTGTGATCTTGCATTTCAATCTTTGCATCTCGATATGAAGCCAATCCTTTTTACTTTGGACTTCTTTGAGAAACTTAGTCGCTTCACCCCACTGACCATGTTCCTTCCTTAAGTGGGCCATCTCCAAATATTTTCCTTTGATCTCCACTTGTATTCTATCTATTGTGGCCTTTACATTTACCAACTCTACCTTGTACTTTTTCAATTTCTTGTCCAACTTCTCATAGTCAATATAGACCACCTTTTGTGTTTCTTTGACCAATCCCACTTTGTCACATGAAAGAGTTTCACTTAAATTGAGGCCCACATCTTGGATGTCATAATCTTCAAACTGCATTTCTTCTTCTAGCTTGGATATTTGTGGCCTCATAGCTGATATCAATAGAGTGTTCCTCTCTTCATTAAAATAAGTCTCCAACTTTGGGGTAGTTGGATTTGCCATGAATTTTACCTGCAACTTTTAATTTCTACTTGTTGTGGTTTCCTTGTCACCTCAATATGGGTTCAGAGGCTTTGTAGAGACTCAATACTTTGTGTGGCAAGAGAAACACTAGCGGGGAGACCATAGAGGGTGAGAAAAGGGGTACTCTTGACCGAATGAGTTTGCGAAGAGGAAAAAGGAAGTGTTATCATTAAAAATATTGGGATTCCATGTATGACCTAAGAAGGAGGGGTGCTTATCAGAGTAAAAGGGGAAGCAGGTAGTGGCAATGAAAATTGCAGAATGGGTGTCTTTGTGTTTTCACTTGGTGCCTTCGATAAGGAGATCAAAGAGTTAAGTATGATCAGGGTGGAAGATGTGTGCTCAACATGCAGGGTTTCTTCATGGGGCTCATTACCAAATATATTTGGATGTGTATTAAGGATGAGGACATTGGAGTCTACAGATGGAGGATTTCATTCTGTAGATGAGGGGGTAACAACAAGCAAAGATGCAGTAGAATAAAGGATGGTGAGTGCAAAACTTACCTGGACTATCAAGGCTAAAGATACTGATGGAATGGATTCCACCTCTTCTTCTCCTTTATTTGATGGCCCTAGTCCACCTAAGTCTTGAATTCTTCTTCTCTTTTTAGGGGCTACACTGGTTGACTCAAACTCTCTAGCGATTGATCCCTATGAGTCCTGGGTCCATGGAGTTGTGGAAGATCTTTTTGGAAACCTTTGGGTCCTCTTACCCCTTGGTAGGGCATTGGTGGAGGATGAGATCTATGATTCCTTGTGTTTTGATCCCTTTTTCCTTTCTTTTCCCTACATTGGGCACCTGAGGCAAGGGGTTAGAAACTGGTGCATGCTCCTATTCTAGATCCTGATCCGATTCAGGATTACTATTTTTGGATCTAGCCTCAACATCATAATTTTTTTCAAAACAATCATCACCCGATTTAACATTTTTGTATGAGGTGTTTAGGTATTTTGTCTCCTAGTGATACCTCTAGAAATTGACTGTCTTTATTTTCGGCCATTCCTTTTTGTTTAGATGTGTTCTGAGGGATTTTTCCATTTGGACACTTTATCAAAACTCCACCACCCTTGGATAGAAGTCAAACCATGGGGGGTTGTACAAATGGTATAAAGGCTAGGTTAATATAGACCTCTACCCTCTCCTTGGTTGGGTTCTTCCTTGACTCCCAATATGGCCACTCTTCATGTTTGAAAATTGGGAGATGCCCAACAGGATTTTTCTTCTACCTATCACAAATGAGGACTAGGTAGAGGTAGGCCAACTTGTTGGTTAACACTTTATGTTCTTCTCTCTTTACAAGAATTACCTGGCTTTTGGTGATGGTAAGGGGGAGTGCATAGAGTTATTTCTTGTGTCTCCTAATGCCATAAGAATTTTCAACAATGGTTTCTTGATGACATGCCTCTAAGGTAAGGTCCTTGTCTACTAAAATTTTTGGAAGCCTAAAGGGCTCTTCATTAAAGCCATGAAATATGATTAAAGAAAAATCTGTTCCCATAAAATAATCAACTAGGGTTTAGTTATTTTTCATCCAATCCAAATAATCGAAGTATCAGTTGCAAAAAATAATCGACAAACAAATAATAATTCCATGTTCTTGAAAGCACATGGGTTCAAGTTGAAACTGGCTTGTATAACCTCAACATATCAAACTTACTAAGAAACAAATGACCACTAAAGAACTTAGGGTTTTGATGTAAAATCAAGCATACCAAAAAAGAGGAATACCTAAACTCAAAAGTGTTGCTATAATCTATTACTTGTTTTAGCATTCCCTCAGTGATTTCCTCAATGAAATCAAACCGTTGTTGGATCCATTCTCTCTTGAGCATGAAATCCAAGCCCATATGGAACTCATAGACCCTAACATCACTCTCATGTCCATATATAAAAGCTGGCATGGAGAAAATAACCTGTGAATCTGAATGGAATTTTTGGTGTGACAAAGGGAAGATGGTTTTAATATTCTCTATTTCCTCATTTGTTTCATCCTTATATAATTTAAACTACATGTCCCTAGTTTCCCAAAAATCTTCCATCCTCTTGTGATGGAAACTCTTGGCCTCCTAGTTCAAGGGGATTCATAGCATATCTTGAATGGTTGTCGAGCTAATGGTAACCTTCAACTTGTTGTCACTAATAACCCTGGTTTCTTCATCTAGTTTTTGTGCACATGCATTGACTAGCTCTAGGCATGGATGTGTGGAGGGTAGTATGAATTATGGAAAACTAAAATGCTAGAGTCATGTTGCAAAGCCATCAATTGACCCTTTATCAAGCATTCTCTACAATGCTCCCTCTCTAAGGCCTTTAGGGTTTATGTGTAGCTTTGGGTTGTAGATATTGTCTACGAAATCCTTAACCACCTCATATTTGATGTGGTTTCTTTACTGTATGGTTTTGGTATACAAAAAACTCCAGTCCTCTGACACTAGAGCATTAGAATACAAAATTTCTCCAAAGATGTTGGTATAGCCTGACCTTGTGAATGAGGCTATAGCATATCGATTAGAAGATGATGCTTCCACCATTTTTATATTCTTGGAAGTATTTTGTAGAAACCACTTTTAGGGAGGTTGTTTCTTGGGGGTTTCAATAATTAGTGTATTTTTTTCCTTTTTGGTGCATTCAATTTTCACACATACATGTAATAAATGTGTTGCCATTACTGATAGCTTGCTAAGTGCTACCAACAAGGTGATACATGTAGAGTGGAGTTTTTACTTCTTTGGAATGTCATCTTCATTGTGAGAATGAATTTAGTATATTCCTTATTACACCCCTTGGACAGATAAGATTGAGTGATGGGAAGTGTGCTTAGAAAAGATGTTTTAATTAATTTAGCAAGGTTTAGCCTTTTAAAAAATGTATTTTCACACAGGTGAGCTGGTTGGAATTGATGATGATGATGAACACATGGCGGTAAGTTTTATATGCAAGCATTAAATCCCAATGCCCAAATTAATTCCTCAAAGCTTGGTTAAAAATCCTTCATACAATTTACCCTTCATTTCTTACTGCCTTAATACATTTTCCATTGCCACTTGATGGAAAATAAATTTTTTGTTCATCGGCCTTTTTGACACACATTTTCCTATAAATCTCAATGTCTGCCTTACAAAAATACTCTTTGAGTTGGCATTTAGTTGGTGAGTTCTTTTGGCTTCTTTCTTCCCTTCATGAGTCTATAATTTTTCTTGCCACCATTATGAGTGGTTTGGGTACCCCAATTTGGCTCTTGAGCTAGAAGAAAAAAAATCCTTTGTAGGAGAGGTCAACAATGAGAGGATCAAGCACCTACTACAAATGAAGGAACACCTTGTGATAATGGTTTTTAAGTGGGTGTTTGGGAAAGACTATGTCAAAGATGAGAACCAGCTATGTTGTAATATGAACATGTTCTCTCAGTTCATGGCTTCATTGGTGGACTTGGACATTGCTAAGCCATGGATCCTTGAGCTTTGCCACACCATGTTTGACTCAATGTACTTGGATAGGCTGGGAAAAGTTATTCAAGTGGCCATTCTCGGTGTTGGTATCCCATCTTCCATGAACATTCAGAGGCACATTGATAATGCGGAGGTGGTACCCTAGCTGCCTTTCATTATGAAATTTCAAACCATAGACCTAGAGTGCCATTGACTATGATCCCTACCCGTGGCCTCCTTTTTCATGAAGATGTACAATGTGGAGCACCTCTATGGTGTCAAGTGGATTACCCACTTTGAGCACTTGGTCTATAGTCCCGATGTTGAGGATTAAGGTCTATGCCATGCTTGCATGCCTGTTCTGTTGATAACCCTTCTTCTACTTTGTTGGTGATCCCCGAAAAACACAATGTCTTGACTATTGGTACCTCTAGAGGCCGAATCCCTTTTTTCATTTTCATATTGCCTCCTCTTTTTGTTTTTGAAGATGTATCTTTTTGGGTCTTGAATGAGAATATTTTCAAGCTTCTCTCAAAGCCCTAGGCTCAAAAGCTTGTACTATATTGTAAATATCTTTCAATGAATATAATATATAGCACTTTCCTATTATTTCTATGTTCACGCTTCGTGGCTTATTTGCAAAAACATGTATTTTTAAAAAAATTACATATGGTACATAACTGTAAATTTTAATGAACTTGTGCGTACATTAATTAAATAGTTTTAGATGAATACCATTTACCGGTATATCCAAAAATTTTCCATTCATATCCTCTAGCTCATACACATTTCTCTATTTTATTTTATGGATGTGGAAGGGACCCTTCCATAATGAATCAGTTTTTGCATGTTGCTCTGGTTTTGTAGCTTGTTCATCATATTTCAACACAAGACACCCCTCCCTAAAATCTGGGTTGGAGTCCTTTTTATCAAACCAACATTTAAACACCTACTAGCACTCGATCATGGCATCAAACACCTTTTCCCTTTTTTACTCGAGGCTTAAGAACTCCACTAGTATAACCTCCATTCTATTGTCCTCTTCAACTTCCAAAGATTTTAACATTTGTAACAATGAGATTTCCATGGAAATGGGTAGGACCACCTCTTTTTCGTATACTAATTCATAAGGGGGGGTTTTTAGAATCTACTTAGGTGTAATCTGGTTTACCCATAAGGTTGCTTGTAGATGCTTGTGCCATTATTTTTGGTGCTTTGACCTGATATGCTCTATCAAACTGATTAGGTTTTTTTTGGTCGATTTCACTAACCCATTTCCTTGCAGGTAGTAATTGGATTAATTCTTGAGGTATACCCCATGTTTAAGAGATAAGTGTGACATTCCAGAGCCTACGAAGGCTCGTGCATTATCTGAAATGATGGTTTTGGGTGAACCAAACCTTGCTATGAATCCCTCAAGGAAATTGACAATCTTTGCTTCTATAGCATTCTTGAGGGGAATGGCTTCTATCCATCTCATGAAATAGTGAGTTGCCATTAGTATCCACTTGTGCCCTATGTTAGAGATAGGATTGATCATTCCAATAAAATCCAAACCCCATTGTGCAAAGAGTTCCTCAGTCATGATTGGGCTCAATGGCATGATAGTGTTCTTCCACTTTCCAACAAAATACTGACACTGAGTATATTTTCACACTAGATTATGGGCCTCAAAAAATATTGTAGGCCTACAATATCCTACTCACATTGTTTTCAAGGTGGTGGGCTTGGTGGAGAAGTGTCCACCCTCGAGGCTATTATGGAATTCATTTGGAATCCTTTCATCTTATGGCTTGTCCACATAGCAGAGAAGGACTCCATGATAGTTTATTTTAAATAAAATCTCTTCTACCAATATATACTCAATGCCTTGCAGCCTATAGTATCTTTGTTTGTGAGGTGGGATATTAGTTGGATATTGGCCAGTCTACAGAAATCATGTTCTATCAATTACCCATGATTCATCGGACTCAAACTGATTCGCATAGACCTTATCAGTTTCTCTTTCTTCCTGAGGGCCTAATTCTTGCATTAGGTATTTGCAAAGGCCTCTTCCTCAGACCATCTTGGTTGATCACATATCCACATCTTATTCTAGGATCTTGGTGATCTAGTTGGCCCTCTTTTCAGTTATCTCTCCCTCAGTGATGTATTTTCTAATACTGGGATGAGTGACGAGGATGGTAATTCTGATGGCTAATACTAGATGTCAAAATTTATTTTGGATTTTGATGATAGAAAAGGTCTGCTTTTACCTAGTCTCATATCCCTTGAGAGTCCTAAAATGAAACGCGATGGGATGTTCTTTACTTCCTTCTTCATCTTTTTGAGTGAGAACTGAATCTATGTTGTACTGGCTATTGTAAACATAAAACAAGAAGTTTTCAGAGAAGTTGAGTCTAGCTAACATAAGAACTATAGAAATGGATGCCTTAATCTTCTCAAAAGAAAGCTTACCTTTAGGAGTCCACTTGAATGTTAAGCCCTTCTTTAACATCAATGTGATGGGTCTCGCGATGCCTGTGGAATTTGAAATAAACCGATTGACAAAGTTGATTTTCCCTAAAAAAAATATAACCCCTTCTGGTTGATAGGTAGTGGTAGTTCAATTATAGCCTTCACCCTTTTGGGGTCTATGGCTATTCCTTCTTTTGATACCACAAACAAACAATTTTCCTTGTGGTATGCTAAAAACACATTTTTTGCAATTTAAGGAAATCCTGAACTATTGACACTTCTAGAAGACCATTTCCAGATGATCAAAATGATCATCTTTTGATTTAGAGAAAATGGTCAAGTTATCTAGATATATTAGAATGATCTTATTGATCAATCATTTGAAGGAGATATCCATCACTCATTGAAAAGTGGCACCCGCATTAGAGAGTCTAAAGGGCATCTTTGCATATGTGAAGGTTCCCCACTTAGTATTGAATGCCATTTTGTGTTGATACTCTTCCTTTACATAAACCTAGTTATAGCTCAAGAGAAACCATAGAGCAACAAGAACATCTTCAATCCAACCATATTCTATAGAATCTGCTCCATTGAGGGCAAAGGATAATGATTTGTAAGAGAGGGGGACCAACCACGTTCAAGGCCCCAAGTCATAGAGGGCCAAGAGTGGAAGGCTGTCCTAAATTACCTCAATCTAAAGGGAACTCTCAAATGAGGGTTGACACTGATGAGGACTATAAGGTCCTACAACCACTTTGTAGTCCCAAAACTAGTTTTTGGGCTAGACGAGCTAGTTTTCGAGTTCAATACTATACCTTAGGTAGCTCTCTACCCAAGGAAAAAAGTGTGGTTTCAGAACGACAACATGGCGTGTTGGTGTCTCTCAAGTGCACTGGCATCTGTATGACCAGAGGACCAGAAATACAGTAAGAACTACCAAAAAACAAGATAATGGCCTAGCTAGTGTCTTCTAAAGGAATGAAAAAATAAAATGACAAAATATGAAAGGTACAAATGGATATGGTAGAGTAAGGATATTAAAACTAGGGTGATAAAAATGATCTCACAAAAGAGCTTGTTTTCTACCTAGCTCCAAATGCACATCCACCTACACACAAGAAAGAGAAAAAATTGTTGGGCCTATATAGGGGTTTGCCTTAGTCAGACCCTCATTTTGGTGTTTCCACCTCCATAGACAGCCAAGAAAGAAACTATAGAGAAATTAATGATAAAGAAATAATGAAAGTAAAGAACACAATAATACTACAAAAGGGTATTGTGCTACCCAACCAAATCATAGAGGAGAGGAGTGAAAATTATTACCACCTCCACTAATAGCTCACTAGCTAATGAAGGAGAAAATAAGAGAACTCAAGCGTCTACTACAATGGTGTTGTTACACACTTTATTTATAGAGTTGATGGAGTGTTGTTGCTGCTACTGTGGAGTGCCAAAGTGTTGCTTGAAGGCTAGAGAGACCAAGAAGTGAATGCTAGAATGCTTAGGGAGCACCAAGAGAATATTTCCAGAGGATGAATTGAATACTTGGAGAGAGAGAGGAAGTGAAGGAATGAAGAGTATTTTTGAAGGGAGAGAGAAAAATGACCATATTCAGGTCGATTGGTTGAAGAGGGGCATTACAAATTGACCCCAATAGGAAGAGTAACGTTGCTGCTGGCTTCAGATGTAAGAATCTATAAAGGACATAAGTGTGCTGCACAGATGTCTATGCACCATGTGGGAGTCCCCTATAGTTATTCTTATACTAACACAAAAGGTGAATACCAAGTGGAACAAAGGCAACATGCTTATGCAAAATTTTATCTTCAGATTTGGTTTTCTAAGGTGAGGGAGTGTAAAAGGGTAATTTGTGTAAGGTGTGCAAATTCACTCCTATAAATTTTTCCCCAAATTTAGTGAGAATTAATACTAATGAGTGCTTTGGTAAAGTAGATTGAAAAGGTAGTAGGTTTAGAAATGTATACCTAAACCATCAAGGAAGAAAACCGTAATCTAGCGAACTCAAAAGCACAGGCTAAAACAAAAGACTCCATAGTCCCGTAGAACCATGAAGTTCTAGAATGAAAGTGTCTTACAGGCCCTCAAACTTGCAAGGAGGTGACCCACAAGATCTATTACATGAAGGAATCCCCAAGAAGTAAGAACCTTAATATCCCATAGACCTACAGGGAAGGTATCCTCCAAGATCTCTCACATGAAGGAAACCAAGAAAAGCACCTTATAGACCCACATACCTACAAGGAAGGTATCCTCCAAGATCTCTCACATGAAGGAAACTGAGAAAAATACCTTACAGACCTACAAACCTATAAGGAAGGTATCCTCCAAGATATCTCACATGAAAGAAACTGAGAAAAGCACCTCACAGACCCACAAACCTGCAAGGAAGGTCTCTTCCAAGATCTCTCACATGAAGGAAACCAAGAAAAGTACCTTACAAACCCATAGAACTATAAGGAAGGTATCCTCCAAGATCTATCACATGAAGGAAACCAAGAAAAGTGCCTCAAAGACCTGTAGACTTGTAAGGAAGGTCTCCTCCAAGATCTCTCACATAAAGGAAACCAAGAAAAGTGCCCTATAGACCTATAGACCTATAAGGGAGTGACCCCCAAGATCTCTCACATGGAGGAAGCTTAAAGGAAGCGCCCTATAGGCTCATAGACCTATAGGGAGGTATCACCCAAGATCTCTCACATGGAGGAAACCAAAGGAAGGGGACTCCATAGAGTTGAGAAGTGACTTCACAGGTGGATTTGCAAAGTGACATGTTTACCCACATATAGAACATGTCAAAAAGTGGCCACACAGGCAAGTAAGTGGATAGTCATGCAGACCATCAACAAGTTGGAAAAATTTCAAAGGGGTCCCTTAGGAACTTGGTGTAAAGAGGAGGTCCACTGAAGGGAAACATTGTTTGAAGGTACAAGAAGGATGTTCTTTTCTCAAATCGATTAGTCATCAATGAATCCTTTTGAAAGATGTTCACTTTATCAAGGAATTCAAAAGGAATAAAAACACCCCCTCGCAAGGGGAATGCCAAAGTGGTTCCCACCTCAGAGGAAGGTTCTCAAGTTATTTCTTTATGAACCCAAGATGAAGGAAACATGTCCCATAAAAGGGTCCAAGTCGTGAATATAGTTTTGAAAAGGAATGCTCATGAAGACTTTTGAGAAAATATTTGTTGGCAATGAATGCATTTTCTAAAAATTGAAGCATTATAGAGATGGAATTATCACACATGAGAGGGAAAAATCAAGAAAAGAAGGGAAAGAGAAAAAAGAGTGAAAAAGAGAGACAAACACAAGCAAAGGGGGCATAGGGGGATCTAGTTTCACGCAGTCAGATCTGTGCTTTCTTATATAAATAATAGGTAACCATGGTGCAAGCCAAAAGATCATCAATCCCCAACTAGATCAAGAAGAATGCATGGATAACAAAGTAAAACTAAAAAAATGGGACAATATGGAAGGGAGCCCTGAATTCCCCCAATGCTTTGCATCATCCTTAATTTACCAAAAATCAAGTCACAAACATGGAAAAATGTTGAAATAGATATAAGAAGTTTTACGACACAAAAATCACTCCTGTATCCAAGCACCAACAAAGGTGAGAAGGTTCATCCAAAAACACATAGCACGATCACAAGGGAGCACATCATAACACACACACACATTTCTAATCTAAAGATACAGAAAAGGGGCCTCCCCTAACACTAATCGACCAAAGGTTGTTCACTTCCCACTCTAAATCATCGTAGGGGGAAGGAGGATGAGCCTCTAACCCTCCTGAAACAAGGGCTAAGGAAGAGTGCCTTGGAAGGTCCCCTCCACTAAGCTCTTATGGATCAAAGGTTAGTGATTTTGTGAAGATCATTGACAATGCCAAAACTTCATCTAGAGAGTTAAATAAGCACTTCATTGGAGTGCCATGTTTTACCTCAATGGATGGTGAAGCTTGAGCATGAGGTTCACTACTAGGTTCATCAAATGATTCAAGGGTGGTGATGAACTTAGGGGAAGTCTGGATTGGTTCCTTTAGTAGGATGGAACAATTCAATGTAGGACCTCCTTTTAGAGAAGGTGGGATCCTCTTACATCCTCCATTGTTGGAAGGACCAATCTCTACCTTCTATTCCCTTGGGGGGTGTGAACTCCCCACTGATGAGGCAAGAGGCATAAAGGAAGAAGAGGAGAAAAACAGAATAGATATAACTGAAGTGTTTAGCATATCTACGAGTTTTGAAAAAGGAGGGATGTCTGAAAGGGACATCAACAAAGGTAGCTCCGCTGAAGGAGCAATAAACACTTGCACCGTTTTGGGGTCAGGTGCACTCACATTGGGAGTCGGAGGGGAGACTGAACTAGGTTGAACAGAAGTAGGAGAAAGGAGATTGGAAGATGTAGTAAGATGCCCTGACATAGGGGTGGTCATCTCCCTATCCTTTTTCTACAAAGCATCTTGCTTAGTCGTGAGCCTTTCACTGGCGCTTATGCTCATGTGCAATGATTTTTCTTTGGCTCTTAGAGCTAGAGGCTAGAGGATGCAAAGGAACAGAAGGCTCCTACTCAGCTATGGGATTGTCCACTACAATCATTTTTGGCAAAGGAACAAACTCCTAAATGGGAGTAGGAGGGACACTTTGAGAAGCAATAGGGGGAGTCAGCTCAAGTGCTTCAGTAGTGGGCCTCTTTTTATTTACTACTTTGGGAGCAAGAGCAGTGGGAGGCCATAGAGGAAATTCTCTTCGAGACCCTTTATTTCTACTATATAAATAGTACCAAGCCCTAGGGGGCTCAATAGGGAGATTTGATATTACATTCTTGGGTCTATGCCAAGCAGGCACCATCAGACTCAATGGGTAAAGGCTAGGCTTACTCATCCAATACTCCTCCCAAGATTAAAGGGGAGTAGATGAGGTAGCTTGAGAAGGGGAAAGCTTCTCCTTTCCCTTTTGGGAAGAGGAGGCAACTGGTTATTGTGCTATAGGAAGGGTTAGTTTCAACTATCCCTTGCCCCCATTCCTATACTTTATGTGATTATTATAAAGTAGGTTCATTCTTGGAGGAAGTGGACCAACTAGGGTGGGCCAAAAGTGATCCAATTAATATCTCACATGAGACACCAAAGGTTGGTTTCCAGTGTCATGCACTGTGTACGAAACCTTCATGGGAAAATTTTAAACATATGTGATCCCATTCATGGAAGCTATCCAATGTATGCCTATCTTCAACCTGAATAGATTTCACTCTGGAATAACATTGAAAATTATGTCAATAGCCCTAGGTCCCACTAGGATAGATAAGGTTATCAAGCCATATGGTTTGAGATAGAGACCATCATGTGTATGGATGGTGAATTTTGTTTCTTTGTACTTCTCCTTTTGTAATGAATTTAGTAACAATGTTTCTTCTGTAATAACATGCACATGGCTCGTAGGGTCGACCAAAATCCCTATCACAATGCTGGAATTGAGGTGTGTGGCAATATAGAGGTGAGAAGGCTTATTTTTCACAAGCATATCCTACAAGGTGAATGCCACATCTGATGAATTGGTCGTAGGATGTTGAGTGGGAGTAACTATGACCATGTTGACATAGGCCTCAAGTTGAGTGACATACTCGGAGGGATCAACAATCATGTTGGTAGAATGCGATGGAAATAGGTTTGTGTATATCTATAACTCACTTTTCTCTTTCACCATCGATTTATTTGTATTTTTCTTACTTCCATTGAGATGAATAGTACCATCCTCAATGTGATCATGTATCTCATGATGCAGGTGCATACATCATTTGATATCATGTCCATTGACTCAATGGTATTGACAGTAGGTACCTGCATCATACTAGCTAGGGTAATGTTCCTTAAGAGGCTTAGGATTCTGCAAGGTTATGGTCTTATCCTTCACCAAATTTTGCAAGATGGAAGAATAATTTTTTTCCAACTTTGTGAACTATCAGTTGCATCTAATGCCATTGTCATCCATAGTGGCTACTACATTTGCAACAACCTTAACTTTCCCAGAGATTGATATGATGGATCTTCCTTTAGAACAAGAGTGTGAGGAGGTGTTGATGGTGAAAATGACACAAACAACGTTAAAAAAAATATCTCTACTCTATTTCTCCTAAAAAAGAAAGACAACATATAGTAGACTAACTCCCAAGGTCCTGATAGTTGGTTCTCATCTATCTAGTGTCACTCAATTGTTCCTTGCAACTATAATATTCAAGGGGCCTTTGTTGGTAATAAGGAATGCAAGCAATGACAGATTCATCAATCTATACTTAACAAAAAGAGGGGGGGGGTTTAAATAAAAATAAAAAGATAGATCAAGGCATACATCAATGAAACATGAATACAAATTATCTAATATCTAGACATATATTTTCAACAACGAATGTTTCTCCAATAGATCAAGAAAGCCATAACATGATGCAATTTACAGAACAATCCATACTATTACATGCATCTATGGTGCTTAGTTTAACCATCACAATCACACACCATAATACTTTAAAGATTCAATAAGAACAAACTCTCATTCGTTGCTAAAATCATAGATCAATAGACATTCAACAATTTAATCCATAGATAACTTAATGAAATAATATTTAAATCTGGTTCTTTCTATTGGTTCTCATCAAATAAGAAACGCTTATGCTTTAGCAAACTCACTGACATACAAACATATTATGATTCATTAACCTCATCCAATAAACTCAATTCCAACATAATACTGTGTAAAAACTCCTATTTGTATTCAACTGTAACTAATAATAACAAAGTATCCCAAAATTATATATAGACGTACAAAGCATAAAATCCTCTCAATCAAATTTTAGATCCACAATTTTAGGAACTTAAACTTTCTTGGAAACTCAAACTGATTGATCTCCAGTTCCAATGTTAATTACAAGAGAGAATTCAAAAAAATGGAAAAGAAGTCATGCGCCCAAAGGAATTCTACTCATCCTTGCATATTTTTCTCCAGAATGTATTCATCATAATTGGAGAAGACCTGTTGAAGAATATCAACATCCAGATCATCAATCTAGCTGTCCTCAAATTGAATTCTCTTTAGTTCTACGGAAGCAAACTCCTTCATGTCTTTCAACTTAGTCAACTCCTTTCTCACAGCCCTCACTCCTTCCCTAACATCCATCAATCTATCCAATAATAGATCCTCTCCATCATCCTCTTTTCACATAATTTCTTGAAATCTATTATCCCATTTCTCCTTTAATTGACTTAGAGGTAGGCCCTCTTTAACAGGTATATCAACATTAACTAGAAAAACTACAACTTCTAGTTCATCAAGTTGATCATTTAAATCCTTACTAGCATCTTAAATTTCATTTCTATGCCTATATATAAAATCAAATCTAAGCCAGATTATGCTAGAGGCATTTTCTAAAAAGTCTGCATTGTCTTCCTCAAGAATTGATTGCTCAAGCAAAGTAGACTTTGGCAATTTATTGATGTCCTTTATTTTCTGAACATATCCTCTATATTCTTCTTCTTGTTGTTCCAATGTTTTAGCATGGTGCTTCATCTCTTCTATTATCTCTAATGCCATCTTGTGAATCTCAAAACTACTTACCAGCACCTCGCCTACCTTTTGATTAAGCTTATCCATCCACATGTCCATCATCCCAACCTTATTCTTTACTTGTACCAGATCATCCACCTCTCTTTTGTTGAGAAACACTGTTGTCTCTAAGGCAACAAGTTGTGATCTAGGAGTAGAAATATCCTTCAAAAAGGTGTGTAGCTAATCCAATTGAGCTTTGAGCTCATCCTTTCTTTGCTTGTTCTTCATCAATCTTGACTTAGTGGATGATGCTACAACATCAATCAAGTTCATCTTTTGATTTCTTATAGGCCTTCCCAAATTGACAGTGCCTAATTGATAATCAGTGACCTGCATATCTCCCACATCCTTATCCACTACTAGTACTACACATTCTACAATAATTGCACCTACCTCAGTTAGCCTTGTGGAATGAAGAATCCTAGCCTTCTTCTTGGGTCTCTCCTTTTCAATTTATTTCATCATGTCATCCCAATTAATAGGCTATGGGTAGCTATTACTTTATTTTGAAGATCAAGCTTCAACTAGGTAGGAGCACTCAGAGTAGTATCCATTGCAGTAGAAGAGGAGGCAGCAGTTGTAGAGGATAATGGTTGTAGTATATTAACCCTAGGTTGAGAATCAACCTCTTGTACATTTTTTTGTTCTCCCTCTACATTTTCTTGTTTAAGATATTCAGCTTCTTCCTTGTCCTTCTGCTCTTGCATCCTCTTATTCTCTTGTTCCTCTTCCAATCTTTCTTCTTCCAACCTCTTCTCCTCAACTAGCTTGTTTATTTCTTCCTCCAAAACCTTGAGTCTATCTGAGGCCTCCTTTTGCTTTTGTTGCTATTTGGCCAACTCCTCAACATCTTTCTCCTTTTGCAAGAGTTTTGTTTCCTCCTTTTTCTTGTAGGCTTCTTCAATTATTTTGAATTTAGCCTCAAGGGCTTCTCTTTCTCTCCTCTATTTAGCCTTTTCCTCTTCTAGCTCATGGATCTTCTGCACCATCTTCAGCTTGTCATTTTCTTCCTTTGTCTTGAGCTCATGCTCCTTTTGCTTCTGTTGCTATATTACTTCATCGGCTCTTTCCTTAGCCTCTAGTTTTTTTTGTTTAAGTAATGCATCAGCTTGTGCCTTAGCATCTATTTCCTTTTTTCTTTCTATATCTTTTGTATGTGCCTTACAATCTATTTCCTTTTGTTTTTCTATAGCTTATGCATGTGCCTTAGCATCTGAAGCTTTCTTTTCTTCCTTGAACAATGCCCATTGATCCTCTTCTATTAACACATGCTTAGTTTCCTCTAGAGGCACCTCTTCTTGTGCATCCTTTTCTGATAAGGTCTCATTAGAATCTATTTCAATATAATGGATCTCCATCTCTACTTCTTTTCCCTTTAAGGTCTCAGCTACATCATGGAGTGTACCCCTAGGCATCTCTCCACCTTGTTGCTCTGTAGGAGGGACTTGAGCAGATGATTCACCCATTACTAGTGATGAAGCCACAATTCCTGTTAGGGCATCCTCCTTATGTATCCCAGAAAAATTTTGGGTTGAGGCTTCAAGCTCAAATTCTTCAACATCAGGAGGGGAGAATTCAAATGGTTCCTTGGGAGGCATTTTCCTTTTGATTCTCTTATACCCTTTTCCATTTTTAGAAGTTGAACCCCCGTGATTTTTAGCTTTGAGCACAACCCATTGGATACTCCTATCCAAGACTGGTCTTCCTATTTGCTTGATGTCAATTGTCTCCTCAGCATCCCAATCTATTGGCTCCAAAGTATTAGTACCTATATTCAATTCCTCATATGAAGGATCCAACACTACCCCACCATCTATTAATGTATCAGGAATATCAACCTTCACCCCAAATTCCACCAAAAGTGGGACAAACAACCTTTCATAATTTCTCTTCCTGAGGTCATATTCATCTTGGAGATCACTCTAGAAGTCCTCCAACAAGTTGAAATGTCTGTCAAGACTGAAGCAAGAAAAGAATTCATATTTTTCTTTGGATCAAAGTTCTTCTGGGCAGTATATAAGCCCAACTTCAAATGTATCAACTCACTACAAACCACCTTAGCTCCCATAAGGTGTGGGTAGCTGTACTCACCCAATTGCATGGGGAACTTGTGACAACCTAGTTTATATTTTATTCCAAATCTAGAATTGACCCCCAAATCTTGGTAAACAAACTCCATCAAGACCACTCTGTTGCTGTAGCACCTGGGGAGCAAGTGAGGATGACCCTTAAACCCAGCCAGCCTAAAATAAGTAAATTTGGGGTACTGGATATACCAACACCCCCATTTTGTAATGAAAGCCATGGCCTCTTGGCTTAGTCTATACCCTACATCTCCATTAAGTTGGTTAATAACCACATACAAAAATGCATCATTAACTCTTCTAAAGTGTAACTCAGAAATTTGCAGGGACAGCTAGTCATAATGGTGCCAAACTTTATTTTTCCCATCAGCTTCTCCCAATACTCCTACTCTGATTAATCCTGGAAAGATGCCTCCCCTTGCTGCTATATAGACAACATAAGAGGTCATAAAGAAGCTCTTCGTTTCCCTTACTCTGATTAGCTGATCATGTATGCTATTTGAGACAATCATAGGCCAATCAAACTACTACCTGCCATCAAATATTGTCTAAATGAATGGAAAAATCCATTCCTTAAAATGAAAGGCATCCCTTTTTCCAAAGACTCTAGAAAACATCAATATAATATTTGATACCTCCTTGTATAATTCTACCCTTTTTGGCTGATCTGAGAGATTTTCTAGGGACTTCTTCTGTGTTCTTTACCATTTTTTGTTTAAGTGAGCCTTATTGGTCTCCTTGTGATTGATATATATCTCTGAGGCCTTTGCCTCATTCAACTGTGCAAGATTCTTCGGATCAGGAACACTGAACATAAGTTGAAACATTTGACGAGTTAAGTCTATGATTACATTATCTTGTGAATCTACACATTATCCGGTGGCTGGATTGTAAGCTCCAGCTATTGTCATTATCAATTCAGGGAATTGAATTGATAGAGGAAACACAATGATGTGAGCCAAACCAGACTCAACTATCCTTCCAGTTCTCCCTGTTACATCCTAATTAAATGTCTCTAAGTACAACTCCTCATAATTGAATGGACCTAGATTTGTGCCACTTACATCAGCCCAATCAGATTCCACTTTTCTACCAGTGACAATAGGATCCCTATGGTTATACCTCAAGGTATAAGGTAGCAGTTATTGTTTAACCTTCTTAGGCTTAGTTGATGCCTTCAAAGTTTCTGTAGGCTAAATCCTCAGAGAAGCTTCTCCTGATACTCCTGACATCCTTTAACTTCTTGCAATAAAACCCCAAATTAGATCAATAATAAATATAACCAAATATGACTTAGAGATCCTATCCTTCTATACATACCGGAGGAAGAACTAGGTAGAAAACATTCTAAACAATCTCTTTTAAAAACACTATCAGTATCAAAACCAGAACTGGCATTGAGCTTGTAATAATAATATAGCGGGACTAGAGTCAGAGTTGGGATGGTAACCAGAATCGGAATAAAAATCGATTTGGTTTCGTGAAGAATTTTCAATTTCAAATTTGGTTCCAATTTCGGTTCTGCCAGAGCTACCAATATTTTGAAACCCTATTTCTTATTGCAAGCAGAGTCGAAACCACAATGAAAACAATAATTTCTACTTATTCCAAAACAAGGTTCAAGATCAAAATTGATTCTGATTCCGGTTCCACTCAAAATAATCATGACATCACAAGTAATTTTAACAAGATGACGAATAACATCATAATCTAAAGACGAGGTCATATCAAATGGCGAAGGGGCTTAAAAATAATCCATATGAGATCAGCCCCATATGACCATTAGAAACTGTAACAATTAGGGAATCATGTTCAATTTAAACAGAAACGTACTAAAAACCCTAATTTATAAACCCTCATCCTCAACAAATTAGGGCACAAATTCAACCTTGTTCAAACTAATCAGATTGACTCGTAACATAAATCCTAAGTAAAACCATAAAAAACAAACCTTACAAATGCAAAGCAGCAATTAATTACACCATTATAAACCTAGGGCATCACAATACAGTCACAATTAAAATATGAAAATGACCATGACAAAAGAAACAAACGAGAAACCAAAATAGAACAAAAGAGAAGAAAAACAAACAACAAAGCTCACAAGAAATTCGAGAGTCATGAATTCGCGAGCAACCAATGATCGAACAAAAATGACCAGTGAAACAAAATGAAAGAGAGGAAAAAAAACCCTACCTCGAAACAAAAATAAATAGATTATCCCTCTAATGTCATTCCACGCATTATCTCCCTTTCAATCGAATCACACACCCAAATGCTCCACTTTAGCTCTTGTTCACCCTTAATCTTTTAAACAATGTGGATAACATCAATTAATCCTTAGTTAAGGTTAAAACCATAGCTTCATACGTGCATGGTGCCTATAATCAATGTCATATATGTGGCAAATCGGAGTCAAAATTGTAGAGGGAACTGGCACATTACTGTTGTGCGACTTCAATAAAGTCAAACAACCCAAAACAGCAGGAGCAGAAACAGAGAGATTTTATTTAGAAATTCATTTGAGTTTCACATTTGGTTCCCATTCCAGCTCTGGTTCCACCAACAAAGAAGAAAGTGAAACAAAAAGGAAAATAAAAATACGAAGACCAAAACAAGAAAACCCAACATAAAACCTAAGTCTAAGAAAAACAGACCAAAAGGCGGAGGTAGAGGCAGAATGAAACTTTATTTCGAAACCCTGAATAAATTCAGACTTAACTTCCACTCCGGCTCTGGCTCTGGCTCTGACAAAGACAAACCAAAAGACAACAAAAAGACCATCAGAATGGGGATCGGAAGGAAATCCTTAAAACAAGTTTCAAAACCCGATTTAGTTCTGATTCTAATTCTGATAGAAAAAACCAAAGAAAAACAAAGTTTTGGAAAAGAAAAACTCCAAACTTTGTTTGAAAAACAACCAAGGACAAAAACTAAAGGGGGGCCCATTTTCACCAAGGAAAAATATGGGGTGGTTATTGAAGGCATAACAAATGGCGACTCAACTATGAAAATGGTTTACCCATTTTCAAGACACCAAAAAAAATTCAGCCACCCTAAAACTACTTGGTTTATGAAGCATGTTAACTTGAATAAGATTAGATATATAGGATAAGATTGAGCTAGAATCCCAAATGTATGTGCTCATGAATATTTTAGAATTTGAGTGTGTGCATATATTTTGCATCATTCTTTATGGATACTTTCTCTACTCTTGAACAACTATACCTAAGATTCAAGCTACATAGGTTGAGTCCTTTAACTATCATGCAATGAAATTCTAGGTATTGCTCCACTACTAGACAGGCGTCCATAGCCCTGACAAAGATACCTTTAGTTCTCTCAAATAATTTCTTTACTGCCAGATAGGTGTCCATAGCCCTGATAGAGATACTTGATTCACCCATTTGATAATGAGCTTGCCTTTTCTTTCTTTCTTTTCTCTTTTTTTTTTACTTAATCTTCACTTGTAGAAATCTTTTATGAACTTTCCTCAATACTCAGATACAATTAATCTGAAATATGGGTTGAGAACTACAATGGATTTCATGATAGTCTTGGAATCATATTTTTTCACTTGAATCAAAAGGTAAAGCCACCCTAACACAGATAGGTATTTATTTAGGCAAATGTTATCTAGTTTGGTGACATATTTTTTATCATAATTCATGAGATATTCACAGTGTATCTTCTACCCCTAATAAATTTTCAAACCAACATTAGAATGGTCATAAAACATGAGTTTCAAAATTAAATCCTTTTCAAAGATGCTAATGAAAATACCTAAACCAATTTCTCTCCTAGTGCCTGTAGCACACTTTGAATAATGACCCCTTGTCTTGAGATGGACATAAATGAAGATCCCCAACAAAACAAGACACAACAAAACAAACAAAGACAAAGAAAAGAACAAACAAAAACAAACAAAACAAAACAAAAACAAACAAACAAACAAAAAAATTAATTACATATAATATAGTATAATACATTCTTTTAAAACATTAGACCTTTCATGAGCCAAAATAATGCTTGAGAAACTGAACTTTAATTGGCAATGGAACATGTTCTCCTATTAAGGTACTTAAATGAAAAGCATTCTCGCCTAGTATCTCAGCCACTTGATATGGACCTAACCAGAGTCTATCAAACTTTTGGTGATCTCCCTTCTTCTCCCTAGCTTTATCCCATAGTAGGACAAGATATGATATCCTAAAGGCTTTTACCTTGGCCCTTTTGTCAAACCAACATTTGACGACAACCTGATGTTTAGAGAATTTTTGCAAAGCACCATCTCTTTGTTCCTCCATGTTAAGAAAATTAAGTAATTTAACCTCGATCCTATCATCCTTGGAATGAAATTCCTACATAAACTTAAGAACAGGTATTTGTAAATGGATCGGGAAGACTTGGTCTTGGCCATAGATCAACTTAAAAGGAAAATTTCCTAGAGTTGCTTTGATTCGGGTTCAATCTTCCCATAAGGAAAATCTCAACTGGGTGTGCCAATCCCTAAGATTTTTTTCTAACAACTTTCTTATTACTTCCAACAAGTTTTTATTAGTGGACTCAGCCACTCCATTTCCTTGAGGGTAGTAATTAGATGAATACTTCAAAATAATTTTATGTTCATAAGTCCATTGAATAAATTCAGCTGAAGAAAAAGCAAGGCCATTATCACATACCAGGGAAAATAGAAATCCAAACCTGGTGGTGATGTTCTCGGTTAAAAATTTGATAACCACCTCTGTGGTGTTGTTTTTGCAGGGTTGGGCCTCAGTCCAGAGTATACAATAGTCAGTTGCAATCAAGATGAACTTGTGACCTGCAGAAGAATTGGGATTAATGAAACCTACAAAGTCCAGTGCCCATTGAGCAAACGACCTTACCCCATACATTGGTTGCAAAGGAGATTAGGATTTGTTTCCTTGGGTGTAGAAGTTTGACATACATGACACATTCTAACATGTTGATCTGCATCCTAAAATACATAAGGTCAATAATAGCCTGATCTAATAATCTAATGAGCCAAAGCATCCGCAGACCCATGTCTTGTTCCATGTCTTCCATGAAACTCAGAAATGGCATGTTTAGCCTCCCGCTCATCCAAAAAGTGTAGGTAAATCCCTTAAAAGTTCTTTCTATAGATAGATCCTCCTTTAAGCATGTAGTGAGCACTCTTCATCCTTGAAGCTCTTCTTTGAGTAGCATTCATTCCTTCTAGACATCTATTATTGAGGAGGAAGAAGATCAAGTCCATGTACTAGGGATCCTTAGTAAATGATTGGATAGTGTACTGCTGATAGGTGATGTTTTTGTCCACATCTTCCATTGCTTTTGATAGACCCTACCCTCAAACGAGTTTCATAAGATGAATCTCTAAGTCAAATTCTTGTATAATTATCATCCACTTTCCTCTTCGCTCTCCCAATTCACTTTGCATCAAGAGAGACTTCATAGCTGGATCAGGAACTATGGCCATTACTTGACTTCACAAAATGTAATTCCTGAACTTGTTTACCGCTCAAACCAATGCAAAGTCTTGTTTCTCTAGGGGTGGGTATTTAAATTTTTCATTGTTAAAAGGAGAGCTGATGAAGGCAATAGGTCTTTCCTCTCCCTCACCTCTTTGTTGTGTTAACACAGTTGCACACGAATGGTCAGATGTGAAAGAATACATATAAAAAGGCCTTAGATAATCTGGGCTATTCAACATAGGTGCCTCAAATATTGACTGTTTGATCTATGAGAAAGAAAATTTATCCTCATTGCTCCATTCTATTTTCACTTCTTTCTTCATCATTTCATTGAGGGGTTTGACAATTTCTGCAAACCCTATTATAAATTTTCTAACAAAATTAATCCTTCCAAAGAAGGATCTCATTTCTTTCTTGTTGCCTGGTCTCATCAATTTCAAGATATCCTCCACTTGATCAAGATCTATGGATATCCCTTCTTCTAATATGATGTGACCTAAGAGTTTCCCTTCAGATACTCCAAACACACACTTTTTTGGATTGAGGGAGACACCATAGCTTATACATTTCTTGAGAACCTTTTCCAGATCTACATCATGGTCTTCCCGATTCTTGGAGAAGGTGGTTAAATAATCCACATAAATAATTATACACTTTCCTATCAAATATTTGAAGGCTACTTCCATTTCCCATTGAAAGGTTTCTCCAGCGTTGATAAGACTGAACGACATCCTCTGATAGGAAAATGTACCCCATTTGGTGGTGAAAGTAGTCTTCACTCTATCCTCATGACTGAAAAGGACCTGATTGTACCCAAAATAACCATCTAAGAATGAAATTATCTAGGACCCATTAAACTTTTGTAGCACTTCATCAAGAGAGGGTAGTGGATAATTATCCTTCTCAGAGGCTTTATTTAGATTCCTAAAATCAACACATAGTTTGATCTCACCATTTTTCTTGTGTACATGAACTAAATTTTTTACCCACGTAGAATGTTTAACAAGAAAGACTATTTTGCAGATAGGATCTTTTGTATCTCCTTCTGGATCAGGGGCTCAATCAAAGCATTGACCGAGCATTGTTTTTGATGGAAAGGCTTGGCTTTTGGCTTGAGAGGTATGGTATGTGTGATCACCGAAGTGTCAAAAGTTTTTAGGTCATCATAACTCAAAGCAATGGCTGTGATGTTTTGTTCCAAAAATTTGACTATCTCATCCTTAATTTCTTGAGGACAGGTCTTTCTTATAAGGACATTCCTTTCAGGTCTTGAGTGAGTCAGATTGATAGATTCATATTTCCCTCCATCACTCTCTATGGGTACCCTTTGATGAGCCTGTGGGTCAGAATCAAATATTCTCTACAAAGCTACCATCCCTTTTGGAATACTTTTACTTTTCAAATCCAATATCCCTTCTTCACCATCCTTCTCAGGATCCCAATCTCCCTGGTCTCTTTCTATTTCATCTATTATATGTCCTTCGATGAAATTTGAACTTTCTAGAAAGGCCAATATATGTTGATCATCATCGAATACCTGAAATTTTTTGGACATTATCAGGGACAACTGGTACTGAAATTAATTCAACTGAAAATATCTTTTGATTAGAGTCATGCATGGGTTCCAATGTGCTAGTAGCAATGGCAAGGGCATCTGCAATTTTATTAGCTTCTCTAAGGATCAGAGTAATCCCAAAAGCATCAAAGTCTTCAATTAAGTTCCAAACTTTGTTTCTATATACAACCAATATTTTTTTATGACATGTATACTAGCTACATACATGTTTTACAATCACTTCAGAATCCCGCATGACCATGAGAGCATTAACCTTCTTTTTATGAGAAAACATGAGTCCATGAGTGAGTGCTTCATACTCAGCCATGTTGTTTGTGCAGCCAAACTGCAACCTGTAAGATGCAAAGTAAGTTTTCCCTTTCGAGTTGGTTAGTTCAATCTCTGCTCCACTTCCTGCCTTGGATTTGGAGCCATCAAATTTAAGACTCCACAATTGGTCCTTAGTTGGGAGCTCTTTCTTTGTAGGGATGATAGGGGATGAATTACTTGGGATATGTGGCGGCTCAAAATTTTGCTGGTCATCAGAAATTGACTTGGAGCAAGGCTCACTTGAAGACTTTTCTATATTCATAGCTTGTTCAAGAATTACTTCTTTGACAACCTTTCGGATCAAATTGCAATCCAATTCATCTTTTATTAATGCCTTGGGCATTGGAAAAGTATCTGGGGTAGGTGTATTGGAAAAGAACTGAGACACCTCAATTTATTCTTGAATCTTAGAGCATAGTGCCTGAGTCTGCTCTACTGGTGAGGAATCTTCCTCTTGAAAAAGGTTAGTCCTAGTGAGAATGGTAGCATCCTTAACTTTAAAAGAAAACTCATTGATGGGTGTTTGGGGTTTTTCTTGACGTATTTGCTGAGGCTGGCCTATATGATTTAAGATATCTAGGCATGATAGGCATGCTAACTCTGAATGATTGTGAAAATGAATCCTACACCAATTAGGAAGCAACAAACTGCTCAAATCAGTTTCTTCTCTTAATACCAACCTATCTTGTTCCAATCTCCTTATTAGAACTTTCTGGTTGATGCATATCATTGGTTCACTATGTTCTAGGGGTAATGTATCCTCAGGATTTAGTACAGAGAAGGTAAGGACTTCCTTTTGCTTGTAAACTCCTATCTCAGTCTCAAAATATGCTACTTCATTTGAAGCATCATATTCTGTAATCATATGCCTTGGTTCACTCTCATTCC
This sequence comes from Sequoiadendron giganteum, assembly GCA_007115665.2. NCBI lineage: Eukaryota > Viridiplantae > Streptophyta > Pinopsida > Cupressales > Cupressaceae > Sequoiadendron > Sequoiadendron giganteum. Next base: position 727,721,589 of record CM021100.1, read on the forward strand.
TTATCTGTGTTGCTACCCCCTTCCAAGGTAACCACATGTGACATAAATCCAAGGACAAATATCCCCCAATAATTTTCATTAGCTCCCGACTTAGAAGCATACCGTATGTCTCTGGGATGTTAGCCACCTGGATATCTATGTAGGTTTGGATCCTTGGATCTGATCCAACCTGTACATGCACGTTCCTTAATTCTCCTACAACATTAACCTCAGTTTTCTCTAACTGGATCACTTTCTTATTGTTTGGGATAGGATTTAATCCTAACTTCTTACATATTGAAAAGGGCATAACATTACTCAATTCTTTAGATTCCAACAAACAGTTATGCAAATTCTTTCCAAAAATCCTTAAACTTAAAAGAAAAGGTGGGGTACTCATCTTACCTTTATAGATGGTTGCATTTGTCTCCTTCACTGGAGTCACTTTACCTTTTCCCTTTAAGCGGGATGCCTCCTCCAGGGCTTTCAATACCACTTCACATTGAGCCAGGCACCACTTCATAATGTCAAAGAATGGTAATGATTTCTTCTATCTCTACAGTTCTGCAATAAAATCAAACTCTGAATCATTCCTCACTTGATATTTAGAAAAAGGAGGTAGATTTCCTCTATTCTGAGGATCAGAAGGTCCTTTTGGTGGTGGTGAGTTATTATCTGCATTTTGGTCAGGTGGGACCATGTTGTTTGGGGGTGCAAATGTAGTAAATGGGCCCTTATTCTGATTTCTCAAGAAGTGACCACCTTTGGACTGGAAGGCTTCAGCATCATACACATCCTCCTCTAGCTCATTATCTCCCTGCATGGGAAATTGGTACGTCTCATCAATAGTCTCAAAATTCACAGTAGTGCTTACTGGCCCATTATCCTTATTGGAATTTCTTGCTAGAGGATGGGAATCAACTTGTGCAATCTTTACCTTTTTCTCCATTTTTGGGCAATTAACCTCAAAATGTGTTGCAATATCATGTAGCCTACACCAATTAGTCATGAAATTAATGTCAGCCACATTAGTAGTATGTGATCTATCCTCTCCTGACTGATAATTATGGGAAACTCCCCTGTTTTTAGGTCTAGTATTCCACTGCCTATTATTGTAGTTGGACCTCTAGTTATATCCTCTATTCTAATTTTGGTAATTTTGATTAGAGGAGTTCTGATTCTAGAAGTTTTAGTTGGTGTTTTGATTCATATTTTGATTTGAGTAATTCCCCTAGTTGTTGTAACCTCCCTAGTTCTGATAATTTTGGTTTTGGTTGTGGGGAGGGTTATGCCTAAGCTGTGCCATGTCATTAGGCATTTGAGATAGAATCATTTTTAGAGTTTCTACCTCACTGGTCAGTTGAATAGTTTGTTTATTTTGCACATTCTGCACTATGGATGGGGAATGAAAATGTGTTGATCCTCCCACCTGTTGTTGTTGATTTTGAGGTTGTTGGGAAGAATCTTCCATGCCATTTTTGAAAAAGGGCATGGTAGGTGGGGCTTGCAACTCAGACACAGGTCTGTATTGGGAGTAAGACATCCCTGGGATAGTGTTGTACAATGGTGGGTTAGGCATCTAATAACCCATGGGAGGAAGAGCTTCTCCTAAACCTCCTGATTGTAGACTTATCTGTTATTGCAATTTGATGGATAAATGATACACTTTAGACAAAGAGTCAATTTCATTGGGCTGATAAGTTCTCTGCAAGAATAGACCAATCAAGGGATCAATAGCTCTTAAATACGCCTGATGGCAATATTCTCAGCCACTAAGTAAGGATTTTGTAGCCTGCAAAACATCCTTTATAATCTTGTGTTGAATAGAGGCAATGGCTCATGATGTTTTTCTTATGGTGGAAAACTAGTGATACAGGATGGCAGGGTTTACATAGACCCAGAATTGATTAATGAATGCATTTTCTAAATCTGTTTAGCCCAAAATAGATCCCTGGGGTAGATTTAAGTACTAGTTATATGCCATGTCCCCTAAACAATAAGGAAACAATCTACATACCATGTCTTCATGAGCCACTTGAGCAGGGGTACAAGCATCTTTGAACACTTGTATATGCTCCTCAATACTTCTTGATTCCCAATGCATGTACTTGGGACAAAAAAAATTTGTATTCTTTGGTAGATCATGGACTCTCCCTGGAATAGTCCCTAGCAGAGAGGGGTTATTCACAAAGTAAGCCATGGGTAGGATTGGTTGAGAAAATGGTTGTGATATAGGTCGAACTGGTGGCGGCACTAGCCGAATCAGTGGTGGTGATGTAGGTTGGACTACTGGCGACATTGGTCGAGCTAGTGGTGGTGATGTAGGTTGAACTAGTGGTGGTGTACATGGATTTGGTTGAAATTCAGGTGGAGTAAGTGGTGGTGGCAATGGTGGAATCAAAATTCTACGAGCATGGGGTCTAGGTCTAACCAAGGTTTGGAGTTCTTCTAATGGTTAAGGGTTAGTAGAGGATTTGAGAATCCTCTCATACTTCTCCGGTGAGAATGACACAATGTGAGTAAACTTGTTCCTTCAGTCCCTCCTTCTAGAGCCAGATCTATTGATGGTGAAAATGATAGAAACAACATTAAACATAATATCTCTACACAATGCAAGCCAACTTGTTCCTATTTTCTTGATGTCAGTTGTCTCCTTAGCATCCCAATCTACCAGGTCCAAAATCTTAATACCTATATTCAATGCCTCATATGAAGGATCCAACACTACCCCATCATTTATTAATGTATCAGGAATATCAACCTTCACCCCAAATTCCACCAAAAGTGGGACATACAACCTTTCATAATTTATTTTCCTGAGGTCGTATTCATCTTGGAGATCACTCCAGAAGCCCTCTAGTGGGTTGAAATGTCTGTCAAAGACTAAAGAAAGAAAAAAAATCATCTTTTTATTTGGATCAAAGTGCTTCTAGGCAGTATATAAGCCCAACTTCAAATGTATCAACTCACTACAAACCACCTTAGCTCCCACAAGGTGTGGGTAGCTATACTCACCCAATTTCATGGGGAACTTGTGACAACCTGGTTTATGTTTTATTCCAAATTTGGCATTGACCCCCAAAGCTTGGTAAACAAACTCCATCAAGACCACTATGTTGCTGCAGCACCTGGGGAGCAAGTGAGGATGACCCTCAAACCTAGCCAGCCTAAAATAAGTAAATTTGGGGTACTGGATATACCAACACCCCCATTCTATAATGAATGCCATGGCCTCTTGGCTTAGTCTATACCCTTCATCTCCATTAAGTTGGTTAATAACCACATACAAAAATGCATCATTAACTCTTCTAAAGTCTAACTCAGAAATATGCAAGGACAACTAGTCATAATGGTGCCAAACTTTGTTTTTCCCATTAGCTTCTCCCAATACTCCTACTTTGATTAATCCTGGAAAGATGCCTCCCTTTTCTAGTGCATAGACAACATAAGAGGTCATAAAGAAGCTATTATTTTCCCTTACTTTGGTCAGCTGATCATGTATTCTATCTATGACAATCATAGGCTAATCAAATTGTTTCCTATCATCAAATATTCTCTGAATGAATGGAAACATCCATTCCTTAAAATGAAAGGCATTCCTTTTTCCAAAGACTCTAGACAACATCATTATAATATCTGATACCTCCTTGTAGAATTCTGCCCTTTTTGGTTGATCTAAGAGCTTTGCTAGGGACTTCTTCTCTGTTCTCAACCATTTTTTGTTTAAGTGAGCCTTATTGGTCTCCTTGTGATTGCTATATATCTCCAAGGCCTTTGCCTCATTCAGCTGTGCAAGATTCTTTGGATCAGGAACACTAAACATAAGTTGAAACATTTGAGGAGTTAAGTCTATGATTACATTATCTTGTGAATCAACACATTGTTTGGTGGCTGGATTGTAAGCTCTAGTTGTTGTCATTATCAATTTGGGGCATTGAACTGATAGAGGAAACACAGTGATGTGAGCCAAACCAGACTCAACTATCCTTCTAGTTCTCCTTGTTACATCCTCAGTAAATGTCTTTGAGTACAACTCCTCATAATTTAATGGACCTAGATTTATGTCATTTACATCAGCCCAATCAGATTCCACTTTGCTAACAGTGACAATAGGACCCCTATGGTTATACCTCAAGGTATAAGGTAGTTGTTCTGGTTTAACATTCTTAGGCTTATTTGATGCATTCGAAGTTTATGCAGGCTGAATCCTCTTAGAAGCTTCTCCTGATACTCCTAGCGTCCTTTAACTTCCTATAATAAAACCCCAAATTAGATCAATAATAAATATACCCAAATATGACTTAGAGATCCTATCCTTCTATACATATTGAATGCGGAACCAGGTGGAAAACATTCTAAATAGTCTCTTTTAAAAACACTTATGGGATCAAAACTGGAACTAGAATTGAGCTTATAATAATAATATAGTGGGACCAGAGTCAAAGTTGGGATGGTGACCAGAATTGGAATTGGAATAAAAACTGATTTGGTTCTGTGAAGAATTTTCAATTTCATATTGGGTTTTGATTCTAGTTCTGCCAGAGCTACCAATATTTTGAAAGCCTATTTCTTACTGCAAGCAGAGTCAGAACCAGAATGAAAACAATAATTACTACTTATTTCAAAAAAAGGTTCAAGATCAAAATCGATTCCGATTTCAGTTCCACTCAAAATAATCATGACATCACAAGTAATTTTAATAGGATGACGAATACCATCATAATCTAAAGATGAGGTCATATCAAATGGTGAAGGGGCTTAAAAATAATCCATATGAGATCATCCCGATATGACCATGAGAATCTATAACAATTAGGGCATCATGTTCAATTTAAATAGAAATGCACTAAAAACCCTAATTTACAAACCCTCATCTCAACAAATTAGGGCACAAATTTAAACCTGTTCAAACTAATTAGATTGACTCATAACAAAACTCCTAAGTAAAATCATAAACAAAAAACCTTACAAATGTAAAGAAGCAATTAATTACACCATTATAAACCTAGGGCATCATGGTATGGTCATGATTAAAATGTGAAAACAACCATGACAAAACAAACAAATGAGAAACCAAAACAAAAACAAGAAAAAAGAACAAAAGAGAAGCAAAACAAACAACAAAGCTCACAAGAAAATTGAGAGTCATGAATTTGCGAGCAACCAACGACCAAACAAAAATGAGTAGCAAAATAAAACAAAAGAGAGGAACATAAACCCTACCTCCAAATGCAAATAAATAGATTAGCCCTTTGATGTGATTTCACGGGTGATTATCTCCCTTTCGATCGAATCACACACCCAAATGCTCCACTAGAGCTCTAGTTCACCCTTCATCTTTTAAACAATGCAGATAACATCAATTAATCCTTAGTTAAGGTTAAAACCGCAACTTCATATGTGCATCATTCCTATAATCAATGCCATAAATGTGGTAGATCGGATTCAGAACTACAGAGGGAACTGGCACATTATTGTTGTACGACTTTAGTAAAGTCAAACAACCCAAAATGGCGGGAGCAAAAACAGAGTGAGAATTGATTTAGAAATTCGTTTGAGTTTCACATTTGGTTCCCATTCTAGCTTTGGTTCCACCAACAAAGAAGAAATGGAAACAAAAAGGAAAATAAAAACACGAAGACCAAAATAGGAAAACCCAACATAAAACCTAAGTCTAAATAAACAGACCAAAAGGCGGAGGTGGAATGAAACTTTATTTCGAAACCTTGAATAAATTCAAACTTAACTTCCACTTCGGCTCTGGCTTCGACAAAGACAAACCAAAAGACAACAAAAAGACTATCAGGATGGGGATCAAAAGGAAATCCTTGAAACAAGTTTCAAACCCTAATTTAGTTCTGATTTCGGTTCCAACAGAACAAACCAAAGAAAAAAAAAGTGTTGGAAAAGAAAAACTCCAAACTTTATTTGAAAAAAAACCAAGGACAAAAACTAAAGGGGGACCCGTTTTGACCAAGGAAAAAGATGGGGTGGTTATGCAAGGCATAACAGGAGGATCACCTAAATTGGACTACCATTTGTTGATACTCTTGTAATACCACACACAAATACGCGAATGAAGGGTACTTCATAAGGGACAATTTCTCTTTCCAAGGCCTTTGCAGGTTCCCTATGAATACCTTCTACACATCTGAATTGGGAATTGGGTACAAGATTGTGAGAAGAGCACTTGATACCACACAATGAAGTTAGTAATCTTTTCATTATCTCCCTATTTGCAATTGATGAGATACGAAAACATCATCTTTGGTCTGATGTTGGCTTGAAACTTTCAGAGAAATTGCTTCACCAGCTAGTCAAATCAGAAAATGGAATTATTGGGCAAGGAAAAATACAATTCGAGCATTGTATCCTTGAGAGATTGAGGAAATAGTTTCTCCGTCAACACGTTGTGATGGAAAATATAAGTGCACAAGGTGTTAAAGGTGGACACATGTGTCTGTGGATCTCCTTTGCTGCCATAATTTTTGAACTTCGAGATCTCCATTCCTTTTGGGAAGGGAGTGTTTAATTTGCTATCTATAGTGGGATATGTTGGAAGAAGGGTTGGAAGATAGGCTGGGCAGAGGCTTGGGAGAGACTCACCAACTGGCTTTGCATCTTACCCATATCCTAAAGGAGAGTATTCAAAATAGGGTCATTGGATGACATAGGACCAACAAAACCTCCTCTAGAATCACCACTGGAGCCACCTTCGAAACTATCATTGTGGCCACCACTATAACCACTGTCAGAGCCATCGACACGAGCAGGGCCTCCACTAGAGCCATTTCCATTTCTGAAACCACAACCATGACCTCCACCGAAACCATTTCCACTAGCACTCCCCCTGTTGCTAAAGCCACCACCACTACCAAAGAGTCCACCTCTCATCCCACCGAAACCTCCACTTCTAGAGGTGATAGGAGGGGTGAAGTTGAAAGCAAATGGATCTTTTTCACTTTGGTAGTTTCCAATCCTTTGAAGATGGAAGGGATGTTGATTGAAGGGACTATGTTAGCCATGTATACAGATGTGGGAGGCATCAATATTCCCAATTGCCTCTCATGTTCTTCAAAGTGGCCCCTTAAAATAATTCTATCATTATTTGAAGGGGAACATTCTTCAGTTAGACTAGAGAGGCTAGCCAAGAGTTTTATGCTTGTTCATTCTTTTCTCACAATATACTTTAATTTTCTAATAACTCGAGTGGCCCTAGCCATCTTAGTGTTTCTTTCCAAGTGATTCTCTAAGTCACCCAACCCTTTGCTAAGGGCAGAGACATATTCTAAAGGAATATGAACAACCTCATGCTCATTGAAGGATGAAGGTGTGGGAGATGTAGGAGGAGTGGGGATGTGATCAACTTCATCAAGAATTTATACCTTTCCCCTCACCAACTGCTCCTGAGCCAAAAGACCCATCACAGTTCCAGAGAAAAAGACTTGTAGAAAACTAGAGGTGACCCTCATCTTCTCCGTCAAAAGGTGTCATATACTTCTCCTGAAAACATACTCAAAGGTTGTGGACTGGGTTGTGATGCTCATAAACCTTTAGAATTCTCAAGGGCATGATGATCACCAGACATGTAGAATAAGTTTCAACACCCCCAAATGAATAGACGTAGGTTCACGTCAAGTTCACCAAAAATGTAAGAGAGGGGAACGAACCACGTTTATGGCCCCAGGTCAAGAAAGGACAAGAGTGGAAGGCTTCCCTATCTTACCTCAGTCTAAAGGGAAGTTTCAAATGAGGGTCGAGAGTGATGAGGACTATAAGGTCCTGCAACCATTGTGCAGGCTTGAAACCAATTTTAGGGATAGGTGAGCTAGTTTTTGGGTTCAATACTATACCTCAGGTAGCTTTGTGCCTAAGGATGGAAGGACGGTTTTGGGATGATAGCGCGATGCACTGGCATCTCTCAAGTTCGCTGGAGTTTTTATGACCAGGGGACCATAATGACAGTAAGAACTACCAAAAAACAAGTCGATGGCTTAGCTAGTGACTTCTAAAGGAATGAAAAAATAGAATGAAAAAATAGGAAAGGTACAAATGGATATGATAGAGTAAAGATATTAAAGCTAGGGTGACAAAAATTATCTCACAAAAGAGCCTATTCACCAGCTAGCTCCAAATGCACATCCACCTACACACAAGAAAGAGGAAATTTTTTTTGGGCTTTATAGGGGTCTACCTCAATCAGACCCTCGTTTTGGTGTTTCCACCTCCATAGACAACAAATATAGTAATTGTATATAAAAGTATGGTAAAGGAAGAATGAAAGTAAAGAACATAATAACACTACAAAATAATATTGTGGTACTCAACCAAATCATAGAGGAGAGGAGTGAAAATTCTTACCACCTCCACCAAGAGCTCACTAGCTAATGGGGGAGAAAATGAGAGGACTCAAGCCCCTATTGTAATGGTGTTATTCCACACTTGCTCTATTGATTTGATTGAGTGTTTTTGTTGCTGCTATGGAGTGCCAAAATGTTGCGTGAAGGCTAGAGAGAGAAAGAAGTGAATGTTAGAATGCTTAGCAAGTGCCAAGATAAGATTGCTAGAGGGTGAATTGAATACTTGGAGAGAGAGAGGAAGTGAAGGAACGAAGAGTATTTTTGAAGGGAGAGTGAGAAAAATGGTTATATTCAGGTTAGTTGGTCGAAGAGGGGCATTAAAAATTGACCCCAATAGGAAGTTTAATGCCTCTACTGGCTTCAGATGTAGGAATCTGCCAGGAATGTAAGTGTATCATGTGGACGTTTGTGCATTGCGCAGGAATCTCCAACAATTATTATTTTGCTGACACAAAAGAGAAATGCCAAGTGGAACAAAGGCAACATGCTAATGTGGAATTTTCCCTTCAGATTTGGTATTCTAAGGTGAGGGATTGTAAATGGGGAATTTGTGTAAGGGGTGTAAATTCACTCTTATACATGATCCTTTAGCGAGGCTTTGTTTAGGTCCCCAAAGTCCACTCAAAGTCGTATGTCTCCATTCTTCTTTCTGATCAGGACCAAATTGGATACCTAGGTGGATTTTTGATCGTGTATATGATCCTTGACTTGAACAAATTATTAAGATCACGTGTCATCAATGCTTCTACATTTATATTAACTAGCCTTTATTTCTATCGCATGGGTTTCGAGTCTTCAACTAAGTTGATGGTATGTTGGATGATTCTAGGATAGTATCCCTTGATATCATCATAGGTCTAAGCCATGAATCTATCCTATTTAGTACCTAGGCCTTTCAACCTTTCCTTATCCACCTATGGGATGTTCCTTCTAACTTTCAACTTTCTGCCTCCTCTGACATCGAGGTCTTCATAGTCCCCTTCATTGATGGTTAATCTCTATTTACTATATCTTGCATCCTCGTAGTCAAAGATATTATTGAGAGAAATCAATCCTCATGGGAGCTTATTTCTTTTCAATTGAATTACTTGTTCTCTGGTAACCCTTCTAGCTTCAGAATATGAATGATCAAAAGATCTCCTCAACTTTTGTAGAAAGGTAGTGATCTAAGCATTATCCTCAAAAACCTTCCTGTTCTGATCATTGTTGGGTATTGATGGTTGGATGATAGTATGCACTGCGTGTTTATTTTTGGTTGATCTAGGGTTTGGCTCAAATTGTGAGCCAATAGAAGCCATCTGATCTATGACTGAATTTTGAAAGCTTTGAAACCTTTGATCAGGTCCCATATTCCATGCTGGTAAGATCTCATCCTCACATTTTTTGTGGCTTCCTATTCGTAGACCTAGCTTACGACTAGTTGTAAATCCCCAAACACCTGTATTCTCTTTACACCCATCTACTCGACAAGAATCAAACCATGGACCAAAGCCTCATATTTTGTGTTGTTATTTTAGCACAAGAACTAGAAGTGGAAATATTTGAGGGTTTCTGACCTGGTTGGAGATACTATTCAGACATTGGCTCCAAAATCAATTTTTGATTTGACACCTTTGAAATGTAGTGTCCACAACCTATTGTCACTTGGTCCATTAGGTTTCTCCTATTCCTTTACTAATTTTGGGAGGACTTGGTCATCATCAAAAATCATATAGGTGTCTAACTCGGTAGCATAGAGATTCTCGAATGGGTTGGAATCGATGAAATTATTGAGAAGGACTTCCTCGTTAGGGGTCCAATCACTTGTGTCCTCCTCGTCTTCCAACATCTCTATGCAATACATCTCCTTTTTTGAGAAGGAATTATGCGATGATTCAAAGATCAGTACTGTGTCTTCTACTATATGTTTGAGGTGCAAAGGCTTAGATATGATCTTCATCTTTTCCCCATGCTTTGTCTTTAATATCAAATGAGACCAATCAAGTGCCAAATATCCACCAAGCTTTATCGTGAAGTCTCTTGAAAGAAAAATTCTGAAAATGGGGAGAATGTCAATTATGACCACTTCTTGTGTGATGGTTTGGGTTAGACATGAGAATAGGGTCAAATAAAGATCTTTGATGTGACCAACAATTGGGACTTTCTTCCTATCTAACTATATGATCCCTTTCTTAGGAGGCTTGTATTTAAGATTCAAGGAAAAAACCATTTGTTTGGGCATGACCATAGTACTAGCTCTCAAATCAATCATATTATTGTGCAAAATGTTATCTCCCACAATAAGAATTAAAAAAAAAGGAGCGGGCTTTGGTTTCCTTACCTTTTTTACATTTTTATTTTCCATGGCAGTCATGTATGTCATAGCTCCCGAGGGTTGGAGGTCCAATGCAGGCCCTTTTCCTCTATATTGATTGCACAGTGGAATCATATCCTTCTCCAGAGACTGTTCTTCCTTTTTCAATGCCTCTTGGAGCAAGATATTTTTCTCCAGTATTGATATAACATCCCACAAAGACACGTTAGTGGGCACCTTTTTTAGTTGTTCTACCACATTAAGCGTTCCAACTGGTGGGGCATTAGGCTTAAATGGTGGTATTTATTTTTCCTTAGGAAAAGGTCGGTTCAATGTAGATGGGCTTAAGGCCTTGTCCATATCCTTCTATGGAAATGGTGGAGCCTATGACTATTGGGTGGGTTGCATCTGTGAAGCTTGTTGTACTTGTGGTTGTGGCCATTATGGAGTTTTCTATATGTACTCTCAAGTGAGTCTTCTCTTGGATCATGTGTTGTAAACTAACTAAACCCCCAAAGTGCTGATTGTTGGAACATCATTTGAAAATATTGTATCTTCCTTCTCCATCAAGGAAAAAGGTGCCTAGTCTTGTGAGATATCCAGTTCTTTCTCTAAGGACATCCCTTGTGTCTGCACTCTAAACTGGGCATTCTCCATTCTAGGAGATTGATAATTTAATGTGTTCAAAAAGACACTCTAGCCTCTCTATTCCGCTATCTCATGTTGAAGATTTCCCCTCAAAAAATTTAGAGGCATATGGCTATCATTACATGCGAAGCACCACGCATTCTCGTCTTCTACCAATTTGTCCTGACCTTGGACCAAATCTTTGTTTGGGTTGTTCTTATTAGTCTAAAGTGGCATGGTGATCAAGATTATCTAGCTTGTAGATGCCTATTGTTGATTACCTCCTTTTGGAGCTCCTTGGTATGTGCTTTGCTGATCAGGGGAACTTCCTCCTTGATAATTTTTTATGGGAGGCTTTAGGGATTCCACCTGTTGACACTAGATAAGTACTAGCTCATTTTCAAAGGAACACATGAGGCTCTTCATATCATTGATGTTTTCTAGTAGTGAAGAGGATCCTGACATGCTAGTTTTTGCACCTGGGTATACATACATGGATGGTGGTGGTGTAGCCGATGTGCTGGGGAGTGAGGCAGAGTTACTAGGAGTTTCTTCGTCCTAGGGTCCAAAAGAGATGTATGTGAACATGGGCATTGGCAGCCATGGTGGAAGCTTCCCTATATCAATTAGACTGTTCTCCATTTGTATAGCTAGATCATATGCATCGAGAAAGGTATCTCCTCCCATTGAATGTATCAGGACTACAATGTTTGAATTGAAAGCTTTTAGATAGAACATGAATACCATAGCTACCAGAGGATTGGTTGTCACGGGAATCCTCTATCAGGTCTTGTGAAACCTAGTGTTGAAGTTGGTCATGGCCTCTTGTAGGGCTTTCTTGATAGTGATCAAAAAGTGTAGCAAGGAGGAATGATCTCCTTTCTCTTAGTTGATCCCAAGAGAAGATGGATCCAAAAGTTTGAGATCTATACAAGTCCCGGGCCTTCCCTTTGAAAGATACAACTAGCAATTTGAGGGCCATATTTTCTTCCACGATGTTATGGACTCTACAAACCTCCACTATGTCGTAGAGATGTTTGGAAGGGGTTTTAAAATACTCTCAAGTAAACCTCAAAATTTATTTGAGAGCATTGGTAGGTATGGTGGGCCACACATCTGGGGGCATGGTTGGAAGTAGTTGGCAACCACTATCCCAGTTTATAAAATTTCTAGGAGCAGGAGCATCTAAGTTAGCCATTGAGAATAGATTCCTATGGATGGGGTAGATGGGTATTCTGATTTGGAAGGTTTGGCCTCTTGGGGGAGGGAATAAAGCTCTATATTATGGGCTAACACTTCTCACTCTATTAATCTTTATAGGTGGTATGGAATCTATAACTAATCTTCTCCTAGGGTCCGAAGTGGGTAGTTGGGAGTACTAGATATTGCCTCTAGAATATGCTCTGGTTTAAACTTTGGGCATGAGATTGCTAGCCTCTCTTAGTCTAGTTTATAAAATGTTTTTGACTTCTAATAAGGCAATTGTGAAAAACTTGGGTCCCACTGGGCAATCCAAAAAAATAATTGTTGATCATAAAATCTTGTGCCTCTCTAAACAACATTATGGGAAATTTAGTGAGTGGGGGACAAAATTGCACCTTATTGAATGACCTTCAAGATTGTTATAGAAGCTGACTCTTCTCTATGTTTTGAGAAAAGGGGAAAAGATAAATGTAGAGAAAACACATAAATGGTGATGTGCAAAATCTTTTACAACATTTCAAAATTTAACAATTCCTTACTCCTGATCAAATAAACACAAAATGCCATAGACCCTTCATTTTTGGGAGGAGAATGAATGACTAAGACTAGATAATGCACAGAGAATTCATTCAAATCTCCTCATGGGAAGCATCCATTAAGTTTCGATAGAAATAAGAAACCCTATATTTAATAGAAACTTTTGGATCTTTGTAGAAATATTCCTCTCTTACATAATAATATGAAATACAACATAACCTTCACAAAAATTGAAAGAGTATAATGAGCATTATCCAATTTTTGAAAGATAGCATCAAACATAAAAGATAACAACATATAAAATACTAATCAAGACTATCTCTATAAGATTTGACACAAAGCATTCAACATAAACAATATAGGGAAAATAAATTTGTGATAAAGGCCATAAAATGCACAATCTCAAAGATTTCTTCTTAATGATATTTGTTCTTACATTAAATCAACTAAAATCAAAGGTTGGATGCTGATCCAATTAATATTTTTGACAAATAAAATATGCCATAGACCATAAACAGTGCTCTATAAAAATCGTCCTATTCTTGAAAAATATATCTCCCTATTCTGAACCTATGATTCTTAGTTTCTATTTTTTAATTTATTTAAAAAAATCTATCTAAAATCTATCTCCTCTCTCCTATTGCAAACCCCTTTAAATATCCATAAGAAGGAGCCACCACTGCAACCAATAGAGATGAACAATTGCTAGAATTCTGCACCTGATAGATCGTAATCTAATCTAGGGTCTGATTAGATCGCAACAATCTTTGCTCATAAAGTTTGAGCTGCTTCATTAATGGCTCTAGATTTTGTAGAAGTTATGTGAATATATGCTATCAGAAGATGATCAGATCCTAGCACAACCTAGAAAAATATGATCCGATCAGCTATAAGAAATGATGATGCCCCCATAGAAGACATAACCCACTTGATCAAATGATCAAATGGTTGATGTGGCAAGATGGTGGATGATCTCTGAATTTGTGAGAGCAGTTTTGAGAAAATACCCGCCAAGTAGACACGTGTCTCGGTTCAGGCCCAAAAATAAGATGATAAATAGAAAAGTTGTACAACCACCACATGGCGCATTGCATGCTTTTCTGCAAGAGTAACCTTTAGTCTTCGGGGTGAGGTTCCATCCTAACATGAAAAATAAATAAGGGTCAAAAGAAGGCCTACAAGGGTTGAAAACATTTAAGGAAAAAAATTTGCTCTAAAACACCCTTGAGTGACTCTAACATGGTATCAGAGCTTTAGAATTATCAAACCTCTTCTCAAATCTGAGGGTGATTTGAGCTTGATATTTTTTAGCGTATGAATTGGGGTAAAACAAACCTCATGATTGAATCTATAAGACCCCCAAACCCCTATTTTCATATAAAATACTTGGTATTTTGGAAAAAAATTAGGCCATTTTTGGAGGGTTTGGATTAAATATGCAAAAAATCCATACAATTTGTACATTGTAGGGATTTGTACCATGTTATATGATCCATACACAATCATAATCTCTACAAGCATCAATATGTGTAGTCTATGGTGTAGGTAGAATATTTTATTTTATCTTTTTGGCATATATGTGATATATTCGCCTACTTGCATCGTCTGCAATACTACTCTAGTCAAATCAATACATTTGTGCATGTTTGTTGATAAAGTTTTTATTAAATATTATTTTTAACTACTATTTATTTAATACCCTTTTCCCGTAGTTCCAACCCAACGAAGTAGAGGCTTCACTTTTCCCTACAAGGATTAAGTGCCCATGGGTGGGGCAACTCAACTTGCCTTGCATGGCACCACCACTAACTAGCTAGTGCCACCACCCTCGGTCATTTTTTAAAATATATATATATATATATATATTGTAACATAGAATAAATGGGAATCTGCATAGATAGACAATTAAATCTAATCTAACAAATATTAATCTAAATCAAACAACTAAGAATGAGTAAAAATGAACAAAACAATTAAAACTATAACTAGAACAGTTGCACCAAATATGCATCCACTTCTTCGAATTATCTTGATTGTCCTTCTCCATTTTTCTATCTCAGTATTCTTGCCCTTAGATTTTCATTATTGATGCAAGCATAACCTAGATTTATTGTCTTAGCAAAATATCAAAGATAATAGGTTCTTCTCAAAGGTATTGATTTTGGGAGAGGAGGAATAATGACAATGATAGGTCAATTTATAGATTTTGGGTTTTCAAATGATTGGCTTAGATTCGAAAGAGAGATCAATGATCGAGATTGATGAATTCCATGCGATGTGATTTTTGTGTCTGTTAGAACGTGAGTTAGGAAATTTTGCAGGATAAAGATTAAATTAGAACAATAACTCAATCTTGTGTCAAGACTCTTCGAAAATAGAAAGAACACGAGTTCAAGATTAAATAATCAATTTAATCTTCAGTTGAGAGTCTTCGAAAATAGAAGAAATAGACTTTGAATGAAAAAGACAAAGTTAGAACTCGAAGAATAATCCGTTCGAATGCACACATGAATTAATTAATTAAATAAAGATATTTAATTAATAAACACATTCATGCATATAAGTTAGAACTAGTTAATTGACTGGTTGTGATAGAGAGTCCTTTCGTAGAGATGATCGGATATCGAATCCAGAGATA
Source organism: Sequoiadendron giganteum (assembly GCA_007115665.2). Lineage (NCBI taxonomy): Eukaryota > Viridiplantae > Streptophyta > Pinopsida > Cupressales > Cupressaceae > Sequoiadendron > Sequoiadendron giganteum. The sequence continues at coordinate 727,737,226 of CM021100.1, forward strand.
ACTGGCAGATTTAAATAGATCTCAAGTCAAATGGTGAGTGAATAATTAGATAACTGGACAATAGAAGAATGTGACAAAAACAATTAATTATGAATTAAATGTTAATTTAATTCAACATTCAAAAATTGAAAGATTTAATTAAATAAATAATAATAATTTATTTAATTGACTGTTGAAAAGGATTAATTGAATAATTAAATAATAAATATTTAATTATAGGTGAAATATGACAAAGGGGTAATTAAATAATAAACTATTTAATTAAGAAGGGGAATTAATTAGTTAGCAACATAATTAAATAAATAGGATTTATTTAATTAATCAAAGTTGAATAAAGGGTCATAATGAATTAATTAAATAATTAAAAGGTTATTTAATTAATAGAGAAAATATGTGTTTAAAAATTAATTAAATAATAAACATTATTTAATCATGACCATGGACATTAGAAAATTATGTCGAAAGCGGTACTCGTAGGCCTAGACCAATTTTTGGTGTCTACAATTTTCCCCTGTTTGATACAATTTTGTTTCGACATTGTGTCAAAGAATTTGAAAAAAAGATATGCCCCAGTGAAAGGGAGAATGACAACGAGGTAGTGGTATGCCCCCTCGAGAGGATAGGTGGGTTTGAAGAACATGAGTGTGCTCTCGAAATCAATGAGAGGACTAGAATATGAAGGACAAGGGACTAGGGGAAAATAGGTAAGGATGATGAAGATACAAACTAGAAGAAATGTTAGCGCGGATAATTCAAAATGTTAGTACAAAACAAAGAAGGTTGTTTGAAGGACATATGATCTTTGATATTTTTCCATATACATACTAAGCTTTGCATTTTATCATCATTGGATTGGACTGACACAAATGGATAGTACACACCATGATATGAGATAGACCATAGTGTACAAAGTCATCCATCTACGAAAAAAAGATAGTTGTAGACAAGGAGTGTCTTAACTCATACTAAGGACAAGATTTCCCCAGTCGTTTTGTCTAGACAAACCACAGACAACAAAAAAATAAAAATGGGTCATGAGACATCATTGCTCCTCTAAATCCTTGATAGGATATCCTTGAGGAAACTAGTAACATGACTCAAAACCCAAAATTAAAAAAGATAGTTGATAGATAGTAGTCAAAGAAAAAGAGTCCTGAGACACCCTTGCTTCTCTAAATCCTTCAAGGAACATCCTTGAGAATGCTAGTAACTAGACTTATTCACAAATAGATAAAAATATAAGACAGCATAAGATATAAAGTCATAAAAACAAATAGAATTATTTTCCAAAACTTGATCTTGTGGGATTGTTTGATGTTTGACACAGTGTAATGTGAGGGATGACAATATCGCATAAGACGTTGAGTCTAGTTTCGACTTGGTGACTATCTGTGTAAGTCATGACAAAGCCTGGTTTCAGAAAGACATGTGTCATATAAGATGTTGGAGCCTAATGGCATTGATATGCAAGCTACATGAGGCTATGAAAATTTGACGATGTCCGTTGAAAAGAAAGAAATATCTTGCTTAAGACATAAGTTGATCACTCTGACAATGTGCTTGATTTTTACTTGATGATAGTATTGAGATGTTTTCCTTGTTGATGCATGACTTGTTTTGATTCCTTAACTATTATGAGCATGTGTGTTGACAGTGTATGACTTGAGATGATATACCCTAAAGGACTAACCTAATGCGGCCTTAGGGGCTCATCAATTGATAGCGTTGCCTATGTTGTACATGCAGAGACCTCATAGTTCAACCAAACTTTAACTGACATAACTAATTGAAAATATGTACTTAAGTTGATGATATGCAATGTGTGTGATAGTGAATGTGATAAACCCTACTGGACTGACCTAATGCGGTCTCAAGGGCTCATCGATTGATTAGCCTTGCCTACGTCTAGTCGTAGAGGCAACATAGTTCGACTATGTCTACGACTGACTTGACTTTGTTTTTGGGATTTTCTGACATGTTTTGATTTTTTGTCTTTTTTAAGTTTTCTAATGGTTTTGGATTTTTTCAAGACATTTTCTGATGTTGGGTTGCTATGTACAAGGTCCACATTACATAGAACGAGGATTTTCCCTTGATCGGGAATAAGACATATAGGATAGAATGGGGAGATGGAGTGGACCTGATGTCAATCATTCCAAGCAATGGATAATACAACCATTTATTATGAGGGATGGTGAAAAAATCTGATTGGAATGATGGTAGATGAAGGAGCGAGTTTGACTACACATGGAGCCTATTTGCTAAGTTTTCACCATGGTACTTATCCATAGCGCCACCGAAGTGGTTTTCACTATTGGACAGATTATTTCTCTTTACTATTTTGTTGATTTTCTATTTTTTTTGGTGTTACAAAGATGCCTATTTGCTAGGTTTTCATCAAGGTAACGATTTTTTTGTATTTTCTCGATTAAGACCAAGACTCTCAGAAGCTACGCATAGAGCCTCTTCAGATGAAGGTCCTTGATTGGTGAAAAAATTGGTTATCCTTCAGGGGTAGAGAGTTGGTATGCTCCTGATCCAAAAGCTTTTGTGACAATATAGGGCCCTAACCAGTTAGGTTCAAACTTACCTGGCTTTTCTCATTTAGCTTGATTCTTGGGATTCTCCATTAAAACCAAGTCACCAATGTCAAAGTTTCAATTTAGAACTTTCCTATTATAGCTATGATGAAGATGATTCTGATATGCTTGCAAATGGTCTAGTGTGTTTTGTCTTCGTTCATCCAGTAATTCTAACTCTTGTAATTTGGATACACGGTATTCTTCATCATCAATGTGACCTTTCAAGGATACCCTCAGGGAAAGAATTTCAACCTCAATAGGTAAGATAGCTTCAGATCTGAATACTAGGGAGTATGGAGTGGTGCCAGTGGGAGTACAGATGCTTGTGTGGTAAGCCCATAAGGCAAAATTTAGTTGTAGGTGCTAGTCACGGCCAACATCATTGACAGTCTTTTTTTAGGATTCTAACAATAGTTTTATTTAATGCCTCAGCTTGGCCATTAACTTATGGGTAATATAGGGTGGCAAAATGATGTTTGATATGGAACTCTTCATATAGATGGTGTACTTCTTGGTTTTTGAATGCGCATCCATTGTCTGTGATAATGAATTGGGGTACACTATACTGACAAATGATATAGTTTAAGATAAACTTGAATATTTGCATGTCGGTGATGTAGGTCGTGGAAATAGCTTCAATCCATTTCATAAAGTATTCAGTGGTGGTTATGATGACTTTATGGCCATTGGATGATGGAGGGTGTATCTTACCTATGAGGTCAAGTCTCCATTGGGAAAAGGGCCATGGTGATGTAATCGGACGAAGCTCCTATGCTGGTGCTCGTATCAAATCTCCATGTATCTGACACTATATACATTTATTTACAAAGATATATGAGTCTTTTTCTATTTTAGGCCAATAATAACCTAATCTCATAATATTATGGGCTAAAGTAGGACTGCTTGAATGGGATCCACATATACCCTCATGTACCACTCGTAAGGTTGTTTGTGCTTCTTCAGAATTGAGACATCTCATTAGGGTGTTATCTAAGGTACACCTATATAGGGTATCTCCGATGATGGTGTATTTAGCTAACTTACGGATAAAGCTTCTGCGTTGGTTGTTTGATAGGTCTAATGGTAAGGTTTGGTCATTTAGCTGGTTGAATACATCTTTGTACCAAGGGGAAGTAGGACCAACAATCATACACACCATCACAAAATCAGGACATCATAGGCAGGGACCAACAACTATTCAACCAAAAACTCAAACTTAGGAACGTTGCTTAGAATATCCAATAAGGAACCCATGGTTACCATAGCATCTGCAGCCCTCTTTTGAATACGTGGTTTTTGTTGAAAAGTGATTTCATCAAATTACTGCTTGAAACTATCAACCATGCACTTGTATGGGTTTCATAATCATCATTTACTTGTCAGACTACTAGCTGAGAATCGACAAAAACATGTAGACTCTTAATCTTCCACTAGGCTACCATTCGTAGTCCTGTCACTAAGGCTTCATACTCTACTATGTTGTTGGTGCAAGGGAAAGAAATTCTAAATGATTTAGGAATAGTATCACCTTGAGGTGTAACAAATAGGATACCTACTCCTGAACCATGATTTATATGTGAGCCATCAAAGTATAACTTCCATTCAGTTCTAGTGTCAACTATGAAGATAAATTCATCAGGAAAATCCGCCACTAAAGGATAGTTTGCCTTCATGGGTGCATCTGCTAACTGATCTACAATCACTTATCCTTTTATATCCTTCCTCTTCACATATTGGATGTCATATTCACTAAGTATAATAACCCATTTAGCCAATTGACATGTTAATGTTGCTTTACTTAGGAGATATTTGAGGGGATCAATCTTTGTGCAACATTGTTTGGTGATTTAGCATATAGTGCTGAAGTTTTTGAGTAGCAAAGACTACCACAAGATAGGCACATTCTACGTTACTATAATTTAATTCATATCCCACCAAGGTACGACTGATGTAGTACACTACTGTTTCATGACCTTGATCATCATTTTGTGCGAGAAGAGCTCCTAATGCTGACTGAGTTGTTGAGATGTATAGTATCAACGATTTTCCATCTGTAGGTGGCATTAAGATAGGTGGAGTAAGCAGATAATCCTTGATCTGTTGGAAAGCTTCCTGATATTTATGTGTCCACACAAATGATACTCCTTTCATTGAGTAAATGTTGAAATGGGTGTATTTTGTCTACTAGTTGTACAATGAAAAGCCTAATAGACTATAATATTCCCTGTAGTCTTCTTAGTTGACCAATGCTGATTGGGGGAGGCGTTTCTATGATAGCTTTTACCTTCTTTGGATCTACTTCAATGCCTCTTTTGGAAATGATATATCCTAGAAGTTTCCCTGATTTCACCGCAAAGATAAATTTCCTTAGATTTAATCTGATGTTGTAATTCTCTAGCCTCTGGAATATCTTGTCTAAAAATTTCAAATGATCTACCCTTTTTACCGATTTAGCTATAATTTCATCGACATAATCTTCCATGAGAGTATGTACAAATTCATGGAAAATATTAGTCATTGCTCGTTGATAGGTAGCTCCTGCATTATTAAGCCCAAAAGGCATAACATTCCAATAGTATGTTCCGCATGGACACATGAGCATTGTCTTGTGTTGGTCTTTAGCTGCAATTTTGATTTGGTTATATCCAGAGAAACCATCCATGAGGGATAGAATCTTGTATCCTACTATAAGATCTACTATCATGTCTATATTCGGCAAAGGGAAGTCATCCTTAGGACATGCCTTGTTGATATCTCTAAAGTCTATACAAATGTAGATGCCCCCAATTGGTTTAGTCACTAGTACAAGATTTTAAATCCTATCTGCATAGTCTATGGTTCTTATGAATCCAACATCCAATAATTTCTTAAGTTCTACTTTGACCAGTAGAGCAATCTGCGGATGCATTTTCCTTAACTTTTGTTTGACTGGCTTAATACCTAGCTATAATGGTAGATGGTGCAATATAAGGTCTGGATCTAGCCCAGGAATGTCTTCATATGATCATGCAAATTTTATCTATCTCTTTATGAACAAGTCCTGAAACTCTTATTTTTCTGTCTCTGTCAAAGAGTCTACAAAGTATATTACTCGAGGGTTTTCTTCTGTGTTTATGTTCAATAGAACCCTCTACTAACATCAGTGACCTTTCTTGAGAAATGGGAACAATATTCAAACCTCCATCTTTGGTGCCTCAAATAGGTTTTTGCCCTCATATATGTCCTTTATTTTTACTATTTCTTCGTCCAAAGGCACCTTCCGATTTTCACCTAGGGACTCATCATTTTTCTCATTTTCATTGTTTTTATTTTTATTTTCATTTTTGCAACTAGAGGTGTAAATAGACTCCCCAAAATATGCTTTGTCATCCAGGTCTATGGTAAAACCAACTTTATGATCCCCTCTTGGTATGCCTTCTCGAAGTCCCATGAACTCAGCTATTGCTTCGTCGTTCTTGAATGTGTCTAAGATGGGTGTACCTTGTTGATCCCAGTCGATAAGTTGGGGATATATGAGGGGCATGTCATCATCGAAGTTATGAAAGGTGGAAGATGAAAAGGTGAATATAGAGTGGTTGACATGGTCACAAAAGTTTTGGACTAACTCCTTTTTCCTATGGGTAGGTAAAATCTGATGTGAGACTATTGTAATGGCTAGGTCATTAGAAGATGGTTCATCAGGTGCCCAAGATGCATGATCAAGGGTTTCCCAATAATAGTGCTTAAGCCATTATTATTTGGTCAAGGACTTCTTATTACAGGGGCTAGATGGACTTGGTAAGGGATTTATCATTTGGTCGAGTTCTCCAAATAGATTATCTAGGTTCATGGTGTTGGTAGAGGAAAGGGAATCCCATTCATAGTCACTTGAGTTAGGGGATTCATCATAAACTAGGGGAAGTGGTTCATGAAATATCACGCTGTCTTCATAAGCACTCACTTCATCTTCAAATGGTGACGAATTACTAGGAAAGCCAATTCTAAGCGGTTGAAACCCTAGCCCTAGGTATTTCGGTCGTGGCGAGACATTGATTGGTTTCGTCCTTCCATTTTGATTTAGTCCTAACCCACTATGTCTGTTATATCCTTTTCTTTGCATGATCTTAAATCCTTTTCCATATTGATTCTTAGCTATCTAATTAGGCAGTGAGGGGTATTCATTGTCTTCCTTGTACAACCAAGAGGTAATATCACCTTGGTCCACAATTTCTTCACTTAACTCTCCCCATTTGGTCAATGTCATTGTAAGGGGAACATGAAATGTGACTATTGACTATCTTCTATCTACCATGGGTAAGCCATATGCCTTAGGTGGAACTAGCTGACTGACAGAGTAGGATTCCTTCATGTGATATTCTCCACAACCCTTGTCTCGGATCTTGACCTTAGGAGTGGATGATGGTTGTTTGAATGAAATGGAATTGGTAAGATGTGATGGATCAATGTATAGGGATAAAGTGGATGATGAAGCTTCTTGATTAACTAGTACTTGTCTTTGTGGAATTTCCATTAGGCTTGTAAAAAATTGAAAAGGATTTGGATAACCATCAATCGCGATCTCAGTGCCATTATACACGAATTTAAGACATTGGTGATATGTGGAAGGTACGACTTCCATTGCGTGTATCCAAGGTCTACCTAACAATAGGTTATATGGAAGGGTGAGTTCCAAGACTTGGAAGATGGTGTTCATAACTGTTGGGCCAATTCTGATAGGGAGTCATACAACTCCTTTGGATGATATTTCCTCATCATCGTAAGCCTTGATTACTATACTCTTAGAGGTGTCTCTACATGCTTCTAATAATCCTAATGCCTTAACCAATTTTAGGGTACACAAGTTCAAACCTACTCCTCCATCTACCAAGACTCGTCTGACTTTGGTTTGATGGAATAAGACTTCAAGATGTAATGGGTCATTATGATCGGACTTTTCTATTGAATAATCTTGTTGAGAAAATGTGGCATGATGGGATTTAGTTAAGTATCCTACCATTTCTTCCAAATGATTGACATCTAAGTTGGTAGGTAAAGTTGTGCTCTATAAGGCTTTGTCGAGAATGGCTCAATGCTTAGGTGATAAAGTCAATAGTTCCAAAATGAATATTTGTGTTAGGGTCTTGCTCAGTTGATCAAGCAAATTGTACTTAGACTTGGAAGACTGTGTAGGTGGCTCAGAAGAAGGACTTGGAAGAGTTATCGTAGTTCTGCATGTGTTTACATCATATTCAGGATGCTTCTTAATGGTGATGATATGGACATTTTCATTTGCAGCTCGGAGGTGGTTTATGATCGTACCTTTTCCATAGTCATACTTGGTATTTGCATAATTGGCTGATGGAGTATTCTTGGTTCCCGAACTAGAGGCTTTTCCTTTCGTGTGCTCATGTAATGGGTCTATGAAGACCTTATGATCAATGTTCTTGGTATGTTTCTACCCATTGACCTCTATGGTTACATCTTCAACAAAGTCTTGTATGATATTCTTCAGTTGTTGACATTGTCGTAGGTTGTGTCCTTTTGTTCAATGGTATTCACAATAGGAGTTATCATCCCACCATGAAGGTTTAAATTGTCCAAGATCATATTCTCTTGTTTCTAATGGTTTTATGAGATCATGTTTAATCAGCTCTTTGAAAATTGTCTTGATGGCTGCCCCAAAGGGATAAATTCACATTTAGGAAATATCCTTTATGGTTGTTGTTGCCATGAATTTTGGACAAATTTGTTGTTTGATCTAGATTACTCGTCATGTCTTGATTGGGGTTGTAACCTCTAAGTGTGATGACTGGTCTTGCATGTATGGTCTTAGCATCAACAATGTCATCATTTGTAACATTTTTATTTCTAGACCAGAACTTGTTTCTATCATTGGGTGCATTTTGATGTTGAACCACTAGGTTTTTGCCTAGTATTTTATTTTCTCCTTTGTCAATAAGGAATTTTTGAAGGATGATGCCCTTTTTTACCAAGTCTAGGAATGAAGTACAACAATGTACCCTTAAGTCACCTCTCAATTTTGGATTACTATTTTCAAGGAATATCATGACTTTTTTCTTTTCTGGTATTTCAACTAGACATCTGCTAGCTAGACTTCTCCATCTCTGGAAGAAAGTGGTGAAAATTTCACCTTCTTCTTGTGTTGTGTGACACAAGGTAGCTATTGTTACTTCATTGTCTATTTTAAAGGAAAATTGTTTGAAAAACTTCTCAGCTAATTCACCCCATGATCGTATGCCATATGGTAATTTAGAGAACCATCCCAGTGTTATCCCGACAAGGGTTTGTAAAAATAGTCTCATCAAGTATGTGGGGTCATATGATATGTCCATGCATGGTGTCAAGAATTCTCTAATGTGTTCTAGAGGATTATTCCTCCCATTACACTTAGGAAAATTTGGTATAATGTATCTGTGTGGGAAGGGTGTCATGTATAGCACATTGTCAAAAGGACATGGACATAGATCCTGCATTGAGATAGTTTGTTTGCCTGACATAGACATGTTGTCCATCTGTTGTTGAAGCATTTGCATTTGGTTTTGGAGAACATCTACTTGTGTCAAGGAAATGTTGTTTGTGCTGTTTGGATCAATGTAGGTGTTCTGAAATGTCGTGTTCTATGATAGATTGTGATTTGGTGAGGGTATATATCCTGTTTGAATGTTCTGATTTGGTGTAGGAATATTTCTTGTCTGAACGTTCTGATTTGGTATAGGAATTTTATCTTTCTGAATGTTCTGATTTGGTATAGGAATATTCATGCCACCTTTGGATCTCTTACCATTAGTGTTTGTGCCAAAGGGGTTTGATGAAGCTGCTCCTGTAGTAAATTGTAAACCTTGTGTTACGTTGAAAGGGATTGTGCTTAAAATTGATGATGTTTGAGTAGGTATACCAGTTGGTATCGCTACAGTAATTTGAGGAATAGAAACACTTGACGTTATTGTTTGCATTGGTTGAGTAGACAGTGTTTTCAAAATATGAATATCAAATCCTGGTGGTAGTGTGGAACCTTATACCAGAAACTTTGCTAGATATCATTGGGGGTCATTTGCCAAACACTCATCCATAAAGGATGCAAATTCAAGATCTTGTACAATGGAGTCTATGTCTTCAACATAAATTTGTCCATGTGTGTCTCTAGTGACGTGTTTTTCAAGCAAAGGTTTGTGTGGTCTCTCTTTTCCTAATGGTTGATTTTTGAAAGGATTGAAAATTTTGTTAGGGTCAGCCATTGCTTTCTGTTTCTTTTTAGACCTTGTTTCAATCATGAAAAGTTGCTCAAAATGGGGTAATGCAAACTATGTCTAAAAATTGGTATGTCCTATTTCTATGTTTTTTGGATTTTCTGAAAATAAAGGATGTTGCTAAAGATTTCTAAAATGATGTATACTAAGATGATGTATGCTAGGACATACAATATGAAAAATCTTGAGTAGACTATGATGGTAAATGATTCTAACATGGGTGTAACCTACCACCTATGGAATAAATCCAAGCAATGATTTGAGTTGACTAAGGAACCTGATTGTAGGACAAAGATAGTTGACAAGGTGAATTTCCCAAACTAGACTGTTCAACTAGAAAGATTCACAAATAGGATAATAGTGACTAGGTTCAATGATAGTGACAAATCAGAGCATGAACATATCCAATGACGAGGAAATTTAGTCTATTCTATGATATGTAGTTTCCTAAGAAGTGTCTAAATGCTTGTAACCTAAAATGACTATGACCAAGACGTATATGAAACCTAATAATGCAAGGTTTTAGAGAATTTTTTTTCCAATTTCTCTCCAAGGTTGATCTTTAGAAACAAAAGCGAAAAAGATTGTAATGCTTTTAGACTCATTTTGCAATTTTTAAAGTTTTCTGTAGACAGTCAAATGTGGTTTACCTATCAAATGCATTGATATTTTTGATAGATGCGGTTTAAGTTACACATGCGGTGATTTGACTAAAATAGGTTTCAAATGTATGGCAGATGCGATTTACTATATGGAAGATGTGACTCAATTTATCAGATGCGACTCAGAATATGGAATTTGTGAATCTAAAACTATTGACAAACACTTGTGGCTTTTAGTTTGACAGTTGCGGCCCGCAGATACACATGCAACTTAAAAACAAAAGTTGTGGCTCAGAAAATAGACTGTGAAAAACTAAAAACTGTTGAAAAACACATGCAGCGTTTAACCTAAAATTTGCAGCTCTTTAAGACAAATGTGGTTCTAAAAACAACAGTTGCGACTCTTTTTGATAGTTGCAGTTTTCTGAAGATGGTGTTTTGACTGACTCTATTTGATGAGTACAATAAAATAAATCATAGAATACAATGTGTTTTTAGTTTGATGTGATGGATCTGTTAAAATCAGAGAAAAATTACACCCTAGGCTATGTTGGACAATATTTACTGTGTTCTTGATTGGATAAATCAAGCTATGCATATTCAAGGCGGATGACTAGTATCTTGACCCCACTAGCTTCCCTCCATGGCACTCACTTATATGGGGTAGCCAAGCTACTGTACCCATGAAACTCCCATGACATACATCTCATCTCCACACATGAACCATAAATATGTAAGACAGCTTCACAGGTCCGAACTTGCTGCACCAGCAAATAGAAAGGATTTTGGAAAAACTACAAGATGGCTTTTAGTAAGGGCATTCCATTCATGGGGCACCATCTAGTATGGTGAGAGACCATTTTTTCCCTTCTCGTCAGAATAGTGAGCATGATTTCTGGGGTTTCCCCCAAAAAACCACTTTTATATACTGGGTGGAAGTCGTTAGCTAAAGCGTGTTATCGGTCTGAGTCATCTTGGTGTGAGTAATTTTTCCCACCAAGACAAGCCCAATTTCTAGAGTCAGTAATTGTTTCTCTTGCACCCAGGATTGCATGAATGCGTAAGGGGAGAGGATACTTCGATATACCGAATCGTGGGGTTCTAAACTAACATGAATAGACACAAAAAACGCTGGTTAATTTTTAAACCCAAATGACAATTTTTTAATTACCAAACATGAAAGATTTTAAAATAAAATAAACAAATCAGTGTCTTCATAAGGTCCTACATGCAATTGATTAGTAATTTCCTTTGTGTCTTCAGCTTTCATCCTACAGAAAAGAAGATTTTTTTTGGTTTTTATTTTGGTCTTCTATGATTCGTCCTGGAAAAACTAAGTTATCCCCCTAAACATAGCTGCATACAAAACAAGAAAAAAACTAAAAATCAAATAACGAAAATATGAAAGTTAATAAAAAACAAAAAGAAATGTTACCGGGTAGATGCGACTTTTAAACTTACAGATGCAGTGTGATGTTGACAGTTGGATGCGGTGCGACGTTGACAGTCCAATGCGATAGGATGTTGACAGTTGGATGCAGTGCAAAATTTCATGGATGTAGTTCATGTTGTCAGATGCATCGTGGAGTGTATCATATGTGGCTCACGAGATCAGATACATCATTTCTTCAATCAATTGTGGTTTTTCGTATGATTCATGCAAAACAAAAAATGGAAAGATGAAAAGATGTCACAAAATTTGAAGCGTGGTTCACGTCGGGTTCACCAAATTTAACATAGAATAAATGGGAATCTGCATAGATAGATGATTAAATCTAATCTAACAAATACAAATCTAAACCAAACAACTAAGAATGAGAAAAAATGAACAAAACAATTAAAACCCTAACTAGAACAATCTCACCGAATATGTGTCCACTTCTTCGAATTATCTTGATTGTCCTTCTCCATTTTGTTGTCTCAGTATTCTTGCCCTCAGATTTTCAATACTGATGCAAGCATAACCTAGCTGTATTATCTCAGCAAAATATCAAAGATAATAGGTTCTTCTGAAAAGTATTGATTTTGGGAGAGGAGGAATAATGACAATGATAGGTCAATTTATAGATTTTGGGTTTTCGAATGATCGGCTCAGATTCGAAAGAGAGATCAACGATCGAGATTGATGAATGCCATGCGATGTGAGTTATGTGTCAGTTAGAACATGAGTTAGGAAATTCTGTAGGATAAAGATTAAATTAGAACAATAACTTAATCTTGTGTCAAGACTCTTCGAAAATAGAAAGAACACAAGTTCAAGATTAAATAATAAATTTAATCTTCAGTTGAGAGTCTTCGAAAATAGAAGAAATAGACTTTGAATGAAATAGAAAAAGTTAGAACTCGAAGAATAATCCGTTCGAATGCACACATGAATTAATTAATTAAATAAAGATATTTAATTAATAAAAACATTCATGCATATGAGTTAGAACTAGTTAACTGACTGGATGTGACAGAGAGTCCTTTTGTAGAGACGATCAGATATCGAATCTGGAGATAACTAGTGGATTTAAATAGATCTCGAGTCAAATGGTGAGTGAATAATTAGATAACTGGACGATAGAAGAATGTGATAGAAACAATTAATTATGAATTAAATGTTAATTTAATTCAACATTCGAAAATTGAAAGATTTAATTAAATAAATAATAATAATTTATTTAATTGATTGTTGAAAAGGATTAATTGAATAATTAAATAATAAACATTATTTAATCATGACCATGGACATTAGAAAATTATGTTGAAAGTGGTACTCGCAGGCCTAGACCAATTTTTTCGGTGTCTACATATATATATATATATATATATATATTAAAACATTAGGGGATGGTCATATGAACAAACTTGGTGCTTAGTGCCTATGTGCTTATTTTTGTCCCTAGAGGCGTAATTGGGCAATTTTTCTATGGAGTATAACTTTATGCCCAAGTGTCAAAAAATTAAAAACAAGATATTGACATAAAGCTAGTTTCAAGCACTTCATGGTGGTGTGAGCCATCTTTTTAGATTTTTCTTCAAGTCAATTTTATTGCTGATTGAAGTTAGATTATCCTTTTTGGACCTTTGAGCTCATAATTCTTTTTCACAATCTCCGATTTTTGTGATTCTTATGGTGTTGAAAAGGTATGAAGGAGCTCCATGTTGGAAACACAGTTGTTGCTGCACCAAAAGATTGACCTGTTAATGCACGATACAATTGTGAGAGTTAACGGATCCATGAGAGGCGGTTAAGCCATGCCATGAATCCCAAGGGGAGCACTGACCATCTTCCAACAATCTCCCCCTCAGTATTACCCAAGGGGATTTGAACCCGACACCTTTGGCTCTGATACCAATTATTGTAAACACAGTTGTCGTTGCACCAAAAGATTGACTTGTTAATGCCTGATACAATTGTGAGAGTTAACGAATCCATGGGGGGTGGTTAAGCCATGCCATGAATCCCAAGGGGAGCACTGACCATTTAACAACACTCCACATTTCTATTCACACACTTTTTCAAAATTCATCCCCATGTATCTTTTATTCATATTTATGAAAATTTTCATTTTGATTGATTACTTGGAAATACTACAACCTGGAGAAGTTTTTTCCACTTGTGAAGGCTTCATTTTCAGTGTAGATCATATTCAGAGAGGTTACTTTTAGTTTGAGGATCTCATTTTGAGATATTTCTATAATTTTTCCATATTTCATCCATCTTGGCACTGTAAATATGGAACATAATTCTAGCATTGTAAACACACACTATATAAAGTGCCACATCATTTAATTGGGAAAGTTCTTGATCGATTGATTTGGAGGGGGGTCTTTTGGTGCATTTTTTAATCTATTTTCTTGTGCTCTTATAGTTTTCATGGATCATTCTAAGGTTCCTTTGCTAACATAATATAACTATTCAACATGGCATCAAAATACATTGAGTGTTCTAATGAATGAAGGTCACTCTTTATATGTTGAAAATGAGGTACCTGAACCTACAAATGTAGATAAAAAGAGAAAATAGATGAATGGACATACCAAATCTCTTGGATATATTTGTAAAATAGTTTCTCAATAATTATTGTTCCAAATTGAACCATGTAATAATCATCATGAGGTTTGGGATAAATTGAAAATATTATATGGTAATACAAATGAAGTAAGAGGCTATTAAATTGATAATGAATTAATGAGCCTTGATCTTAAGAACTTTGACAACATCTAGGAATACATCACTAAGGTTAATGATATAAGAGAACAATATAAATCATGTGCAATCAATAAGAAGGAAATTTAGTTGGTCTACAATACATTGAACAAACTTGGTCCTGATTATGCTACTTTTGTTTCTAGCTTTCATACTCGTAGGCTAACTATGGGGTCTACATATATTGTACCTTTATTTGCATTATTTTCTGAGATGTTAATACATGAGAAAAAAAATATTATCTCGATGGGTCTCATCAAATATTATAAATCTTAGGCATTGTTGGCTAGTCAAGTGAGAGAATTAGAACACACTGGTAAGAAATAGGATAAATCAAAGAATAATCCATATTCAGATTAACAAAAGAATAAATCCTCCTTTGTAGACAAATCATTTAAGAAGGAGAAGTATACTTATTCATATTGCAAGAAGCTTGGGCATGATGAACATTATTTTTATAACAAGGATATTGATGATTAGAAACATATTCTCAAAAAGAATTAGATTGATTTAGCTTCTCGAATTTTTGAGTCACCTTTTTATTCTTCTTCTTCTTCTTCAAAACAATATAAAAAGGATAAACATCAAAATATAGGTAAATATATTTGTGGTTTTTAGGTCATGGATCAAGGACATCGCTTCTAGATTTAGGAGCATCTCATCATATAGAATCTTCACAATCTATATTCTCTTCTTTTGAAACTTGTACTATGTCTCCTATTTCGATAGGAAATAATACATACATGAGTGTACTTGGGGAGGGGTCTATTGATTTTGGGGAGATAAATTTCAATGATTTTTTGTGTATGCATCATTTTACGAATAGTATTCTTTTCATATATTAGATTACACATGGTGGATATGGGAGGACTATAGAGCTCAATCCTGATTCAATTATCATTAGAGACTTGGAGAGTAGAGAGATTCTTGCTACTAGAATGGCTGATCACTCATCTTGGTTGTAATTATTTTCAAAATTTTCTTTTGATGGTGAAATTTTTCCTTCGGATGTTGATCAAACTTCTGGTGTGAACAATGATTCAAAGGATATATTTGGCTTCGTGAAACTTGGGTGTTCTCCCATCACATCTCATTCCTAAGCATTGGATTTCATATCCTCCATATTTGTTTGAATTTTATGATGCTCATATTGGCATAGGCTTGGATTCTTGTGATTTGGTTCATAAAAATCTATATCTTCTTCTAGCTACATCTACTTGGAATGAGTACTTGACAAACTTTGGTGGGGTTTTTGTTGAGTCCCATATTTTAGTTCTGGAAGACACCATTAATTGAATTAATCTTATTTTTGATGAATATGATTCTTCTTCAGTTTTTGTGAGGGAATACTCTAACCCTCTTATTCATTCTCTACATTATCACTCTTTACAACTTGACATGAGTGTGGATAATTTTGGAGGAGAATTAATTGTGTTTAGAGGACCTACATATTTTTCCTTAGGTGTTTTCTACATACATCTCTAGGAGGTTCTGGATTGACATCTTCAAATTTGTGGCATATAATGTTTATTTGGAGTGTGCCAACTTTCAACATCAACATCAAGATACTTGAGCGTAGCTCAGAGATATCAAATATAATTATTCTTCCCTCATCTTCCTATTAGGCATGGGAATAAATCTTACATATCATCCTATTTGTATTTCTTCTTAAGGGGAAGAATATTTTTTGAAGAGATTGGATCATCTTTAGCATTCATTGTCAAGAATCTACTATTGCAGGAGGCTCAACATGTATGGGGGTTGCATGATCTCTCTTCTTCTCTCTTATGGGGGGTCATTTTCCTCAGATGGGGTTGTATCCCTCTCATGCATCATTGAGAGAATTTAATAGTTTATCTCTCTTTTACTTAGGAGTATTTTCCTACTATGATTTCTTCTTTTCTTTGTTTTTGAGAAATTGCAATTTCATTTGTGCATGGGTACTATTGGTTCCCAAAATTTCCACATCATTGAACCCTAAAGGTGTGCCAAATCTTATTTTTAGATTCAATGAGAAATTTGGCCAATGAATGGGAAAATAATCTCACACTTTTCCCCTATACTTCAGGCTTTCTAAAACTTAGGTGGGTCTCCCTATATGGTGTTGAATGTGGATATGAAATAGGGTTTTATTGCAGCACCTAGCAGACAAACTTCATACAAATAACAAGGGTTTATATATTTTAAAAATGGAAGGCATTATCCTTGTTGTATTTGAAACCCAAGTATGGAGGATGCAAATAATTAGGAATAAATATTGTAGAAAATAAATATTGGTTTTATATTTGAAATTTGTTTCTAATATTGAGGGAAAACCATTTAGAATAAATTCGTCCATATTGAAATCTATAGAGTCAAAATGCATGTACACATCCTTCATCAAATTTTCAACATATATTTATGGTACTCAACCATTAACACCTTATGATAATGAGATAGACTAATAACTAAAAATGCAACTTCTACTTAACAATCCAACCTACAACACGATATTCACATTATTTTTCAGTGAAAGAATTTACATTACTCCTTTAGAAAACAATAACCATGAAAATAGTCCAGATGCAACAAATGTGCATGAAAATATTTACTATGCTTGATTATATTACTGAAATAAATATTCTATTATAAAATGGAGACAAGGTACACTAAGAGCATGCAAAATAATGTATTCATATATGTTGCAATCAAGATATACAATGTAACTACAAAAACATTTGCACAAGATGAGTCTCCATTTTCCTACACAAAACTAATAGCCTACCCCTTCCAGCTTCTTCAAAATCCCAGAACCTCCACAAATGAGATAGATATTACAATATAAAGAATGGAAAAAACCTAGAAATTCGACTCAGTTGACACTTGGCACATTGTGATCTCTTTGATTTGGAATGTGGAATATGCCATTTTACCTTAATCCTCATTTTTCCTCTCATTTGCAACTGAAAATTTGTTATTTTTCCTTATTCCTTTCAATTTTTGTGCAACATATTTACCTGCATGTAAAAACACATTTATTACTACATTTTTAAGTTGGCAAGCGAAAATTTTCACTTTTGGCTAAAAACCCATCCTACTGGAAATTAAAACATGCTTTTACCATGACATTTTCACCTAGTAGACTCCTCGAAATATCACAATATCCTCTAGAACTAAATTTGGCACTTTAAAACAAATTTCTAAGAAAAAAATTCACTATGAGAGCTTATGTTTCATTTGACATTTTTTCAAATACCTCTCCTAAAGCCACCAACTTTGTGCAATTTTTCTTTTACAAGTTGAACATTTTGCAGCATTTCCTGGATCTACATTTTTCTTGTTCAATATTTTGGCACAAAAAATTCCCTATAGACCATTTGAAACCTCTACATGGTGTATGACCATTGCAATAGAAAAAATGAGGTTTAGGTTGTGACTATTACATCTGGTCCATTTCTTAGCTTGTCAGAAAAAGCTCAAAATTTGCTAAAATTCTCCCAAAGCATGAAAAATATCTTGGGAAATATTATGTATGAAGAAACAACTATATTCAACCTACAAACACCCTAAAAATCTATTCCAAATATAAAAATGTGATTGATCTTCACTTATGTGGTGGAGAGTAGCATTGCAAGTCATTCTCAATCATGCAAGGGCATTTATTTGATGGTTGGGTCATTTTTCTTGTTGATGAGCATTTAAAATGCTTCAAATAACATCCAAAACATTGGAGGGGTGTGAGAGAAGTTGCAAACCATTTTTGGAGGGTTAAATCAGAAAATCTCATTAATTTGAAGGCCCCAAAACCTCCCCCAAGCATCCAAATGTGATGGAAAATGTATTTAACCATAATACAAGCTTCGAGGAAGTAAAAAATGCCTAAGAACATGCATTTCTCCATTTCATGTGCCCTTTGAAAACCCATCTTTTTGGCCTATGGAATTGACCTTAGATGGGAAATTTTAAACTTCAAAAGTCATTTAAGCATTTAAAAGTACATTATAAGTCTCTGCCCCTATTTAAAATGCTTAAAATTTTGTAAAATTCTAATGTTGCAAAATGGACAATTCAATTTCCAAACAGGCCAAATGACCTCGGAAGGCCATGAAAAATTGCAAGGAGCCATAATCAATTAAATAAAAGATTGGGTAGTTATCTCATTATATAGGATTATGACACATGTCAATATCTTATCTAATCTTACCTCACATTTTTCCTTTTAAGAAAGACAACATTTATACATCCTAGATAATTTAGTTTAGTGTAAATCTAATATATCTCTCCAATCTTAAGTATTGCATATTGGCCATATCTTACAACCATTATTGCAAATATGTTTATTTTTATTTTCCCTCTTGTAGAAGGTTGTTTTTGGTTTTTGTAGGTGATCCTAGAGGCTTGAGCCCTTGAGTGACACTAACATGGTATTAGAGATTTAGAATTATTAAACCCCTTCTTAAATCTGAGGGTGATTTGATCTTGAGATTTGGTAGGGTGTGCATTGGGGTTAAAAAAAACCTCATGGTTCAGTATATAAGCCCCCAAAGCCCTATTTTCATATAAAATACTTGGTATTTAGGAGAAAAATTAGGCCATATTTGGAGGGTTTGGATAAAATATGCAAAAAATCCATACATTTTGTACATTGCAGGGATTTGTATCATGTTGTATTATCCATACACAATCATACTCTCTAAAAGCATCATTAGGTGTAGTCTATGGTATAGGTAGAATATTTTTTGGAATATTTTTGGCACATACGTGATATATTCGCCTACTTGCAATTGTCTGCAGTACTCCTTCGGTCAGATCGGTACATCTGTGTACATTTGTTGATATAGTATTTATTAAATATTATTTTTTAACTACTATTTATTTAATACCCTCCACCCCCCGTTCCAACCCAACAAAGTAGAGGCTTCACTTAGCCCTACAAGGATTAGGTGCTCGTGGGTGAGGTGACTCAGCTTGCCTTGCATGGCACCACCACTATCTAGCTGGCAACACCACCCTCGGTCATTGTTTAAAAAAATAAAAAATCATTTTTATTTTTAAAATTAGTGAATGTTCATATGGAGAAACTGTGTGCTTAGCGCCTATGTTCTTATTTATGTCCCCAAAGGCCTAATTATGAAGGTTTTTATGGAGAATAACTTTCTACCCAACTGTTGATAACTTAAAAATGGGATATTGAAAGAAATCTAGTTTCAAGAACTTCATGGTGGTGTGAACCATATTTTTAGATTTTTCTTCAAGTCAATTTTATTGCTAGTTGAAGTTAGATTTTCCTTTTTGGACGTCCGAGCTCATAAAAAAAATTCACGATCTCTGATTTTTGTGATTCTTATAGTCTTGAAAAGGTATTAAGGAGCTCTACATTTATACTAATGCAATTTTTCCAAATTCATCCCTATGTAGCTTTTATTCATATTTATGAAAATTTGCATTTTGATTGTTTACTTGAACATACAACAACTTGGTGAAGTTTTGTCCACTTGGGAAGGCTTCATTTTTTAGTGTAGATCATATTGGGAAAGGTTAATTTTAGTTTCAAGATCTCATTTTGAGATATTGTTGTAATTTTTCCATCTTTGATCCATCTTGGCATTGTAAATAAGGAACACAATTCTAGCATTATAAACACACTATATATAAAGTGCCACATCATATTATTGGGGGAGTTCTTGATTGATTGATTTGGAGGGGGTTTTGGGTGCATTTTTCAATCTATTTTCTTGTATTGTTCTCATTTTCATGGATCATTCTAAGCTTCCTTTGCTAACATCATATAACTATTAAAAATGGCATCAAAATTCATGGAGTGTTCTAATGAATGAAAGTCACTCTTTATATGTTGAAAATGAGGTACCTAAACCTATAAATGTAGATAAAAATACAAAATAGATGAATAAATATACCAAAGCTCTTGGATGTCTTTTTCAAATAGTTTCTCAAGAATTATTGGTCCAAATTGAACCATGTAATAATTTTCATTAGGTTTGGGATAAATTGAAAATATTATATGGTAATACAAATGAAGTAAGAGGCTATCAAATTGATAATAAATTAATGAGCCTTGATCCTAAGAAATTCAACAACATCTAAGAATACATCACTAAGGTTAATGATCTAAGAGAGCAATACAAAGCATGTGGGATTGATAAGAAGGAAATTTAGTTGGTCTACAATACATTGAACAAAATTGGTCCTGATTATGCTACTTTTGTTTCTAGCTTTCATACTCATAGGTTGACTATGGGGTTTGCATAAACTATGAATTCATTTGCATTATTTTTTGAGATGTTAATACATGAGAAACAATAGACTATCTCAATGGGTATTATTAAATCTTATAAATCTTAGGCATTGTTGGCTAGTCAAGTGAAATAATTAGAACACAATAATAAGAAACATAAGAAATCAAAGAATAATCCACATTCAAATTACCTAAAGAATAAATCCTCCTTTATATAAAAAATAATTTAAGAAGGAGAAGTCTACTTATTCATATTGCAAGATGCTTGGGCATGATGAACATTATTGTTATAAAAAAGATATTGATGATTTGAAATATATTCTCAAAATGAATTAGATTTATTTACTTTCTAGAATTTCTGAGTCACCTTTTTCTTCTTCAAAACAATCTAAAAAGGATAAATATCAAAATATAGGTAAATATCTTTGTTGTTTTTAGTTCATGGATCAAGGACATGGCTAGTAGATTCAGGAGCATCTCATCATATAAAATATTCACAGTCTATATTTTCTTCTTTTGAGACTTGTACTATGTCTCCTATTTCTATAGGAAATAATACGTACATGAGTGTACTTGGGAAGGGGTCTATTGATTCTGGGGAGATAAATTCAAATGATGTTTTGTGTATGCATCATTTTACGAACAATCTTCTTTTCATATATCAGATTACACATGGAGGATATGGGAGGACTATGGAGCTCACTCCTGATTTAGTTATCATTAGAGACTTGGAGCGTAGAGAGATTCTTGCTACTGGAATGGTTGATTATTCATTTTGGTTGTATACCTTTGCAAATTTTTCTTTTGATGGTGACATTGTTCCTTCGGCTATTGATCACACTTCTAGTGTGAACAATGATTCAGAGGATACATTTGTCTTCTTGTACTTGGGGGTTCCCATATTAGATCTCATTCCTAAGCCTTTCATTTCATATCCTCCATCTTTTTATTGCATTTGATGATGCTAATGTTGGCATAGGTTTGGCTTCTTGTGATTCAGTTTAGCAAGATCTATATCTTCTTCTACCTACATCTACTTGGGATGAGTACTGGATAGAAATTGGTGGGCTTTTTGTTCAGTCCCATATTTTAGATCTAGGAGACACCATTAATTGAATTAATCTTCTCTTTGATGAATATGATTCTTCTTCAATTTTTGTGAGGGATACTCTAACCCTCTTTTTCATTCTCTACATGATCATTCTTTACAACTTGACATGAGTGTGGATAATTTTTGATAGAATTTGGAGGAGACTTAATTTTCTTTAGAGGAGGCATATTTTCTTTGGAGTGTGTTCTATATCTATATTTAGGAGCTTCTATATTGACATATTCGACTCTGTGGCATATAACGCTTGTTTGGAGTGTGTTAGCTTTCAACATCGACATGGAGACACTTGAGCGTAGTTCAAAGACATCAAATATCATTCTTATTTCCTTATCTTCCTTTTAGGAATGGGAAGAAATTGTACATATCATCTTATTTTTATTTCTTCTTAAGGGGAAGAATATTGTTTGAAGAGATTTGATCATCTTTAGCATTTTCAATGTCGAGATTCTATTATTGTAGGAGACTCAACATTGAGGGGGGCTTCATGGTCTCTCTTCTTCTCTCTTATGGGGGGTCATTTTCCTCAGATGGGGTTATATCCATCTCATGCATCATTGAGAGTGTATTATATTTTATCTCTCTTTTAGGGAGGATTTTTTTCCCACTAGGATTTCTTCTTTTCTCTATTTGTGAGAAATTGCATTTTCATTTGTACATGGGTACTATTGGTTCCCAAATTCTCCACATCATTGAACCCTAAAGGTGTGCCAAATCTTATTCTTAGATTCAATGAGAAATTTGGCTAGCAAATGGGAGAATAATCTCACACTTTTCTCCCCTATACTTCAGTCTTTGTAAAAACTAGGTGGGTCTCCCTATATGGTGTTGAATATGCATATGAAATAGGGTTTTATTGCAACACCTAGTAGATAAAATTCATAAAAATAACTAGGGTTCATTTTTTTGAAAAATGGAAGAAAAAATATCCTTGTTGTCTTTGAAACCCAAGTATGAAGTATGTAAATAATTAGGAATAAATATTGCAAAAAATAAATCTTGGTTTTATATTTGAAATGTGTTTCTAAGATTGAGGGAAAACCATTCAAAATAAATTAGTGCCTATTCAAATCTATTGAGTCAAAATGCATGTACACATCCTTCATCAAATTCTTAGTATATCTTTATGGTCACTCAACCATTAACACCTTATGCTAAAGAGACCAATTAATAACTAACAATGCAACTTCTACTTAACAATCCAACTTGCAACACAATATTCACATTATTTTTTAGTGAAAGAATTTATATTACTCCTTGAGAAAACAATAACCATGAAAATAATCTAGATGCAACAAATGTGCATGGAAAGCTTGACAATTCTTGATTATATAACTGAAATAAATATTCTATTACAAAATAGAGACAAGGTACACTGAGAGCATGCAAAAGCATGTATTCATATATGCTGCAATCAAGATATACAATGTAATTATAGAAAAAATTGTACAACATGAGTCTCTATTTTCCTACACAAAACTAATAGCCTGCCCCTTATAGCTTCTTCAAAATCCTAGAACCCCCACAAATGAGACAAATATTACAATATAAAGAATGTGAAAAACCCAGATCTTTGACTCAGTTGACACTTGGCACATTATGATCTCTTTGATCTAGCATTTGGAATATGCCATTTTACCCTAATCCTCATTTTTCCTCTCATTTGCAACTGAAAAATGTGATTTTTTCTTATGCCTTTCAATTCCCATGTAACATCTTTACCTACATGTACAAACACATTTATTACTAATTTTTTCAGTTGACAAGTGAAATTTTTCACTTTTGGATAAAAACCCATCCTACTGGAAATTAAAACATGCTTTTACCATGGCATTTTTAACCTAGTACACTCCTCAAAATGTCACAATCTTCTTTGTAATTAAATCTAGCACTTTAAAACATATTTCTAAGGAAACACTTCAATGTCAGAGCCTCTAATTCATTTGAAATTTTTTCAAATACCTCTCCTAAAGCCACCATCTCTATGCAATTTTTCTGTTACAAGTTGAACATTTTGCAACATTTCTTAGATGTATGTTTTTCTTCTTCAAACTTATATCACAAAAAAATCTTTGTAGATCATTTAAAACCTCCACATGGTGTATGACCATTGCAATAGTAAAAATTAGATGTAGGTCATAACTTTTGCATTTGGTCCATTTGCTAGCTTGTCAGAAAAATCTCAAAATATTGCTAAAATTCTCCCAAGGCATTAAAACCATCTTGGGAAAGCTTATGGATGAAGAAGCAACTATATTCAACCTTCAAACACCCTAAAAATCTGCTCAAAATATAAAAGCATGATTGACCTTCATTTTTTGTGGTGAAGAGTAGCATTGCAAGCCATTCTGAATGATGCAAGGGTATTTATTTGATAGTTGGGTCATTTCTTTTGTTGATGAGCATTTAAAATGCTTCAAATAACATCCAAAATATTTCAGGGTTGTGAGAGTAGTTTCAAACCATTTTTGGAGGGTTAAATCACAAAATACCATCAATTTGAAGGCCCCTAAATCTACCCCAAGCATCCAAACATGGATGGAAAACATATTTAACCACAATACAATCTTCTAGGAAGTCAAAAATGCCTAAAAAAATGCATTTCAGCATTTCATGTGCCCTTTGAAAATCCATCTTTTTAACCTATGGAATTGGCCTTGGATGGGAAATTTCAAACATGAAAAACTCATTTAAGCATTTAAAAATACATTATAAGTCTCTAACCCTATTTAAAATATTAAAAATGCTTAAAATTTTGTAAAATTCTATGCAAAATGGATAATTCAATTTCCAAACAGGCAAAATGACCTTTGAAGGCCATGAAAACTTGCAAGGAGCCATAATCAATTAAATAAAACATGGGTTTGCAATTATATGTCACCCAGCATGCCAAAATTTGGTACCTCATTTGTAATCTAGCTTGTTTGAGGTGTATGCCACACCAAAAAGAGTTTAAAATAATGCATCACTTGACCTCACACTTTGATGGAAATGAAACTAGAGATATTTGAGACCAAAATAAGAAATGGGTTGCCCTCATATTTTTTAAATTCACAACTTTTTGGGATGCCAAATCTAGCCTAGTCACAATCAGAAACACATTAAAAGGTGTATCAGAAATCATCTTGGAAGCATAAAACTAAATGAGCATACTACAATATGTCCCATGAAAATTTATACCACATGGATTTGCATGATGAACTTCTAAGTCACAAAAATTTAAATGGAAAATATGGGCTCTTGGGTAGATGTGATAGGAAGCAAACCTAACATCTATCGCCAAATTGAAAGCGCATAGGCACTTCCAATTTTCAAAATTTGAAGGTGCTGCCAGAATGTATACTCAATCCTAGGTAAACATGATGAGTATATCCTCCATATGAAACCTTCGATTTCTTCCTTGTTTTACCTGATTAACCAATTTATAGGCTCGAGAGTCCATCTTGATTTCCTCTTTGATCCTCTCAAGGATCTCATGAAAGAGGACAATCCTACTCTTGGAGCTCTCATCACATTGTTGTTCCTGGATGGAAACCATTTGAGCCTTTGTACTCAAATAATTTGTAGCAATCTTCTATTTTCCTAGGTTGTAGATCAAGTCAATATCAAAATCAACAAGGAATTCTTTCTAGCTAGCTTGCTTCAGTGTCAATTTTTCCTAAGCCTTGAAATATGTTGTCAATCTTAATAGTGAATGGAACTCCAAGAAAATAATGCTTCCACACCCTCAAATAGTGCACTATCCCTATCATCTTATTTGTCATGTATTGGATAGTATCGCTCTCTTTCATTTAGCTTGTGAGATTTGTATGCAACTAGGTGATATCCTTGCATAAGGATGTTAGAAACATAGGACAATTGAGAGGATGGGGTGAATCAATTGTACATTAAAACTTTAAACCCTCATTAACTATCAAATCCTTATTAATCATTAACAAAATATAAACATATGAAATATAAATACATTCAACACCATACACAAGAGAGCACCATATTTACATGAAAAACCCTAATTAGGGGAAAACCATGGTGAGGATTAGCTCACATATATGTGAATAGAGACACTGAATACAATAGGCTCACTTCCTAAAGGTCTCACTACCCAAAGGAGAAGAACAAATAACTTCTTAAAGGACTCACTATCTACAAGAAAGAATTATAAAATAAAATTGTTACAAAGAGGTTCACTATCTCAAAGCAATAGAAAAATCCACCACTACAAATTTTCACCATCCACAACCTTTGGCTCACTACCTCTAGCAACTTCAAGAACACTAAAAATGTAGACATCTTCTACTCACTACATCTAGTATACTCACTACATCTAGTAGCCTTAGGTGCTTAGACTCACACTAAGATCACCACACTTGATCACATCCATATGATTCAACACTTGCACATCTACCACACACACCTCAAACAAATAAAATTTCTCATATATCATCCACATACTTAAAAACCTTCTCCATATTAGCCTCAATGAAATTTATGCACCTCAAACATTCAACCACTAAATAGGTCCATACCAAACACTTCCATAGTGAAAACAAGGGTTAACTAGGACCTAAATATACATCGATATACTCCCACAAATAACAAAAAACCTCCACAATTAGCGCTAGCATGCCAAGCTAGCCAAACCTACAGTAACACTAAAAAGTGACCACATACACACCTTTCTAGGTCCAAAAATACCATGCAAACTACATAGAAACATTCCACAACATCCAAGAATATTCCAACACCATCAAAATATTTAGCAATACTACTGCAACAACCTGAAACTAAAGAACACTTTAATTTTGTGCAACTGGCCACACTGATATAGACATTCATCTCACTCACCAAACTTGTGAGACAAATAAACACTAGATACTCTAGGGAAAGGTAGGAATAGATAGTCTAAGATCATTCCCAAATCCACAAGACAAGAAACCTCAATACAGAGAAATATGGAACAATCTCATTTCTCCCAAACAACCTTCTTAATAGGAAACAAAACTTCCATTACCACATGATCCATAACCTAAAAATATAGATTTAACACCTCTAAACACTTTTGATCATTACATACAAACTGCACAAGCATATCTTCAACCATGAAGAAATGGGAAGCACAAAACTGAACACACCTCTGTCACACTACACACTCTTTTATTCAAGTTTTCTCAAAATCACTTGGAAACCAAGTGAACCGGCTGCATTATCAAATCAAAAACACCTTCTCGATATATATACAACATCTCCAACACTTTATCAATACCATAAATACTTCTCAACATGATCACACTAGAGGTTGACATCAAATCACAACACTAATGCAACAATATCCAATAATCTCCTTGGCCATATTGGGGGTTGACACAAAAATCTCCCTAACCATACTAGAGGTTGACATCAATGAAAACACTAATAAAACCAAAAAATCTCAAACAATCTCCCCCTTTGTCATTGATGGAAACACAAGCTTTGAAAAATCATCAATCAATAAAAACAACTTTGCAACTCCAACACTTAGACAACTCTCCCCATAACTGGGACATTCCTTCCATGTCTAAAAATTTTTTAGACTTCACTCTCTCTTTCCTTCATCCCCCCCCCCACCTTTGAGGAGTTTTTCAAACTTCAATCTCTCTCTCCCTTTAACATTAATGGAAAAGGGAAACAATCTCTCTCTTTGACATCACTTGAAAGCTTCACTTTAGGAAACACTAGCACACTAATTTATCTCTACTTACTCTATCTCTCTCCACTTAATCCTCCTTAGGGGTACAGGTATTCTCCCTCTAACTGAACTAGCAAAAAAACACCACTTCCTACTCCCCCTGAGAGGTATCCTTCATCATTGCAAGACCAAGAATGTATCTTAAAATTCTCTCCTAAAGAAAAATATTGATAACACTTGTATTATGACACAAGATAGAAATAGTATCATTAAATGACACTCTAATATCCTTCAATGTTCACTTCATCCATAACACTTGTGTACAACATGATGTTTCTTCAATATATTCTACCTTTGCAATAGATAATAACACTAAACCCTGCTTCTTACTCAACCAAGAGACCAACCTGCTTCCAAGAAAAAAAGCACCTCTACTTGTATTTTTTTGTCATCTACACAACTTGCCCAATCTACATCTATATAAGCATTCAAAGAAATTTCATTATCCATGGGATACAATAAACCAAAATCTAGAGTACCCTTCAAGTATTTGAATATCCTTTTGACTACTACCACATTTGTTTCTTTGTGGTCTTATTGAAATCTTGCCACAAGATAAATTGCATGCATGATATCTAGTCTAGTAGCAGTAAGATATAGAAAGCCACCAATAATTAATCTATACTTTATCTGATCTATCTTAGGAGGTTCATCATTTTTTTTCAAATTGCAACTAGGAAACATGGGAGTACACATTGTTTTAGAATCCTCCATTCCAAAATTATTTAACATTTCCTTGAAACACTTTGACTATGAAATGAAAATGCCTTTTTCGGATTGAAAAATTTGTAATCCAAGGAAGAAATTAATCTCTCCAAACATTGACATCTCAAACTCTTTTTGCATCTACTCTATAAATATTTTACACATACCTTCATTTCCTCCAAAGATTATTTCATCAACATACACAACCATAATCAATATTTGATCTCCCTCAACCTTGAAGTAAAGATTTCTATCTATAGTACTGTTTTTGAATCCTTGTTACAATAGGTATCTATCCAATCTTGCATACCAAGCTCTAGGAGATTATTTAAGTCCATACAATTCCTTTTTTAATTTGTAGACCATATATGTATCCTCTGACATTGAAAAACCTTTCAATTTTTGAATGTCAACTTCTTCTAACTCGCCATTCAAGAAACTAGGCTTGACATCCATCTGATACACCTTGAAGTATTTATGTGTTACAAAAGACAAAAAAATTCTAGTGGCTTCCATTCTTACCATTGGAGAAATTTTTTCTTCAAAATATATTCCTTCCACTTGTGAGTAGCCCTTACACACAAGTCTAGCCTTAATTCTAACAACATTTCCATCCTCATTTAGTTTGTTCCTAAAAACCAATTTCGTTCCTATCACATTCCTATTTTTCAATCTTGGGACCAATTCCCAAGTCTGATTCTTCTCAATCTATCTCAACTCTTCTTCCATATATTTGATCTAGTTCTCATCCTTGCATGCTTCAGTTACTATTTTAGGTTCTACTTCTGAAAGTAAACAAAATTTTATTTGTTCCTCTGTCATAGTTTCTTTTGTCCTTGTCAACACACCTTTGCTCTTATCTCCAATGATTTGATCTTCATAATGACTCTTTTGCACATACTTAGGAGTCTTAGGGATCTTTTCTGGAGCTTCTTCCTCTTCTATTGTCATCTCTTTTTCTTTATCTTCTTCTTTATCTTATTCACTACAAGGGAGTTCATCATATTCATATCCTTCTATCAACACAAAAAATTGATGTGGTTCTTCATCTACTTTGACACTTGCACTTTTAACAATCTTCTTGAACCTTTTATTTTAGCATGTGTATGCCTTTATTTTTGTAGATTATCCAAGGAAGATTCCTTCATCGAATCTTACATCAAAATTTCCTAATTTTTCTTCATCTCTCCAGATATAGTTTTTTTTCCAAACAGTTTCAAATATTTAATAGTACGAGGTTTTCATACCATAGCTCATAAGAAGTCTTTGAATTTTTCACTTTTTCTCGTCCTTTGTTAATAATGTACACTGCAATATGACTTTATTCATTCCAATAAACATCCAATAGTTTTTATTCCTTCATCATGGTTCTTGTTGCTTCTTGAATTGTCTTATTATTTCTCTCCATAACTCCATTCTACTGAGGAGTCATAGGAGTTGATAACTATCTCTTTATTCTATGATCTTAAAAAAAAAATTAAACTCATTGGAGGTGAACTCGCCACCTTTGTAAAACCTCAAGCACTTGATTTTTAAATCCATTTCATTCTCATTCATAGATTTAAAGGCTTTAAACTTATCTAGAGCTTCTAATTTTTCTTTGATAAATGTCACCCAAGTCATTCTAGATTAATCATCTATTAATAACATGAAATACTTGTCACCTTGAGAGCTTCTTATTTTGGTAGGTCCACATAGGTTTTGTGATCCTTGGTAGATCTCTCACAACACCAATAGAACTGATTTTCACTAGGCTATCAAAGTTAATGTGACCATTCTTACAATAAGAAGATTATGCTAGAGACCCTTGACATAAAGAACACCATCTATTTTATGCTTTCCATGAAAGCTAATTAAACCTTTTCCACGGATCAAAAAATGTATCATCACCAAACTTAACAAGCCCACCATAATACTTTTTAATTTTAAAAAACTTACTATTGTCACCTATCATATGATTTGAGCATCTGCTATCAATTATCTAGTAGTTTCTCTCCTCTCTTGCATAAAAAATTGTCAACATATTTCCTTTAATATTGTGACTTGTTACTAGACCACTTTCTTTCACACAAATTTCAAGATTATTAGAATTAGTTCCAACATTTAAAGCCATGAACAGTCATTAATCGCTATCATCCTCATCATAGTATGATTCCTCGTCATCAAATACTCCATTGTCTTAATTTTCAACATAATAACTCTTCTTGATAGATTTACCTTTACGATCCTTATGTTTGTCATTTGCAACTTTGATTGGACATTTAGAAGCATAATGACCTATCTTTCCACAATTGAAACACTTAAAGGGTAACTTACCTTTGTACTTTCCAGTGCCCTTTTTAATCTCCTTACGAAATTTGCTTCCACCTCATCAAGATCGTCAATATTTGATTTGTCATCCTTCTCTACATTGTTAAATTTAAAAGTAGTTTCTTTCTTTGTATCATCTTGAACAAACTCTCTCAATTCAAAAGAAATTAAAGCACCAAATATTTGATCTCAATAATATTTATCCAAATTTTGAGCTTCCTCAATAGTATAAAATTTAGAACTATAAGATTTAGGAAGAGTTCTCAATACCTTTTTTACAACTTCAATTTCTTCTAGATTACCACCAAGACCATTGATGGTATTAATGGCTTCATCCACTTTGAGCATGTAGGCTGTAATGTCTTCATCTTCTGACATCCTTAGGTTTTCAAATTTGGCTTTGAAATTCTACATCTTTAATGCTTGCTTGACCTTATTGTCTCCTTCATAAATACTCTGCAACTTCACCCAGACCTCTTTAGTATTTTTGAGACATATCACCTTTCAAAGTTTATAATTAGAAAGACCACTCGAGATAAAATTTCTTTCTTTTATATTATTCTCATAATCCTTGACCTCATCATCACTTGTTAGACCATTAGTAGGCATAGTATATCCAATTTTGACCAGCTTCCAGACTCCAAATTCTAGAGAGACAAGAAAGGCTTCCATCCTGGCTTTCCAATAATAATAATTGGTTCCATAAAATATAGGAGCTTTGACAACCTTTTTGTGCACCATCTGGATCTACCTCAAATGGTTAATCTTCTTCCAAGGAACAATAACTTTGATACCAATTTTTAGACACACATGACAACTAAGAAGGGGGGTTAATCAATTGTACATTAAAACATTAAAACCTCATTAACCATCAAACCCTTTGTTGTTCCTTACACACACACCCCATCGGAAATGGGGACCCCCTCTTTTCTCACCCCGCTTTAGTTTGGTTTTACCTTTCCCCTTAATGCATAGTTCCTTGAAATTTTGGTGATGTCATCTTCCCTAATTTTATGAAGTTTATCCAAATGGGAAGGAGATTTTGGTTTAAAAATAATCTTGATGATCAATCTTGACTTGGAGTCATTACTTAGGTTCCTTTGGTCTCAACTAGTTAAGTCTCAAAGATTTCATGTCCCATCAAAATCCCCAATGGTTGTCAACTTCATGGATTTTGCATGACCCAAAATTCCCTAAATATTTAGTATCTCAGATATTTCACACTCGCTTGGAATAATTGAAGGTCCTTCCTTCACGAAATTCTCCCACCTCTAAAATTCTCAAATATGTTCATCTTATAGATTTCCTGCATGATGGAATTTCTTGAGGTTACAATTGACTCATGGATTTCACCCTAGTGTGAAATTTCTGAAACTTCATAGAAGTCTGAAAAAATCAAAAAGTGTTTTAGTCAGAAAAGTTATTACATTTTGGGGTATGATGTGACAAGCCTATCAAAGGCATTAATTGTGATTAACACCAATTAAAAAAATATTATTTTACCATTATCTCATCATTTATAGCATTGAGAATTTCTTGAAGAGGCATTTGAGTTAGTGTGAGCTAGGGCATTGACTGGTTGTGGTGGGTGAACTCGTTGCTGGCATGAAAGTGATTTGAAGCCAACCTAGGGTAATTAGAATTGAATTGAGGGATTTTAATCTTCCATTATATTCAATTTCAAGGTATGTTAAACCTATCCCATTTGATTAAATCTGGAAATATTTGTGTTTGAGATGGTTTACATGATGTTGGTGCAGGATCGGTTTGGATTGCTTAGTAGGAATGGTTTCTTGTTAATATTTTGGGGTCAAGTGAAATAGGTAGAGTCTTTTGTGTGGGAACCATCCTTTTCTTGCTTGACCCTCATGTTAGGCATGATCAAAATGTGGATTTCGTGAGCACCATGGGGCCCTTGATGGAATTCCTATGGTATTCCTCATGGGCCTATGTATGCATGCCTTGGATAGTTGAGGCTCTCGAATTTCAGAAGGGCAAAAGGCGATTTGGGATGACTTCCTCATGTTTGGGACTTTTATTTTATGTTTTTTTCTTTCCCCCATCACCTAGTTTGAGGTTTCTATCTATTTGAAACCTTGTTTCCATTCATAAAACTTTAGGTTTTGGGGATTTTATAAGAGAAGCGGTTTGAATAGTGTTCACATGGGTTTGTTATGGTCCTTCTTGTGGAAATTTCGAAACTCTAGGGTAGGTTGCACGATTTGGTGAAATTTTGAAATCTTATTTGTCTACAGTATGTGGGTATGGATGGGTAACTCTGTGATGAATTGGATATTTGAAGTCCCTTATGTGTAATCTGAACCCATTATTGGTTGAGTCTAGCTATTATGATTGAGCCCTCATGAAATCTTGGTATTCACAAAATATGAGCTTTAATGAAATATTTCATTCACCTTGAGAATCCAAAAAGAGTCTAAAAACTTGAAATGATATTCACACTTAACCATTTTGGAATTGAAAATTTTCCTTTAGAGATTTCTAGACCTTTGAAACTTCTTGAAACCTCCATCCTCAAGGATTTCATATCCACTTGAAATTTACAAAGCTATCACTCTCACAAATTTCTTGATATTCAAAAATCTATGGAAGATTCAATCCTCACAAATTTCCTATCTTCTTGAAATGCTTGATGAATATATCAGTTCTGCTATTTTGGGCTTGTCATGAAATATTTCATAGAGACTTGATTTTACTGGAATCTCCTAGGTGTTGAATGATGATGACAACTTGAGTTTGCATGATAAGGTTGGCATTCTTAATGAAGTTTCAGATTCCAATTGCCTCTATTGTTAGAATTTGTGGATGACTTCCCTAAGGCTTCACTTTTGCAGATTTCTTACATCCATGAAATCCCTAAAATCACTCATTTTGTGAAGAATGCTACCTAATGGATTTCTTGACATGAATTTGATGATTTTGCATGAGGATTTTAAGCATGTGATTTGTAATTTTATTTCATGCAATGCTTAATAGAGGTATGGTTGTTTCACTCATGATTTTATTATGATGGCGATCCTATGGGAAATTTGTTCATCCTTTCCATATTTATCCCTATCTTTCAAGTAATTATTTTGTTTTTCTAATAGATGTAGGCTGATTCAAGAAAGGCTAAGGTAGTGAAAGGAAAGAAGACCACTTTCGAGAAAGATGAATTATCCAAGTTTGAGAAGATGTATGATTTCAAGGGTGTGTTGCTAGAGTCAAATATTGCTTCGTACTAGGGAGAAGTTGGGGATACCAACTTGGGGCACATAGACATGGAATATTTCAATAAAAGGAATGTTTTTCTTGGTTCCCATTGAGTTATTAAAGAAGTTAGTAAGAAAGGGATTGGCTCAAGCTATTGGGTTTCCCCCATCCATCCAATTCCTAGATTTGATTGTAAAATGTTTAAATTAATATAACTCTAATTAGAGGAAGATTATTAGACCACAAGGTATAATTATGGCTAACCTTATAGAAGACGAAATTGTTGAGGCATTTGAGATCCCTTCTCACTAGAGGCTAACTATGTTCACTTTGGAGACAACTAGAAATTTCTACACAACTAACCTCGAGAAGGCCCTAGAAATCATAAAAACCACATGGTTAAGCAATCCCAAACAACATTACTTTAAGTTGCCAAAGGTAATGCATAGAAGCAATTTTCTTGTAGAATAAATGATATGATAACTCTCCTCAGTAGAGTCATGGGATTAGAGAGGGCCTCCCAATTTGAGGATTGGATACACTACATCATGGGAGATATTGAGAAAGAAACCAAATATCATTGGGCTAGGTTAATTAGT
This sequence comes from Sequoiadendron giganteum, assembly GCA_007115665.2. Lineage (NCBI taxonomy): Eukaryota > Viridiplantae > Streptophyta > Pinopsida > Cupressales > Cupressaceae > Sequoiadendron > Sequoiadendron giganteum. The sequence continues at coordinate 727,771,744 of CM021100.1, forward strand.
GACAACCTTGATAGGTAGCTAAGAGAAGTGCAAGATACCTAAAATTTCACCATGACTTCGTATGTTATATTCATGCTTGCCAATAATTTCAAGTATAGAGGATTGACCTGGAAAGGGACAGTTGGAGAGATGAAGGTCTATGAATCTTACCCTCAATTGCACTTTTCTAGCACTTCCCATTACAAGAGGGTTAATGATGCATTATCTATGTACGTCACGAGAGAATTGAAACAATCTCTACACATATGATTATCAGTTGATTCAATTGAATTATTAAAGAAATGTGGTTACTAGTTCTTGTAGTTTTAGAAGTTTTCATCAGGGTTCATGGATGTCCCCTTAGGACACATAAATTATCGATATACCCAACACCAACAAGTTGATAATGTTGGAAGTGACTAGACAATTGGTTGTATTTGACAAATTTTTAAAGGGAATACATAAGGTGGGTATGGTAGGTGAGTTTCTAATAAACATGAATGGATGGGAAGCCTGTCCCTATTTTGGTAGTGCAGAATACTCAAAGACTGAATTGGAATACTTGCATTTGTTGAACCATACAGAGAGGAAGAATTTTGATCCATATGGGGTTTCCCAAAAGGTTGTAAGTAGATCCTTCAGACATAAGGCACATATAGAGGACTATTGGGACAATTGTAGAGATGACTTTGAAAGCTTCAAGATAAGGCTCTCAAGGCTATTCCTCAAGATGATAAGATTATACAATATCATGGATGTCCTAATCAGGTGGAGGATGAAAAGGATGTTGTTCAACATCATGATTATATAGACATAAAAAATAAGCCTCTTCCTTTGATTGATTGGGTAGAGGAAGAAATAATAGAATTAGATGAGGTCACATACCTGGTCATAAAATAATTCAAACAATTGGCTAATCATAAGAAATTGCAGCTAAAGGTTGAAGGAGTAAATTTGGACTCACAGTCTTCTTCAGAGGAGGAGATTGAATCTGAAGATCAAGAAGAAGAATATGAATAGTAATCTGAGGAAGAGGGGAAACATTTGATCATTAAAAGGCCAAAGGTTAAGCATGAAAAAGGAGGATTTTGCAGAGAGGAAGCCCATTACAAATAAGAGGAAACCAACCAAGCTAGCTATTGAGGGAATTACTAAGATAAGAAGGATTACATGAGGAAGATAGAAGGATACCTCTATAGATACTACTTATTTGCTAGAGAAACAAAAAGTTGTACAACAAGAAGAATTCCCTCTTGTTGTTGAAGGAGAAACAAGAGAGGATACTATTGAAGTGGAAAGCTCTAGAGAAAAGCCTCAAATTGTATTGTTATCTATTGAAATTGAGCCCTAGCTAAGCTGCATGATTCAACAAGTTAAACTAAAAGACTTAGAATTCCAGAGAAAACATGGGAAGACCTCTAAATCTATGGGTCACTTGTAAATAGAGATTAACCTCCAGAGAAGACCGACTTCCTATGGTGTCACCTAAAAATTTTATTTTGCAAGGGAAAGGGAGAAGGAATGCATGAAAATGAAAACTAAACCCTATGGTGATGCACCTAAAAATTATTTGGATTTGAAACTAGATTTCATACACTTGCTTGCAATGATTGAAAATAAACATGCACAACTCATTTTTGTATATCTTTGCATAAATGTTTCACAAACAGGTCCTAGTGCTCAAACTCCTAGGAGGAAAATTAATTTCACATCCAAAATTCATTTACACCTTTTTGACACAATTTTTAAAGTGCATAAACATACCTTATGCATAAAGGTTCTAAACCTGAGACAAAGCTACCAAGAAACAAACATTACCTCACTAATAACTTGATCAATCAACTAACTAAACACGGAAATGCAAAGAACAAGTAGGAAAAAATTTCAAGTCAACAATATCAAAGGTCTTTATTGAATTTCATCTTTGAAAATTGAGTTACAAAAATTCTGTATTTTCTCCAAAGGACTCACCAAAGTCACAAAACAGAAAAAAAACCAAGTAAGAACTGATTACAAAATGAGTTACATAGTGACTATATCACTCAACTCCCCATCTCCCACCAAAAAAGGATCTAGATGCTATTGAGGTCAGATGCAACAAAGAAGCCCCAAATTTAGCATGAAAATCCACTCCTAAAAGGATTCAATGTGATGAAAAGGTCAAGTCTGACCAAGTCCAACATAAAGGCACAAGAAAATAATGCCTAGATACCCTCATAACCTTCAACAAAGCAAATAAAGGCATTCCTAAATACTTGGCACAAACATAAGACTCAACCAACCCATCGTTTGAGTATGTCTTATGATCACAAGTGCAAAATATTTATCTTGCATCAATAAATAACATTTATCAAAGTGATTTATAAGGATATCACTTAAGATAAATGGGTTTTTACATTCATGATTTTAATAAAAAAATAAAAAGGTCAAAATTTGGCATATGGAAATCAAAATCCTAACAACTAAGTCTTCAAAGGCCTCCACATTTAGCTTAAATAAATGGCCATATAAAGTTTATTTGGAATGAACATGACATGGGCATATCTCTCATTTGCAAAATATAAAATAAAAGGCAAAAAGCCTTAAATCCAATCGACATTTTCTAGGGTTTTGAAACCTAAGAGAAAAACATGCCAAAGCCTTTCATTTCATTCTTCACTTGTTACTTCACACTCCATAAAACTTGCAATGCTACCATGGTTTTAAACTAGAAAACTTTGCACTATTGGAGGGTTTCTGAAGATTTTTCAACATAATGAATGCATGGGTAAGTTCTTGTGCATGAAATTTCAGCATTTCATTTTCATTTTCTGTGAGATAAAAGCTCCACTTGAAATTTTTACTTCATATTTATTGTATACCATATATTCGATGCTTCTCCTTCATGATAAAAATCTGAATATTTAAACACAAAAAAGAAAGAAGAACCTCGGGTCGTGGCTTTAAACTTGCATTTTCTAATTTTGACCTACTATCAATCGCTAGCCTTGGAGATGTGTGATGCCATGATTGGATTTCCTCACATATCGAATCCGGTCTTCACAAAAGTGAACGTTGTAATCATGACTTTGTCCATTACACCACTCCCTTGCATACACATCTCTAGTGTAAAACCTCATTGCCTCTCTATATTTTATCTTGCTAGTCCTCTTAGAGCCAATTGTCCATGTGACCAAGGTCTTAGCTAATAAAGCCCTCTTTTTATTTGTCTTGTGGCTATGGCCAAAACGACCTAGAAATTTCTATTGGGGCAACAAGTTCAATGGCATTAGTGGTATTGATTTTTCCTTCAAGGTAGTCTAAGAGTGACCTCCTATCCGTGTATGTCATAATCTGGAGCCTATGTTGTTGAGCATGTTGCATATACTTGTTATCTTCCTGTTTACAAACCTCACAATGATTTCCAACTCTTTATTTGCATGCCTCATTGTCACCTTTTCCTCATTAAATTCATATGAATCCAAGCACTATTGACTACCATAGTGATGAAGTGATTACTTGCAAAAATGTCTCTTTAGGAATTTTGACTATCACTCTTAGTACTCTATCCTTTTATTGTTTCCCTTGATCAAGTCTTGTCCCCTATTAGTTGATCCATTTTAGTAGTCTTGTCTATTTTCCTTTTAGGATATAAGACTACCCATAAACAAGCCTCTCGATATTCCAAACATTATCTGAATGAAGACATAAACCATATGCATCCCTGGATAATCAAGTGACTACTTGACTCACTATTCCCTTTTTTGTATTGCCATATCACTGTGAGAACTTGAAAAAAATGTCCCCTATGTTTTGGACTACCTTTTTAATATTGAACTGTGCTTACTCAGCTCGGCTTACCAATACTAAAGGTCACTGCCATGTCCCTTGTGACTGTTCAATGCACCTCAATACACCACCTTTGCAATAGCAAAATGTGATTGATATTCCTGCCTTACATGGTAGTGATGGTAGTGTTATTCTTAAACCACACTAGCATTTAGATAACCTTGGCATTCACCTCTCTCAAAACTATCATTAAGCCCCCTTTGCTCTATTTATTAGAAAGTTATTGTTTCCTTGATTTATTCCACTTAGCCAAAACTCAAAACCTTTTATTTCAAAGACTATCATTAGCACAATTCTACCCTTAAATGGTTGTCTTATATCATTCTCAATTCTCATGATATATTCTAAGGGTTTTGGAGAAAAAACCTTAGACAAATGGATTTATGCTTGTTGTCCTTTAGACTCAATAATTGTGTATTCAGAACTGCCTCTATTAAAGACTGCCACTTGATGAATCAATCAAATAGGTATGTGTACTTTATGATAGTTACCTATTAGTTAACTATCATGAGTGATGTGTATTATTTCAATTGATGTTGAATGAGATGAACTATCACTCTCAATCCTCTTGGTAACATGAGGGCAACATGCTGGGCTAAACTCTTGTGGGAGCCACATTTTAACCCACATGCTGAAAACTGATAACCCAAAACAGCAACAAACTTTTCTTATATCTTCACATAAAGCAAACATGTTAGAAACTAAAATACATATCTTAGGTGTGTATGTTGATCTGATGGTTTACCTAGACATCTAAGGTATGAATTTCCTATTTAATGCACATTGAGATTAGTTTATACATGCATAGGTGAATGCTCATACAATTTTTGTGATCCCTCATTGCTTAGAGAATTTCTCTAACATCATTTCTATTGCTAGATGTAGGAACTAGGAACAACGAGGAGCTAGGAGGGACAAAAAACTTGGGGCAGCAAAAAAAAGCAAGACAACACCAAACCATTCATTTAGGAAATGACTGGTCACTCTCCATATATTCACATTTTCTTTCATTTACTTATTCATGTTCTTAATTTTCATTGAATAAGAAAAGTTAGTCTCATGGCTTGTGTTAGACAATGTACAATTTTAAATTCAATAAAGATACTTCTTGTTCAGAAAAGACTTGTATGAATCTTTCCTATGTTACATGCATCTATGTAAATGCAGTAATTTGTAGAATGAAATCTTTTTATTGAATTATTTCACTTAAGAAATTGAATCTAATATAGGAGAAGATAAAATGTACCTTTTGTTTTTTCAACTTAAAAAAACAAACTCTACCTGATTGATCTATAAGTGAAAATTTGGTAACATTTTTGGTGATATTTGTTGTATGTTTGCCTGCTAAACATGAAAACTAGTTGCCTAGACTTTTCCATTGGGCATGGAGTCACTTATAAAACTAAGAAACAAACCTAGAATAATCTTGTACATGGCTATAACTCATTGAGATAGATTAGAACACCTAGAAACTTATTGAAAATAGGAAAACTATAGAAGAGAAACTACTTATCTGTGCTGAAACAACACTTAGGGAAATGAAACTTGTAGCTAAACCTACCCTACACTAACTAATAAGACAAAACTACTTAAACAAAACCATTTATAGGAAGACTGAAATAACTACCCTTTCTTCTCAATATGCGGTGATTTGCATGCATGATGGCAGCTAAGAAAATATAATATACAGAGAAATTTTCAACAAGTTGATGCACCAATTCTTGAAAGAGATAAAAAAATTCACTTAGCTCCCCAAATAGATCATATGTAATGTTATTCAAGGGGGAAAAAATGAGTTGAACATACTCTTGTTTATCTTCTAGTGCATCTTTGATACCATCTTCAGTTGTACCTTCATGTGTGAGTGCAAGATTGATCATTAGTGTTGCATTGGACTCCACACTTGCTAAATATCTAATTGGACAGCCCCTTGAATGAACAAATCTTGGACTCTCCTTGGTGATCTCATGTTTGTCAAACAAAAAAGGCACTTGATTACCCACTTGCTTTACATACTGCTTATCCAAATGATCACTCATTCCTTCAATGGAGGAAGGAAAATTTTCAAACAACAAGATGACTTCTTCCAACACACTTTCAACTAATACATCAGCCTCAAGCTCTTTTATACACCAGAAAGGGAGCTGCTCATAATCCTCATTGTCAATCAAAGAAATACATTCCAATTCAAGCTTGTCCTCTTCAACAAAGGCAGGCAAGTGCTCAAACAATGAAAAATCATCTTCCAACCAACCTTCAACTAATACATTAGCTTTGAACTCCTCTACATAGCAGAAATGAAGCTCCTCCAACTAGCCAGGACCTTATAAATCAGGTTCATGAAGAGTCTCTTGATTTAAAAGAATGGATTCCTCCTTCTCAAGTTCACATTCCTCTTATTGTTTCAACACTTGTTCAAGCTCATGAACTTGTTGGTGTAGTTCATCATGAGTGACAACTTCTGATTCCTTACCACCTAACTTGGAACAAAATTGTTGAATTATGTCTACGCACACCTCTTTGTAAAGCTCAACATTAGCCTTTTCAATTAAAACATGCTTGAAGATATCAAAGCTCTCACCTTGGATGATAGTATCAGGTTCAGTTTAAGGCTCTTCTTCCTAAGTTAAGCCTCCATTATCTTGTTGATTGTCATCAATAAGCAACCCACTAATGTCTTCTAGCTATCCATTTTGAACTATTGAAACATTAAGATCATTTCCAACATCAATAGGGGAATCATTGGCTGAAAAAATGGGAGATTATCCTTGAGAAGTCTTCTATTTATTGATCCTTTGTTTTTGTTGCTTTCTATATTCCTTCATAGCTAAATGCAACAAGTTAATATTTCTAGTCTCCTCCAAGTTGAGCGAGTTGTGCTAGATAAAGGTCTGCTCTTCCTTTGCTTCACAGATGCTATATCATGGTTTCATTTGCATGATGAGTGAAGGAGACTCACAAGGTGGTAGAGATGGGCCTTTCCAACTTGGAATCTTTAGGGTAGAAGACTCATTGATAGGCTCACTAAAGGGCTCAAAAGTTTTTTCTTTTTTAACAAGGGAGCTTATATTGGGAAACCTCCTCCTTCACTGGATGATTCAACATTACAGGAAGAGGTGAGTTGAAACTAGGATGGAAAGGGTTGCATGGGTTTCATACCTTTGTGCTTGATAATCTAAGTAAGCTCGACTACCTTGCACTTGAGTAGATAAAAAATTCATTTTCTCCTCTTTGGCCGCTATTTCTCTCTCAAGACCTTCTTCAAACTAAAATCCCAACTCCTCCTACTACGAAATAAGCTTATTCTACTTCTTGATCTTGACCAAAATTCCATACATGTGTGAGAATTCCTTACTGACATCATTAATCTACATATGTTCAAAATTTTGGCTCAAATCCCACAACATAGGGTCAAATTGTTGGATTAGGTCCAATACAGTCTAGTAAGGATGTTTTGGAGGCTGATTATGTAAATAGTCATGTTGGTTAGCATCAAAAACCTCCTCCTGGGGTTTATTTTGATCATATAATGGCTGATATAAAGGTTGAGTAGGAGTGGTAGGGTGGAAAACATGATAAAAATGTTGGTAATCTATTGTTATAGGGTCATTTGACATAAAAATAACAAGTTGTTCTATATAAAATAGATAAGTAGACATATTTGGATGATTTTCATGAAATGGAGGTGGAATCCATATTATTGTTGATAAATAGACATTGCAAGGATAAAACATGAAACACAACAAGTGTAGACAAAAAACCTCATTTAATTATGGGTACCTTGGCTACTGAAATGAGTTGTCATATGATTGGAGATTCCATGGTGTTGTTTAAACTTCCTCCAAAGGCTGATAAAATTGAGAAAAAAAACCAAATTTCTCAATATTTTAAAGCTTCTCAATAATGCACTGGTACACAAAGGTGCCATGATATGTTGATGTAACCTCTGAAAGTATTGAAATTTACTGGCTTCATATCAGAACCAGTAATACACATGCATTTTCTTAAACTGTCTACTCAATAATCCCACCTAGCGTGCCAAAAAGTGTTATCTACTGAAATTGCACCCTAGCTAAGCTACATGATTCAACAAGTTAAACTAAAAGACTTAACATTCTAGCGAAAACATGGGAAGACCTCTAAAGTTGTGGGTCACTTGTAAACAAAGGTCAACCTCTAGAGAAGGCCGACTTCCTATGGTGTCACATAAAGCTTTGATTTTGCAAAGGGAAAGGGAGAAGGAATACATGAAAACAAAAACTAAACCCTATGTTGATGCACCTAAACATTACTTGGATTTGAAACTAGATTTCATACACTTTCTTGCAATGATTGAAAATAAACATGCACAACTCATTTTTGTATATCTTTGCTTTAATGTTTCACAAATAGGTCCTAGTGCTCAGACTCCTAGGAGGAAAATTAATTTCACATCCAAAAGTCATTTACACCTTTTTGACACAATTTGTAACCTGCATAAACATACCTTTTGCATAAAGGTTCTAAACATGAGACAAAGCTACCAAGAAACAAACATTACCTCACTAATAACTTGATCAATCAACTAACTGAACACAAAAATGAAAAGAACAAGTAGGAAAAACTTTCAAGTCAATAATATCAAAGGTCTTTACTAAATTTCATCTCCAAAAACTAAGTTACAAAACTTTTGTATTTTCTCCAAAAGACTCACCAAAGTCATAGAGCAGGAAAAATAACCAAGTAAGAATTGATTACAAAATGAGTTACATAGTGACTATATCACTCAACTCCCCATCTCCCACCAAAAAAGGATCTAGAATTTGTTGGGGTTAAATGCAAAAAACAAACCCCAAATTTAGCATGCAAATTGAATCCTAAAAGGCTTCAATTTGATGAAAAGTTCAAGTCTGACCAAGTCCAACATAAAGGCACCAGAAAATAATGCACAGATACCCTCATAACCTCCAACAAAGCAAATAAATGCATTCCTAAATACTTGGCACAAACATAAGACTCAACCAATCCATCCTTTGACTACGTCCTATGATCACAAGTGTAGAATCTTTATCTTGCATCAATAAATAACATTTACCAAAGTGATTTATAAGGATATCACTTAAGATAAATGTTTTTCTACATTCACGATTTTAATACAAAATGAAAAGGTCAAAAATTGACATATGGAAATCAAAAGCCTAAAAACTAAGTCTTCAAAGACCTCCACACTTAGCTTAAATAAAGGGCCATATAAAGTTCATTTGGAATGAACATGGAACGGGTATATCTCTCATTTGCAAAATATAAAATAAAAGGAAAAAAGCATTAAATCCAATCAACATTTTCTAGAGTTTTCAAACCTAAGAGAAAAACATGCCAAAGCCTTTCATTTCATTCTTCACTTGTTACTTCACACTCCAGAAAACTTGCAACACCACCATGGTTTTGAACTAGATATCTTTGCACTATTGGAGGTTTTCTGAAGATTCTTTAGCATAATGAATGCGTGGGTAAGTTCTTGTGCATGAAATTTCAGCATTTCATTTTCATTTTTTGTGAGATAAAAGCTCCATTCGAACTCTGTACTTCATATTTATTGTATACCATATATTCGATGCTTTTCATCCATGGTAAAAATCTAAATATTTAACATGAAAAAGAAAGAAGAACCCGAAGTCGTGGCTTCAAACTTGCATTTTTTGATTTTGACCTACTATCAATCGCTAGCCTTGGTGATGTGTGACACCATGATTGGAGTTCCTCACATACCAACTCCCATCTTCACAAAATTAAACACCGTACTCATGACTCTATTAATTACACAACTCCCCTGCATACATGTCTCTAGTGTAAGACCTCATTGCCTCTCTACATTTTATCTTGCTGGTCCTCTCAGATCCAATTGTCCATATGACCAGGGTCTTGGCTAATAAAGCCCTCTTTTTATCTGTCTTGTGGCTATGGCCAAAATGGCCTAGAAATTTCTATTGCGGCAACAAATTCAATGGAATTAGTGGTATTTATTTTTCCTTCAAGGTAGTCGAAGAGTGGCTTCCTGTTCGTGTATGTCACAATCTAGAGCCTCTATCCTTGGGCATGTTCCATATACTTGTTATCTTCCTGTTTACAAACCTTAGTTATTTTAAGCTCTTTATTTGCATGCCTCACTTTCACCTTTTCCTCATCAAATGCATATGAATCCAAGCACTATTGACTACCATAGTGATGAAGTGAAACTAACTCATTTGATTGCAAAATCTAACGAAAATGCCCAACGAAAGCTATATAATTAGATGTATCGTCGGACACTTGCACAAAATTTTCATTTTTTAAAATTGTATCCTGACATTCGTCAAAATTTTGACAAACCTTATTTTTCATCTACGTTTCGACGAAGATCTTTCATCGAAATTTTGACGGACTTGAAAAGTTAAATTGTGGCGGACATAAATAAAAAAGAGCTCGACTATTTATTGCGACAGTGTTTTTCTTGATGATTTTCTTGGGGAAAATTAGAAAAAACTCAAGAAGATATCGCGAGGTTGAGGGTAGTCATTGTCTTTTTCCAAAATTCATTTGTGAAGTCATATTTGAACTTTTAGGTTTGAAAATCATATTTTAAAGCAACATCTAATTAGATTTCAATTTTAGACTTGACTTTGAAAATCTTTAAGAAGGGAATTGTTTATTATTGATGGAAAATTCTTGATGGATTTGGATAAAGATTATATTTGCATGGTTTCAATATTAACCCTAATTATCAATTTTCAATAGATTTGGGATCCATAACTAGATAATATCAAAAGTGTTGGTTGTTTTTACTGTAACCAAGTTTATCTTCTAATCTACCTATGGAATTCCCAATCTTAATCAGAGGCAGCTCGAAGGACTTGGACCAACTGATGAGGGTTTTAATAAACCTCCTACACTTTGGGCTCTGCAAAACACGAGAGGGTGATCCCCTTAATGTGTTTATAATCTTTGCACCAAACTTATAAACAACATCAATACTAATAGATCATCTCACTTAATAGCTCAACATAATAGGATAATACTGAAATGAATTGGCTATTCATCAATAATATGAGCTACTTGGAGCATGAGATACTATAACAAGTTTACACAACTTAGGATAATCATTGATTTTCAATTTGTAGCAAGCTCTAAGAAAAACCAAAGGAATACAAAACCTCACAAACTATTACAACTTAGACCAGTGCCATATACCATTGGAGGAGTCAAATTCATAAGCACTTAAAGGTTCATGACAGATTCAGACACATATCATATAAAATCTCATCTATATTCTAACCCAATACTACTTATCAAATCCTTATATGAACATATTCACTTATAACCTCACTCAAGAATTTTAATTAATTCCTTGAATTAAAGCCAAAATGAGAATTACACACACCATAACAGTGATATGAACAAAATAACCCCTTGATCATTTTATTCAAGATAATAATATATTTATACAATGGAGAGACATGAGCTTGAAATGAGTAATTTTCATTCAGATGCTAGTACTGTTTTGAAAATTAAGTACCCATGAAACTAAAACCTAAGAATAGTATCTTCACTATAATATCAGGCTCTTTATAAATTTTCTCTGCAACTTCACTTAGACTCGACCTAAAGATATCTAACTTGCTAACCCGTATTTCTGGTCCTAAAATCTTTCTTATAGGGAAAATGAAGGAGCAACAAGCATCAGACCAAAAATACACCCGTCACTAGTCACTTGGGCCGCCTTATGAAATTTCAAAAACTAGTTACAATAGCTAAGTCTCTGGAGAATCTTCTTGTTCATCCCGTCCACTAGAGAATAACTATTACATTTGCCAAACTTCAAAAACTTGCACCAAAACAGCCACCAAGACATAGCCAAAATTTTTTATAACCATAACCGCTGAGCTATTAACTTCCGGTTGCAGACTCTGTCCTATTCTTCTTCAGTTGAGTACTTGGCTATCCATCCTTGATATTCCTCATCCATTGGCCAATTAAAATTTACCACCTCATTTACCTTGGCACTGTAAGGTGTATACATTATTGCTACTTGATTCACCTCCCTTTCAAAAGATTCCAAAAATGTACTAGTGTTAATGATTTTATCCATACTACTCACTAGCATGTCATAATCTGAGTCATCACAAATCAATTTGATTCGTGCATTGATGACTTCATCTAACCTATTCTGCCATTGCTATAGTGATCTAACATTTCCTTGGGCATCTACAATATTTGGTAAAGATGTGTCACTCCAGTCATCAAAACCCTTTACCAACTCTTTAATCCTCCTGCTCAAATCATCAGGTAAGGCCTGGAAACCTTGTAGTGACTTCACAAAGACTTGAGTAGGCCTTAATTATTGAGGCCTATTAGCTGCATCAAATCTAGAGGTTTTATACAAAAAATCTAAATTATTGGCCCTAGGGATCCATTTCTCAATTAAAGGCAAAACTAATTCTTGATCCCTGGTTATATTTTTAATTGAATCCAAAAATAAAGAATATAAACAATAGATAGATGGAAATCTACCATCAAATCTCTCATTCAGGTGCCTCAAAACTGTATCTACAACCTTATTCTTCTTAACAACTACTCCCTCCTCACTTGCTTTTAGAGCTGCATGTAGCTCTGTAATCATATTAAGAATTTTATTTTTGGTTGGATCTACAAAGTACTCATCCTCCTCTTCAATTAGCTCTAATGAAGGACTGGGAGCATGAGTCTGGATGGGAGATCCCAGAGTGGAAACAATTGGAGAAGCTGGGGGTACTGAACTTGATGTTGAAGGTAAGGCCAGGGTACCTATAGCACTAGAAGACTCCCCCACATGCTTGTACTTCAACCTGTCTACTTCAGTCTACAACTCAACATTTCTTTGTTGTATTCTACTATATTCCCCAATAATGATATTGTACTTCTCCATTGGACTTTTCTTCTCATCTTCTTCTCTTTCAATTGTCTTTTGGTCCAATTTGGCCACATTCACAGTCAAATTTGTAGCTTATGTGGTTGAGGTTTCAGAAGCTCTTTTGATAATCAACCCTCCCTTGAAGTTTGGGCTAATATTAGTAATGTTTGGCTTTCTGTCCTAAGGTGCCAATGCCCAAATAGCCAGGGTCTCATACTCTTCACTGAAGGCAAAATCTTGGAGTGCTGCCTTGACCTCTTCCTCGGTGTTCTGCATTGGATTTTTGGACTTCAAGATATCATTGAATGCTACAAAATTTGTTGTGTCCCAATCAGGCAGAATCAAAACACCAGCGTGGGTTACCATCTTTCTTCCTTCCTCAGAAGTGATGATTTTGAACTCATTCATGAGTTTAGCCTTCACCTCACCATCATTTTCTTGATCAGACTGATTAGGCCTTGATTCTCTTCTCTCCTTGCATTTGGCCTAGTATTCCTCCAACTTCATCCTCCACACTAGTTGCAAGAATACACGAGTCTTCACAAATGCATCATCACCCAAGAATGCCTTGCATGCTTCCATTCTGGCATCTTGTACACACTGCCCTTTTACATCCATATCAGATAATATCAATTTAGTTGATCTAGGAGGGGGATGGAATAACAACTTGCATATATTGATTAGTAACAATTATTTCCTCCATCAGAGCATCATGTGTTTCTTCAAGTCTTTGCCTCTTTGGGCTTGGATCTGATGGTGATAGTGTAGGATCAACCTGAGGTGGAGAATCCAAATCAATTATTTTTACACCTCCAGGTGCTCCGATCTTCGGTCCTGAGTGAGCTAAGGATTTCATCACCTGCTTCCCCTTCTTATCCTCCTCCTCCTCACTTCTATTGTCATTCCTTTTCCTCTTGTAAAGAGGCGAGCTCACAGCAGGCTGATAAATTGGCCTTGTTTCTTCAGGCTTCACCTTTGGTCTCTGAATACCGAAATCCAAATCCAAATTGACCTTCTTGGTCATCAGAGTGCTCATGATATCTCTAAAATTATTCATCAAGAAATTAACCTTCTTGTGGAATGGAGTGAACTCCATCAATGGATCATACTTGGGATCCATTTTATGTACTACAGCCAACATTTTTTCATAGGAAATCCACTTCTCCTTATTCAGCTCCTATTTATTCAAGTCAAATTCATTCCCGATTAAGTCTTCAGGAAAGTTAAGTTCATGGGAAAACTTGCCACCCTTAATCCATTGCCTGAATAAGGCAAAGAAGCCCTCTGGATCATGTTGCCACCTGGGACCACTCCTTAAGTGAAAGTCATCAAAGTACCTCTCGAAATGAACCCATCCATCCTTGGAAAAAGCAAAATTTGATACAACAGTGTAATCAGGGAAGAGTGTCCATTTTCCCTTCCCTGTTAGGTTGTCCTCATGGATACAACCTATTTTCCACATGACTTCGGCAAACCCCATTCTGGATGGCACATTGAAAGGGAGAATATTTGGGGCTCCCTAGAAACCATATACTCTTAAGACAGTGCTGACAGGGTACAAAATGATGTCACCCCAATTGTGAGAAACCTTTAAATCTGGCTTCCTCCCATTAGGCCTAATAAAGTCATGAAGATCCTCAAGAACCCTAGACACATTAACAATTAGTCGAGCCCTAAGCCTAGAAGAAAAGCAATTATCAAATTGCACATAATTGGCACTTCCCCTATTGTATGATAGGTTTGCAGTCGAGACCTGCACTTGTAACCTTTCCCCATTTATGTCCTCCCTTAACTCCATCGTTTCTGAAAAAGAAGTTGGAATTATTATACAAAAAAATATACATAAGAAATGAATACCAGAAGAAAGGATTGCTAGTATCTCCAACTTGCAATTTCAGCAATCCATCATGCATCTTTTTTGCTAGAAAAGATGCGAAATCATATATTACAGAGAAATTTGGGTGTTGTATCTGGGCCCCCATGAACATATATGCAATGGGCATAACAACATTTGGGATAAAACCCAGAATTTGGCAGAGTGAGTAGAAAGTAGCCAAAAAATGGTTGGCAAAGTAGCTTAGCCTGAAAGGATCCTGGTCATTGGGACTGATGTAAACTGTAGAAATACCTACCTTTGCCAGATGAGGAGGAAACAGCTTCAACCTAAACAATGGATTTGATCTTGCGTATTCTTGCTTCATTTCCTTGAGATCAATTTGAACCAAGAATGGACTAGGTTCACTTAAATCAAACACCTATTGGATTTCTTCTTTGCTTATACTCACCAAGACTCCTCCATCATTATCCCTAATCACCCTAGTGGCAGGGTCATACCATGCTGCCACAACCCTGAGCAGGTCCACATCGGGGAATAAATTTGGCACTACCAACTTCCCCATGTCATATCTCCAAACATTAGAGAAAGGGTGAGGTAAATTGCACTATCCATACCAGAGCTTGAACATGTCTAAACCTATCATAGGAACCCTAGCATCTGCAATGTTATAGTTTTTACATACTAGTCCCTCACCTAGGGTTCTTCCATTCATCAAAACTACACCCCTCCTTTCATCATTTGTAGACAGTGGTAATTGGTCGAGGAAATCATCATACAAATTCCTCTATAGATAATCCACATGGTGGGAGTGTTTCTTTGGTGGTGCCATCTCAAATAAAATAAGGTTTCTTTAAAATTCAAACCTTGAACAAACTAGGGCTACTTAAATAACGAAATTACAGT
Source organism: Sequoiadendron giganteum (assembly GCA_007115665.2). NCBI lineage: Eukaryota > Viridiplantae > Streptophyta > Pinopsida > Cupressales > Cupressaceae > Sequoiadendron > Sequoiadendron giganteum. The sequence continues at coordinate 727,787,196 of CM021100.1, forward strand.
AAAACTTTGCAATCTCACACAATTCAATCAGACCGTTAACCCTACTTCAATAATCAAAAAACCCTTTGACCAACTTATCATAATTATTCACAAAACCACATCCAAAGCAATAAAAAAGTTCAAAGAACAACTCACGAGATATGCTTCACAGAAGACCAAATTCTCACTATGATTGCTCGAAAATTTGTCACTGGCTCTGTAACTGACCTGCGAGGATGCTTCAATTTTGTGTGATGAAAAAAGATGAAAGAAACATGCTTTATGTCGCTCGAATTGGGCCAATAAATGTCTCATCTACCATTAAAGCTCTCATACATGTCGCACCAATGGCTCCAATCACATTTGATGCAAATTTAAATTCCAACTGTCAATCTTTTACTTTCGTCAGATCATTGAAATACTACCTTCAAAAGGCTGATGTAATTGCCATCTCAGCACCGAGGGCCCACTATAGTACACAACATTGAAGGAAGTACATGTGGCACTTTCCTATGATATCGCAATCCATAAACATCCTACATCTTCTGATCACATGATGGCGGGCAACCGTTGATCTCCACCATCAGCAATCATGTTCATCCATATCATTTCTTAGCATTGGACATAACTGTCGAGCAACTTTTTCACCTCGATTATAACACATCCATCGATTCTGAGCACGTGCATCCTTTAGCCACTTTAGTAACCTGCTAGATAATGTATTAAAACCTTGACGCATATACTAAAGCATTTTAAATATTCATTTGGCACTGCTAGCCAAGACACATGGTGCCCGCCCATGATATCGTGATCAGTTGAAACTTTGTGGTGGGAACATCACGGGATCATGGGGAACAACTAAGATCAACCGATGGTTGATCAATGATCAATTAAACATTCCTTGCAAAATAAAACATTTATTAATATGAAGGAAGGGGACACCGCCTAGTTCAATGACAAACGATGGCTTAAGGTTGTTTTGAAACATGGGGCACGGGCCGACCAAAACTTAGGAAATAATAAAATCTAGGCAAAAAATTTAACTTTGTTATAAAAAGGGTCCCGACCTAGACGATGTAATGAGGCATAAGTCATTTTAACACCCACTCCAAAAAGGTAATGGCCAAATAGATTTTACCCAAGGTTTTACAATAGGACATTAGGATTTTTTAGGAAAGCCAAAGTAAAACCTAACCTTAACATCCTCCTAAACAATGTAGTAGACCAAGACAAGGGTGAATACAAAATGGGATTCAAAGAGAAAAATTTGAAGCTCCATCAAAAGGCATAGGGATAGCTATAGAGTCAAATAGATGTCAAGACTTAGGCCTAGAAGGTTGAACAAAGAATTGGGAATGTTTGATAGTGGATAGTTAAAGCCATTTAGCTATGATATTTTTGAAGACTACTTCATAAAGATGTATTTTTCCCTTTGCCAAGTTTCAGAAATAGATTTTAGACCTTAGATGCTAGTGTCTTATAAAAGAAGTTAGGGTATATATGTTACCTGAAGTTCTTGAATTCATCTTGACTCTATACAAATGTATCTATTTTTTATTTGAACAAGAAAGAAAGAAAGCAACCAATTTGTAAATATTGTGAGATATTTAGAGCAACAAATTAAACAATGAAAAAATGAAGGTCAAGGCCTCTCTATTTTTCTTAGTTCACTTAAACTTTTTATATGCTGGCAAACATCTAGCAAGCTATAACTATCATGCAGATTATATGATTTCTATTTTTTTTGTACTTTGGAACAGTTTAGAAGATGAAATTGTCTCCTCATGTAGAAGTATAAGCTGCCATATTCCTTCAGAAGTTGGTACAGGAATCAAAGGATGAACCTGTCAAATTGGAAACCAAACTTTTCTATGGTAAGAAGAATTTATTTTGACATGAATGGCATGTTGTAACAACTTTATTAAGTAATACAATTTATTTAGTTATTTGACAATTTGGTGATTTGTGTGTAGATATGCCACCATATGAAACTGAGTGGAAAAGAGCACTCCTTACCTTATCAAGTAATATCCAGGTAAGATGTTATAAAAAATAACTTGTGCTTTTAGTGAACCTGATCAACCTACTCATGCTTTTCTATGCTTAATTTTTTCCTTTTGGATTGAGCTACTTATGATAAATTTTTAACTTTCCTTGCAACCTGTGTATTACCCTCTCAAGTTTTTAATTGGTTAAAAGCAATCTCTTATAAAGGATATAAATTCCTTAGTACTTTAGATTGTCCTTTATGTTAAGGGAGGCATCTGACTATTGTTTATATAATTCAACTTTATTTGAGAGTAAGCATATTTAATCTCTATGTGGTAGATTCAGACACTAAAATAAAGTATTTGACCTTATTAGGAAAAATAAAGCAAAAAACGTAAAAGTGCATCACATCTCTGTTGAAAGTGATCCCATATCCTTTGTGATACCTACCCTCTAGCAACTTGACCATCCTTTGTCTTTTAGGTTATGCATGAGTTTATTTATTTCATTTCAATGACCTTGCATAACACTTGAATAAATTAATTGTGGTAGCTGCTTGAGATATTGTCCATGGAATCCTTAATACACTTGTAGGTTGTCCTCTTTTGAAACTTTGTGAGATGGAAATATTTATTAGTTTACCACATTGCTATGAAGAAAATGAACCCTTGACAAGATTTATGATGTTTTAAAATCCCTCTTGATTGCTCAATTACTTTTCTTTATGTATCTTTTAAAGTTCATCATACTACCCTATCACTGTTATTATTAATTTCAATTCCCCCTTCATGGTTATGACATGGACTAATCATTGTTTATTTGAATAGTCATGAATGTGATCTTCGTTTAGGAATCTATAGTAAAGTGTCATGCCTTTCTTTGAAGTCCATTTCCTTAAATCTTTTCTATTTGCTCATTGCTCCTTACCTCTATAGTATCCCTATATTGCATGTACAAAATAATAACAATTATGGTGATAACTAGTGGACATGGGTATAATATCAAGCATCATACAAATGTAGTTTATATCTGCATATATAATACCCCAAGATACTAATTAATATTGTATCACTAGTCAAATAATCATCATCAAACTATATTTGTTGATCAAATACAATGAAAAATAAAATATATTAAAATATAAAACATTGATCTTTTCTATCTACTCCACTGTAAATAATAAAGACTTCCAACACTCAAATTGGAAGGAAATTTCTACAGTATTTATAATTTACAGTGGAGTAGATAGAAAATATCATTGTTTCATATTTTACTATATTTTATTTTGCAAATAGCATCGGATAGTAAACTGGCCAATACACTGTCAAACATAATGATTGGACCCTATGAATATATAGGTTATCAATCTTTAATCAATTCACATGAGAAATCATATTGACCAATAGTATCAATGAAACTTTGATACTATATAACAATGTCTAGTCTCAGTTTGATGACATTTCAAGACCAATGCATGAATATCATTTGGGCCTCATGGCATTGAACATTGTTTTCATTCAGCCATGATATAATGTTCTACTTCAAATGGAACTCTTTATTATGCCATACTATTTTATTTCTAGAATTCATTTGTGAAGTCAGATTTGTACTTCCAGGTTTGAAAATCATATTTTAAAGAAACATATCATCAGATTTCATTTTTAGACTTGTGCATTTTTAGAATTTCATTTCTAAATTTTGTTGTGCAAGTTCAATATTCTAATTTTAGGAGTCTAACAGTTGGAAATTATAGTAAAATCAGAATTTAATAATTTATGGTATTAGCATTTTAAAGTGTTTTTTGGGGTCATTATCTCTCAGACTATCTTCTCTTTTGCAGGGGTGATTGCATGCCAAAACTTTTTGGTGTAAAATATCATAATTATTAGATTTTTTTACCTATCTATGATTAAAAAATATTGGAGTGTGAGTTTGATATTTTTTGAAGATCTGAATATTCAAACTTAGTAAAGAAAAATCATGTCAGATAATATTAGTCCAAATAAAAATGAAGAGTCACTTGATATATTGTGGGCTAGATTGAAAAGAAAGGGTGATGGGAAATGTTATTGTCCTTGCAACAATTGCAAGAGCTTAAGGATGAGAAGACTTTTAATCACAACAACTGAGAAACATTGTAGGCAACATGGTCACATTCAAGGGGGGCATGGTTATCATCCATTAGTAATTTGTTCATTATATGTGTTTATATTGATTGAATTTGTAAATGCTTATATTGTTTTAAAATTTTATATATATAAAAAAATCACTTGATCATGATCATGGTTTATTTGTGTTTGTCATTATTATAAAGGTGGGGCACCCTAGGGCACATGATATGGATTATCACGGCCCAGAGAATGTGATTTTGCAAGCAGAGGAACATGGAGCTATGAATATTGAAGATGAAGTTAATGATCCTATGGAAGAAGATGATCATGTGCCAGAAAACGTAGTTGAAGATGATGGTACAAATAAATTGATCCATGAAACATTTAGTGGCACAACTGATCATGTTGATCGAGATGACTTTGATGATGTTCATGATTTACATGTACTTGAGAAGGCATACGAGCCCATTTGTGAAGGCTCCCAAACAACTCTTCTCTTTGTTGCATTGTTGTTGGTGAACTTGAAGGTTATGAATGGTTTATCCAACATAGAAATCTCATGGATGTTAAGGTATGTCATATACGTCGTCTTTTCTCATCTATTTTAATTGTTGTTAGTTCATCACTAGTAAATAAAGGATGAAATATGTACCATTAATATTCTTTATATTAACAAATTATTTTTTGTTGTAGATTGATTGGTGAATTTTTTTTACCACCATCAAATATTTTACCTCACTCATACCGAGATTTATCTGCCATTATGAAAGATATTGGAATGGAGTATCATGCAATAGATGCATGTCCCAATGATCATATTATATATCATAAACAACATGAATTTGCAACAGAATGCCTAGAATGTCATATCAGTAGATATCGAACAAATCAACTAACAAAAAAGGTGTCTCGCAAGGTTCTTCGTTATATTCCCATTATTCCACGTATGCAACAATTATTTAGGTGTGAAAGATTAGCGCAATTTATGGATTACCATGCATAGATTAGAAGTGGAGATGACATTATTCGAATGCCCACGGATGGTTCTGCATTTAGGGACATAGAGGAAAAATGGCCACACTTTAAGGAAGAACCTTGTAATCTCAGGCTTTCATTGGGAGCGAACGGTGCCAATCCATTTGGAGAGCTGAGATCTATTTATTCAGTGTGGCCTATTTTTGTTATCAACAATAACATTCCTCCATGGATGTCAATAAGGAGGGAGCACATAATGTTGGCAATGATTGTTCCAGGTATTTGTTTACATCAATTTTCTTTAACGTAGTAACATCTCATTTGTCGTATTTTTTGCATAATGACTTTTTTTTTTTCATTTAATAGTCATGTACATTAATTTATACATATTGTAGTAAAATGGTTATAATAATTATGTAATGTTTATGTTCATTAAACTAGGTAAGTACCAAGTTAAAGATATGAATGTATATATCGAGCCTCTTATCGACGAGTTACTAAAGTTATGGAATGGCGTCACTATGTATGACCTATCTAGACCAATAGGACAAAGAAAATTGCAATTCCATGCAATGCTTGTATGGACAATTCATGATGCCCCTAGGGCTAACACATTTTTCTGGTATGTTATAACATTCGACTGCATGACTTTAACGATATTTAATTTCATGAAGTAGATATCATGCATATTTTTTAAATAATCTATTCATTATATATAATTATAAAAATTGACATATTTAATCCAATTATATATGATTTGTAGGTCTTCAAACCAAGGGAAAATTTGCATGTCCAATTTGTGGTCCAAAGATGAAATCTCGTCATTCAACAAGTTTAGGAAAGCAGGTGTTTAATGAGTATAAGCACTTACTACACATAAATCATAAGTATTGAACTACTGAAAAACATCTTTTCAATGGGAAAGAAGAGACTACATCAAAACCACGAAGAATGACACCTCGCCTATGGAATTTGGAATATAATAGAATTAATCATCAAGGTTATACATCAAATCAAATTGTTTATCTATCATATATGATATGTTTTGAATTTATATTTTTATATTGTGTTGTGTTTACTCATGCTGTAATTGACAATGATTGTCATTGTTAATTGTTTAACTTATATGCTTCATGAAGGTTGTCAAGGCATTAATGGTCAGCTTCCATAGGGACTGAAAAGTTATCCTAGACAATTTAGTAGGTTTCCCTACTATGAGCAGCTACAAATTATGCATTTGTTTGATACAATGCATATCAGAAAGAATATGATAGAAACATTATGGAAAATATTGGATGGAAGGCGTGACAAAGAAAAAATTGTCAAAATTCGTAGTGACATTCAGAAATCCAATCATACAATGAAAAATGTCATTCAATTAAATAGCGATGGAGACCAAATTAATATAAGTGACCTTCCTTGGTTATTAATGGAGCAGCAAAGCAATGCTATTAAAGAAGTCATACAAAAAAAATTATTTCCCATAGGATTTGCTGCGAACATAAACAATATCATAACAAAGAAAGGTGAATTTGGGTCAGGGATGAAAATGCATGATTGGCATACCTTCATTAAGGTAATTATTTTGGTATATTATATATATATTTGTATATTGCATGTAATTTTTAGTGTATTATGTTTACTACTTTTAGAAAAAAAATGAAAAGATCATTTTATAATTGTTGCAATATGTTCTACCTCTATCTCTCCTAGACAACTTCAACAAAAATGTCAAGAAAGTTATATATGATCTTGGAAAATACGTGAGGTAAGTAGCGATATTTGTTCAATTCGTTGTATATTTTTGTTAAATCTCGTTAATATATGTGTGCCTTGAATCACTTATAGATGGTTGTCATCTAAAGAAATCCATAAAGAAGATATAAATTATTGGAAAAGAAAAATTCCTTGTCTAATGTGTGAAATGCAAAAGTGTCTACCTTCGAGAGTTTTCAATGCACAAGAACACTACCTCATACACCAAGTTGAGGAGATTGAATTATGTGGATGGTTGAGAGGCACTTGAAATTTTTGTAGGCTTTGGTTAGACAAATAGCACATCCTGAGGGTTTTATGGTGGAAGGATATATGGTATACCAAACCATGGTGTACATTACTAAATATCTTCCTAATTTTGTAGCAAAGATCCATGTAGATCGCATTTGGGATCCCAAATCCATGAACAAATTTGAAGGGGAGTACCTAATGGGGAAAGGTATATTGAGGAAAGTGACAGGTAATTATAAGATAGTCATGGAGACTAATTAGAATACATTTTACATTTGGTTTTTATGTATATTGTACTTATTTAACTATTAATCTTCAATATACATCAATTATAAATTAAGGTCGTATACCATGGTAATTAACTAATTATACATCGTTTGTGATTTTTTTTTTTTTTTATACAGTTGTTCGAGAATGGGATGCAATACATTTGTACGTCACAAACAATCTTGACTGGATGACGGTATGAATTGAATGACATCAACAATCTGGTCACACATTAACATGGAAAGGTGTGGCTTCATTGGTTAAAGAAGCTCATTGTAATGGAGATTTCAATGTTACACGAAGGGAAATTGATTTAGCATATGGTTTAAGAGATAAACAGGTATGCATAAATATATTAATCATCCATATTATTTAATTATTTTCAATTATATTGAACATATTGCAGGTGAAACACCGCAAGGCTATGTGGTGCAATGGTCATAAATTTTGAATCAAAAAGTTGGATGACATGAAGGAAACTTGTGATTCTGGGATAACTGCAGTCTTTCAGGTGACTAATATTTCATCTAGAAGCGACATACATCCAGAAGTCTCAGAGAATCAATACTATGGGATTTTGGATGATATACTTGAGTGTGACTTTAAGTCCTTCAAATTAGTTATGTTCTTCGTCCTATGGTATAGGCTACGATTGAATGAAAATGATTCCTGAGAGAACTGTTATTGAACATGATAATGGATTTACCATGGTTAATACAAGGTATTTTGAGCGAGATAGAAATGAGCCCTATGTTCTTCCAAGCCAATGTGAGAAGGTATTTTACTCAGAGGTTCCAGGTAAACCTTGTGTTCATATGTTGTTAGACATGATCCAAGAGGAAGGCCAGTAAAGTTTAATGTGGTGGAAGAAGAATATACTAAAGAAATAGAATATGATGTAGATGATGATTAGGATCACCAATTAGTTGATGATGTGCCTGATGAAGATGTCAAAGAGGAGGAACTAGATCATGATGATGTAGGATTTAATGTTCATGAAGATGATATCTGTGTGGATGATGAGATTATTGAAACTAATATCAGTGACGATGATGACGATATGACCAATCCTTACAATGTCGAATCTGGATCGGATGATACAGACAAAGAGTTGGATGATGAAGAAGATCAATGACATTGAAATGTATAAGTTATGCGATTGTATTATCTATTTGATATTAATTTATTGATAGAATTATAGTTGACTTATGTGGTTACATAATTAATTCATGATGTACTTTGTAATATTTAATTTTAATTCATGATGTTACAACTATTGTAGCTCTCCTAGAAATTTACATATGATCATAATGAATAGTGTTTTGGGAAATTTCATGAAAGATGACACATTGATTGTAGTAGTGAAATAATTGCAAAGTCGTTTAGATTTTTTAGACCAATCAACCTTCGCAATGTCATTTTTAGGATCATCTCCAATTTGATTACTAGGACACATAAGGTAGGATTTGATTGGCTTATCTTGGACGAATATTGTGGCTTTGTGTAATGTGATTTTTTTTGGATGGGGTAGTGGTGCAGGATCACCTACACCTCATAAAGTGATCATTGTAAAGGTTGTTAATGGTTGAGGATTTAAAATACAAGCTCTTGACATTCCAAAAATCTGTGTTTTTCTTCAAAAAATTTGTATTTTTCCTATTTTGCAGCATTGTACGATCACATACAGCCATATTTTGATGTGAAATGAATTCTATTTTGTGAAGATATGTGTGTACACATCTAAAAATGGTCACGGCTAATCAAACCTGTTAATTAATTAAATATGAATCATTTAATTATTGTTCTTAAGTCATCTAATATAAATAAATTTAATTATTTATTTATATTGTTCATTTTCCAATTTTTCTAATTTAATTAAATAGATAAGTTTATTTAATTAATGTTATCTTCCCTCTTAATTAATTAAATAGATTTCACAGTTTATTTACATTAATAATCACAAGTTTAAATTCTAAATTTAAATAATATTCTTCTTTCCACATTTAATTAAATATTTTCATTTTCTAAATTTCCCACTCTTCTCACATAATTAAATATTTTCAATATTTAATTAAAACCTTTTCATTTCTCACACATAATTAAATATTTATTTATTTAAATTATGAGAGACACCTTTCAATTGTCTCTTCATTTCTCCATCTGTCTCTTAAACTTCCATCTTCTTTTCGAATTCTCGATCTCCCATGGTTCATTTTTACAAGTTTGAACTCGACCGTCGATCTTGGCCAATTGAATTCCTACCTTCAAAAATCTATAAATACAACCCTCTTATGAGTGGAAAAGGACCTCGAATCTCAGATTTTCATGTGTAGTCACTATAGTCACATTCATAGCATTTCAATTTTCATAAAGCTTAATCTTGTAATCTCATTCTCTCAAGCTGCCATTCTACAAGCTATTTTTTAAAACAAACTAAGAGCAAGCATCTTGAAATGAATCCTTGGAGATAGAGGACAATGGGACGAATTTGAAGAAGTTGTGGTTTAGAGTTTGCATTTTTCTTTCCTTAATTAGTTTCTTTAATCTAATGTTTCATTGGTGTATTAGATTAGATTCATTTTGATTTACATATTCTAACATACACATTTTTGGCGCCCACCGTGGGGCCAAGCCCTGCATTTAATTTTTCTTTTTATAGATTTTTCTGGCAGGTGACAGACAAAAATCACATTTTGGCGCATACAAGGACTGTTTCGGCGCATTTATGAGATCTTTCGGTGCATATATGACTTGTTTCGGCACATACATGACCTATTTCGGTGCATCCCTAGGAGTTCTTTCGGTCCATCCATGACCTGTTTTGGTGCATAGACGACCTGTTTTGGTGCATACAGTTGTAAAAAATTTAAATTCTGATTCCGATGCAATTCGTGGATAGGATTTTTCAAATTTTATTTTTAACAGAATGAAGCAATCCTAGGGTAGACATTTAAATCTGAATTAACCAATCCTAGGATAGTCACCAAACATAAATTTTCTTTTGGTTAAAATGAATCCCATGTTTTTAGTGAAGCAACATCTTCACTTAGTATAGAGAATTTTTCAATTTGGGGATTTAAAAATGAACCATTATTGTTTGCTATGATTGTGGGTAATAGGTTTATGCTCTCCCCTTAACTAGGTGATCAGAACACCAAACTTACCTTTTATTTTTCTGCAATTTAATGCTTTATTACATCTTTTAGAAGGCTTGCTCTTGTGGGAAAAAGTACTCACCCAAGAGGAACAACCTAAGTGAGAACACCTAAAGCCAAGGTTTCCAACCCACTTTAATCAAAAGCAAGTTGTTGATGAAAATACAACTTGACAATAGTGCACAGGATAACCATCCCCAAAACCTTTGTTCTAAAGGTTGGGAGGTCTCTCGAGGGACTATATCTATTTTCCACACTGAACAGATACCCTTACTATGAACCATAGTTTAAAAAGCTAGCCGTGTCATTATCCAAACATCGTCTTAATCACGATGCAAGGGGAGGGAAGAATCTGCCCTCAAGACACTCACCATATAGTTGCCACGGATTGTTTGCTCAAGGGATTTAGTATCCACTTCTGTCACTTTGAGTACGCAGCTGGAAAAGACAAAAATGTGGGTGCCCTCTAGGGGGTGACAAGGCTGTGTGAGTCGACGCGATTTTAAGTTGTGGGCTGTGATTATTATGATGACCTATTTGACAAATTAAGAGTGAGTCTGACTGAAGTGATTATCTTGTTTAAAACCTATGGAAATCTCAAGAACATACACTCTTTGTTTAGATTTTAGGATTAACAAAACAACTGTCTACTTCTATGTTGTGTTTTTCACATTTAAATCAGATTAAGATCATCCAAAACAAGAAAATTTTATCAAACTGTCAAAATATGTCGGTCTCAGAAGTAATTTAGTGCATCTGTGCTCTATTTCGGTGCATTTGTGCTCTGTTTCGGTGCATCTGTGCTCTATTTCATTGCATCTATGCTCTATTTCGACGCATCTATGCTATGTTTTAGTGCATCTGTGCTCTGTTTTAGCACATCTGTGCTCTGTTTCGGTGCATTTGTGCTCTATTTCAGTGCATTTGTGCTCTATTTTAGTGCATATGTGCCCTATTTTGGTGCATTTAGTCTCTGTTTTGGTGCATCTATTTTCTGAGCCTAGGTGATTTTATGACTTTTAGAAATCAAGTCTTATAGGTCTAGTCTTTCCCATGCTCAAAGTTTGAAAGTCTACAAATTTTGCTAAGAAGTCCTTAGAAAGAAAGATTAGAAATCCCAAGAAGTCTCTTAGTTATAAAAAAGTATTGAAGAAGATGAAATTTCTATATCAAAGTCGAAAGGTCCTGCTTGAACACATAACCTTTATTCATCGATATCATGACTATGTTAGAGGTTTCACTGATGATTATGCTGTAGAACCCTTATACTCAAGAGCTTTCTTTCAAAGAAGAGCCCTTTCTCAAAGGCATAACCACAGTCAGCGTATTCATTCTTCTTATATTCCCCAACCTGCAATCACATATGCTACTTGTCCAAATCAAATTCTACAATAGAGAACTCAAACGCATTAAGCATCCATTAAATTCGTCTTTCTACAAAGCTAAGATCAAACTTCACAAAGTGCAAAATCATCTTTATTTTTTATCTTTGGTTTAATTCTCGCAAATAGGATTTTCATCCTTTAAATCATGGAATCATGAGCTAAAGATTAAAAAAATAAAATTAAGTCATAGAATCTTCATTTTATCCTGACTTTCATATCCATCACCGTTGCACTATTTCATTCCTTTGATCAAAGTTAGTAGGATTTGAGTAAAGCTTATGCCTGTTACCATGAGATCTCAAAAGCACCTAGAAAAAGATGAAAGTATAGTGAACAACATGGGTGACAATAGTGAGAGGGAGAGAAGCCTCTTTAACAATTCAAATATTGAAGAGTTAATGGAAGAAAAGCTCCAAGACGCAGAATAGGATCCCCAATTCCATACTCTTATGGAAAGGATTTTAGAACGAAATAAGGAAAGATATTTCCTTTCATTAGCTAATCAAGGAGATAAGTTACCTACTGATTTTGACACAAAAGGTATTAAAGAGGATCCTGAAATTCCTCTCAATGATTTTGATGTCCTTACTCAACAAATAAAAGGAATTACAAGGACAAATAAAAGAAATGCAAGGGGGCACAACAAAGAAGTATGTTTTGGATGAAATATGTCCTTATCCATTCGATAAGAGTCTTCAAATGATTCCTTTTCCAAAACATTGTGAAATCCCTAGGTTTGATAGGTATAATGGGAAAACTGACCCCATTGAGCATGTAAGGGATTTCTAAAATATGAGCTTAGAATTTGCTCATAACGGTACCTACTTAATGCGGTTGTTTCCATGAAGTCTGGGTGGACAATTAATGGAGTGGATTTCAAAGATCACTCCCCCCATCAAAACATTTGAAGAGTTGATAAATAAGTTTATATCACAATACTCTTACAACATCCAACACCAGATAACCATGCTTGATCTTTGTAAGATAAAACAAAAAGTAGGGAAATCTTTAACTATATTTTTGCAAAGGTGGAGAAGGGTGTTTGCTAAATACTCTCGTCCTGTTCTTGAAAAGGAAAAGATGGAGATCTTTATTGATAGTCTTAATCAAGAAATGAGTTATAGACTAAACCTTCACTATCCTCAATCATTTGAAAAACTGATTGAAAACACAATTACCATTAAAGGTGCATTGATCAAGTGTGGAGTTCTAAAAATTGATAAAGAGGGTTCAAATTCATACAACAACAACAACAACAACAACCATAATAATAAAAAATGACAAGTCACGATTTTGGAATCAAAATAAAAATGTTGTGAATGATGGGATTGTAGGTGCTAACAATGTGAATACAAAGCCCGCCATCCTTAATGTGTCAAGTTTTCAACGTAACAAATATATTGGAAATTCTAGCACCCAAGGAAATGTTTCCAATCAAGTAAACACAAATAACAATCGTGGAAATAACTTTGGCAATAATCAAAATTCAAATGCACCTAGATCATCATATTTTTCGAATCGACGGAGTTTCACTCCCTTGGGCCAATCTTTGGAATCCATTCTCAAAGAGTTATTGAATCAAAACGCTATTACATTACCACCACAAAGAGACTATGAGCCTCGAGTTAAACCACCATCATGGAATGACTCACACTTCTGTGATTATCATAGGTGTAAAGGTCATAAGACAAACAACTGCCAAGGGTTGAAGAATATTGTTCAAGATTTGATTGATAATCATACCATCACAGTTGAAGGACATAATGTCAATAATGATCATCAAGCATTCAAGAATCCACTCCCTAATTATCACAAAGGGGAATCCTCGAGTGACAAGGGCAATAATGTTAATAACATCCAAGACATTATTATCAATCATATCTATACTGATGATCCTCAAGTCAATGCTATCTGAATCAAAGGTAAGCCAGAATATCGAGAGGTCAATGTTACGACAAGGGGACAAGCGAAGATCATTGTCAAAGGAAGCTCATCTAAAGCAGCAATTCCCCCTCCAAGTCAATACAATTTGGTTGATCAACTACATAAAACATCAGCCCAAATTTCTATCTTGGAATTTTTAAAGTTATCACTTGCACATAAGGACATTTTGGAAAAGGCCCTTGTTGATACAACTGTATCTCCTAATATAGATACCGATAAATTCGAAGCCATGGTGGGACACTTGTCCTCCTACACATGTTTATCTTTTTCTAAAAAAGATGATTCATCCATAACGCATCCGCATAATTCATCGCTCTATTTAGAATTCATGGTTCACAAAGCCCACATTAGACGTGTTCTTATAGATGGGGGAGTTGGATTAAATATTTGTACTTTAAAATTGGTCCTAACTTTGGGATATTCAGTAGAATCTATAGACCCACGAAGGAAAATTACAATCAAGGCATATGATGATGAAGAAAGAACTTCAAAAGGTCTCATCATGCTACCAATCAGAGTGGGACCTATTGTGAAGAATACCTTTTGTTAGGTTGTTGATCAGGATCTAACCTATAACATACTATTGGGTCATCCATGGATCCATGATATGCAAGTTGTTCCGTCTACTTATCATCAATGTTTGAAGTTTCCATACGATGGACAGGAAGTAAAAATACCCACTGATCACATTAGAATTCAAACTTGTTCTAACCTAAGAGCAACTCAGGACACATTCATCCCACATAATAGAGAGGCTTTGGCCATCTCTACCTACAAAAACAAAGAACAAGTGCAAGAAATGATAAGCAATTTTGGCACCAAGTTAAAATTAAAAGATGATAGGGTGGGAGAATATTATTTATCTCTCTCTAATCTACCCCTATCTCCAAGATCCCATGGTCAGCTGTCAACATCTACACAAAAGGTCACAACAGCTTTAGCCTTGACTTTGGCTCCCATTACCAAATTCAATGGGATATTTATCAAAGAAACTGAAGTAGAAGATAGGGCTATTCTTGATTGGCTCTATAAAGATGAAGAGGAATCCGTACAACATATTAAGTTACCCACAAAACAATATGGAAAGGGTTATGCTATCATGCAACAAATGGGTTATGAAGGAAATGGCCCTATAGGTAAAAGGAAAGAGGGTATTGTTGAACCTATCCAATTAAAAACAATGCACCCAAAGGATAAAACTAGGTTAGGATATGGTGAAGATACTAAGGAAGAAGTTGTGCAAATATCATCAAATGAGGAGTTAGCTGAAACTATTTTGCAAATTCAAGAAAACAATTCTGACACTGACTCCAATGAATATGAATGGGACACCATCTTTGATGATCAATTCTTGAGGGATAAAAAGGTGGATGTCATACATAGATTCTCACCTGCATTCTTACAAGGAGAAAACTCAAGGTCCCCATTTGATGACATTCTGCAAAGCAACCATGACTCAAGTGAGATAGATAATTTTGAGGAAGATACCATCTTAGACTTCTCCCATAATAACATTGACAATAACATCATGACCCTAACAGCCAATGACCTTACCCATCCTAGTGATCCATTACCTTTGGTACATCTCGAACTCATTGATTGGGAACAAATAGCACCCATTGATGTTCCAACTTTTCCAAACGATGAAACCATAATAAAATTTCTTTGTTCATCCCATCCCGAAACAAGTTCCACCAGGGAATCACAAGATCAGAGTTTTTGACAGGAAAGTGCCAAGTTTCTCAGCTATGAAATAAATAATATAAAAGAAAGATCTAATGGTGAAAACCTAACAAAGGCAGTATTAGATCAAGAAAAGAGAAAAATAAAAAGCATATCCAATGGTGAAAACCTTTGAAAGGTGCCAAAGGGTGGGAAAATTGACACTCTTCTAGAGCATTATCAGGAAAGATCTTCCATTCTAATTGAACCAATAGAGGCACTCAATATAGGTACTACAGAAAAGCCTAAAGTTTTGCAACTGGCTGCATCTCTAATAGACAAAGAAGTACCTAGATATACATAATTTCTCAAAGATAATCAAATCAATTTTGCATGGTCCTATGCAGATATGCCTGGATTGGATCTAGATCTCATCATACATCATTTATCTATTATACCAGGGGCAAAACCTGTAAAATAGAAACTCAGAAAAATGCATCCACATGTGGCATTATTGCTTAAAGAAGAATTAAAAAAGATTTTAGATGTTGGATTCATCCGGTCCATGGACTATGTGGAATGGATCTCTAATATCATTCTTGTTTCAAAGCTAGACAGAAGGATTAGAATTTATACAAATTTCAGGGATTTGAACAAAGCATGTCCTAAAGATGACTTTCCCTTACCAAACATAGATATGATTGTTGATTTAACCGATGGACATGGGATGTACTCATTAATGGATGGATTTTCAGGATACAACCAAATGAAGATTGCACTAGAAGATCAGGATAAAACAACATTTACATATCCTTGGGGTACCTGTTGTTGGAACGTAATTCCTTTTGGATTGAAAAATGTAGGAGCTACATACTAATGAGCAATGACAACAATTTTTCATGATATGATGCATACATTCATGGAGGATTATGTTGATGATCTTCTCGCCAAATCTAACACCAGAGAAGGACACATCAATATCTTATCAAAAATCTTCAAAAGAATGGAAAAATTCAAAGTGATACTTAACCCTAAGAAATGCATTTTTGGAGTAAAATCCGGAAAGCTATTAGGATACATTGTATCAGAAAAGGGAATTGAAATGGATCCAGCTAAGGTACAAGAAATTCTTGATATGCCACCACCAAGGAACATTAGTCAACTACGCTCTTTACATGGATGATTACAATCCATTCGTAGATTCATTGCTCAACTGGCAGATAAAATTTTACCATTTACACATCTCTTTCATAAGAATGTTCCATTCAAGTGGGAGCACAAATGTGAAGTAGCATTTGATCAGATAAAGCAATATTTCATGAATCCACCAATGTTGATTCCACTAGTACAAGGTGCGCCTCTCATATTATATATTGCTCCCACAGAAGTATCTTTAAGAGCATTATTGGCACAAGAAGACAACTCAAGAAAAGAACAAGCTATTTATTACATCAGTCGAACCCTAACAAGTCACGAGCTAAATTACACCTTCATTGAAAAAGCTTGTTTAGAAATGGTGTTCACTTCTCAAAAGCTACAACACTACATGCTAACTCATATGATAAAACATGTGGCTAAGATTTACCCACTCAAATATCTTCTAAGTAAGGCAACCTTAACTAGCAGGTTGGCTAAATGGGTTATGATCCTAAGCGAATTTGATATTCAGTATATAGATCGAAAATTTATAAAGGGACAAGTAATTGTGGATCAATTAGCAAAAGCACCAATGCCAGCAGAACACCCAATACATGTTGATTTTCCTGATGCCAACATGTTCACAATAGATATCAAACAGTCATGGCCACTCTACTTTGATGGTTATTACACTCAACATGGTTTGGGAGTAGGAATTCTTTTTATTACACCTCAAGGACATACAATCCCAAAATCTTATCGACTAATGTTTCCTTGCACAAACAACATAGCTAAGTATGAGGCATTATTAATTGGCATAAGAATTGTAGTAGACTGGAAAATCACAGAACTTCACGTTTTTGGTGATTCACAACTTGTTATAAAACAAATCAATGATGAATATCACACTAAAGATGACAAGTTAATACCTTACAAAAGAATGGTGGAAGATCTCAAGAAATACTTTGTTAATATCAAGTTCATACAAATTCTACACATTGATAATAAAGCAGCAGACGCTATGGCTACAATCACCTCTTTACTCCAGTTGATAGAAAACCAAAAACGGTACGATTTCTTGGTGGAATAGTTGTTTTCTCCCACCCATGACAATCCTAAAACTCAAATCATTTGTCATCTGATGAATTCTGACTCTTTCTTATATGGCCAAATTTACACTTACCTAAAAGATATTGCTTTACCCTTAGGTTTGTCTAGGAATCAAAAATGAAATTTCATTCGTCAATCATCCCATTACACCTTAATTGCTGACGTTTTATATTGGCTTGGTTTGTATGGTACCCTCCTTAGATGTCTTGAATGCAATGAATCGAAAAAGGCCTTACAAGAGGTCCATGGTGGAATTTGTGAGACACATTCAAGTGGACTAACCTTAGCAAAGAAACTTGTAAGATTAGGGTACTATTGGCCAACCATGGAGAAAGAATCATTCACCTTTGTGAAGAAATGTGCAAAATATAAGATTCATGGGAATCTCATTCACGCTCTTGCTCAAGAATTACAAGCCTTCACCACAACATGGCCTTTCGCTTAGTGGGGATTAGACTTGGTTGGCAAAATACATCCATCATCTTCAAATAGACATAAATTTATCATTACAGCCACTGGGTATTTCACTAAGTGGATTGAAGCTGTTCCTTTGACAACTGTTACAGGAAAAAAAATCTCTTCATTCATCTTGAATTATATCATTTGCAGATATGGTATTCCTCATTCCATTATCACAGACAATGGTAGACCCTTTAAAAATTAGGATGTTGAGGAACTATGTGAAAGATTTTGCATCCGACACCAGTTCTCTACACCTTATTATCTGTACGGAAATGGTCAAGCCGAAGCTTCAAACAAAACAATTCTAAAGATTTTGAAGAAAATAGTGAATGAAGCAGGTCGTGATTGGCATGTACAATTGAATCCAACATTATGGGCATATAGAACAAGCATTCACACACCAATAGGAGCTACTCCTTATGGTTTGATCTATGGAGCAGAAGCTATTCTACCTTTGGAAGTTGAGATTCCTTCACTTCGAGTATCACTCAAAGGGTTAATCAATGATAAAGACTACAGAGTATCAAGGTTGCAAGAACTGGAACTGCTTGATGAACGACATCAAATTGTGGTTAATCATTTAAAGGGATATCAACAAATTATGTCCCACAGCTGCAATCACAAAGTCAAACGACAAAATTTTCAAGTGGGTGATTTGGTTCTCAGAGAAAACCCTCAAAATCAACAAGATCGGGAAAAGAAAGGCAAGTTTGAACCTAATTGGTTGGGCCCGTTCGTTATTGTTGCAGCGTATGGATCAGGGGCATATCAGTTGTCAATAGTAGAAGGGGACTTGTTTGAAGATCCAGTCAACAAAATTCACTTGAAGAAGTTCTACGCCTAAGAAAATATCAAAAACAATATAAAAAGTCTTGAAAAAAAAAAAACATTGCCTTGATGAAAACTTGGCAAACAGGTGTCTTAGTAATAAAAAAAAATCATAAAATCAGGAAAAAGTGCAATAAAAGAAAACAGTGAAAACCTGGCAAACAAGCATTGTTTGTGATTTTATTTGGCTCTCTCATCTATTAAGATTCATTTTGCATATGCATCCTTTCATTGGCATCACACACACACCACATAATCACATTGCATCATCTCCTTGGAATGACAAGGATCTCATCATGGCTTGATGATTTGAGGGTTATCCATGCAATAGTTGTGTCTAGCAAGAGTCAAAGTACAAGATCACTAGGGGGCAGTTCACTTCTTGAAGCTTTTCTAGCAGGTAGTCGGTAGCGTGTGTCTAGAATTGGAATATCGGAAACAATAGTCTTGTCCAATTAAATTGAGCTTACATGAGTATTTTGAAAAATGATTTAAAACAAATTGGATGATCTTAATTTGAATAAAATGAATGACAAACTTAAAAGCATAAGTTGCAAAATGTTGTTTTGATATTTGATGACATCATATCTTTGGAGTGGTTCAATGATGTAGTGAACTAGAATCATAAGGAAGATGTATGATTTTTCTTTGCTTGTTGTCTGTAAGCTAATCAGTAGTATGATGCAAATTGGTCGTGGGACATGCTCTATAATGTATCATTGATGACATTTTGGAATTTGCATAAGAAAATGGTTAACTTTTATCTGTTTATGCAAGCAATACTCAGGTCATCTTGGTTCAATTATACCTCAATGCTTTTATTAACTTGCTATATCAAACATCATGAAAGCAATACTCAGGTCATCATCGGTGCTAACATACCCTTTGATGCTTGTACTAACTTTCAACATATCAAAAGACTCAATGATGACAACTAAACACAGCAGGAAATGGCAACAAGGAGAATGGTTCATTATTTCATTATTAGGATTGCATAATTCATTTGCATTTCAAAGGCCTTTTTAAATAGATTTTTTGATCACATTCTTGAATATCTTTTTCAGACAATGGTGGAGTATGACTGGGCATTTGTTACATCTCATTTTCATTATCCTACATTTCACATCATTTTTCATTGTCATTATCATTACACTTACATTCTTGTATCATCATTTCATTTCATTATCATATTCGTTGTCATCTCATTTTATTCATTATGATCATTATCCATTCTTACACATCATATACATGGTCATTATTTTAATCATCCATTCACATATACATTTGCATATTTCACACACATTCATAAATAAAATTGCATCCATCATTTAGTTCATGATGATCATTTACATCATATATTATAAGCTCATTACATCAGTGCATTTTCATTACATCATTATTATCATTCATATTATATCATAAATCATGTCACCATTACATCATCATTATTATCATGTTCATTTACATCCTACATCATGAAGAAAAAATCATTTAGATCATATCATCATTGCATCATCATACATGGCATAGCATATAAAAATAAAAACATGTGCATAAATCATCCATAACACGTGCATAATCAAATCACCACTGCATATCATAGATCTCATCAAAACAAATGTCCAGGAATAAAAAGGATATCAAATGTTTCAAAAATATATATCACATATAATGGCATAAATATGTACAAAATGCTCATCACTGAGGGGCATCTAGCCATGGGATGTGATTGCTGCTACCTCCGGAGGTAGTAGGTCTCAACGGATCTCTACTCCTAGAAGCTCTGATCTCTCATCTGACCGACTGACCCACACTCCTGGTCGCACTCCTAGAGTGATTGCGTGAATGAGTCCAAGTCTGAGTACCTGACTGAATGAATGCTATTTTCCGCTCAAGTGGCACTACCTCAAAATATCACATCCTGTAGTACTCGGCCTCCTGAGCAGTCTCTAGCCCCTCTACTACAACCTCTCCAATAGAGGTGCTCTCAACTGATCTCAGTAGTCTCTCAGCTACCTCCTCAGCCTGTATGCATCACTCTCAGAAGCTGTCTCTCTCGGTTGTGAGCTGAGCTATCTGTGGTTCAGGAGGTGGTGGCTGTGCTATCTGTCCCTGCAGTTGATTGATGGTCACCTGTGCCTATGCTAACTGACTCTGAAGAGTCTGAACCTTAGCCTGTAAAGTATCCACCTGTCCTTGTGACAGAGCTCTGATAGTGATACGTGGCACTGAAGTGCTGGCCTGACCCACCACTCTGAATGTTCGTGGCCCCGTGCTAAAGGGAATATCAAAGAATAATCTCTACCTCCCACCACCCCCATCATCCCCGTCATCCCCATTGTTTGAGTCATCTGACTCCTCATCCATCTCCTCATCCTTGGAGTTCTCATCATCCACGTCCATAGCCACTCCGTCGATATCCTCGGCCTGATCTGCCTGTACCTCTCCATGTGCTGGTACCTGTGCCTGACCCTGTGGCTACCTTACTGCTAGAGGTCCCTGAGGCTATTGTCCTCCCATTTGTATAACTGGTCCTCCCATCAATGGGGCAGGCTCATCTGGACTGGTGAATCTAGGGAAGGGATGTGTAAAAATATGCTGCGTAGTCATCTGTCATCCCTGCATCAGTAACCTCTGGATGCATGGCCCACTGAGCTGGTTGTAACTCAAAGTACTCTACCTTGGCTACCTCAATGGTCATAAAGGGACCCCACTCTGATACATCCTCTCGGCATTTGGCATAATGTGCCACACCCTACTGTATCATCTGAACCAATCCAAGTTGTCAAGCACTCTCATCACCAAAAACTGCTCGATGATGAAAGGGGTCCTCCCAAGCAAGTATCTGGATCTGGTCATGTAAGGTAGCTCTATATCATTAGCCTCCCAAGGGTCGCAGTCCACATATGGTCACTAGATGACATTGTCCAAATCATCAAGTACCCACCGTCAGTACTCCAATTTTCCCAGCCTCGACTGGACAAGGGGCCATGTATATGCATAAACGTATGGAAATCCAATGGGGCGACATCTCCAGACAATGGGGCATGTAATCGCAAAGTGCTCCCATGCAAATATCTGTAAAAGAGTCACCCCGCAAGAGAGACTCTTCCCATCTATATACATGACCTGATGAAGGTCATGGTACAGATGGGCAAGCATGCATGACCCCCATGCATATCTGGTGTGGTGGAGAAGCATGTCCTCGAAGATCCTACCCCACCCAATTGATAGTCCCTTTGACCTGCGATCAGGACAAAGGAAACCACCGACCATGCCTGCTAAAACCAAAGGTAGTGGGGCATATCTCTCTGTCATCCCCTTCCAAGGAATATCATATCCGTAGACATGAGGATCTTGGAAGACCTGTCTCAATGCATCTGTCCCCCCAATCTCCTTGTGATCATAAATCACAAGCTCTCCAACTACAGGAATACCCAAAATCCTATAAACATCCTCTAAGGTCACCGTGATCTCTCCTGTTGGCAAGTGGAAGGTGTTATGCTCGTTGTGCCACCACTCTGCTAAGGCAGTCAATAGTGCCCTATTGATTTGATACTATGGGATACTCAACAGAGCTCTCAATCCACACTGGTCTATCACTCCCAAATCCTCATGGGATAGTCGGGGAATCATCTTCCATGTCTGCGGAAATCTCTCTCTGATCTGGAGGAGGTTAAATTCCTCCTTTACAATATCATCAAGCAATCATACAAATCAATTAGCAATAGATATTATCAATCAATCAATACATCAAGCAATTTCAAATCAATTTCTATTTGTTTTTCATATCGCATGGAAACAAATTTAACAATCATCATAAATTAATTTGACTTTCAATCAGGGAAGCAAATTTATCAATTATTTCTACTATTCATTTTTCATATCGCATGGAAACAAATTTAACAGTCATCATGACTCAACATCTATCTATTTGACTTTCAATCAGGAAAGCAAATCTATCATTTTTATTTGTTTTCATACCGCATGGAAGCAAATTTATCAGACCTATTTGTTCTTCAAGCACGAAGACAAGCTTATCAAATCTAATCATTGATGATATTCAAAAACATAAAATCTATTGTCTAATCTAGCAACAATCATCAAGCATGCATCAATTTTTCTTCAAAAATTGAAATTCGAAAAAAATACATGGATGCGCCAAAACAGTCAATCAATGTGCTAAAACCATGGATGCGCAACTTTACTCCATGGATGCGCTAAAATAGATTATGGATGCGCGATTTCATGAATGTGCTATTTTATCAAGCAAATGTGCTAAAATAGTTAATCTATGCACTAATCTAGCCTATGCGCTAATCTATCATCCTCCGCGGGCAAATATCATGGATGCGCCATTTGATCTCTCCTATGTGATAAATCACCTATGTGCGACTACTTTGCATCTATGCACGACTGTTTTGCACCTATGCGCCACTTTGGATGCACTGATTTATCTACTGTATCTGCTAAACTACAACTTGTATGCATTGAAATAGAATTTTAAAAATCCAAAAAATTTGAAAAAGCATCCAAAAATCATAAAAAATTTCACGAAGAGGTTTGGATCGACTTACCGGAGGTCCATACGTAGGTGGTCTCTGATAACGGCGACCTCGCTCGAATCTGTGGTGCTCATACGGGAACGACATCACTAATATCTCTCTTAGAGCTCCAAAATTCTCAAAGGTTATTGTTCAAATGAAAGTGACTTCTCACCTTTCTCATCTTTTAAAGGGGTAAAAATGGCATTTTTACTATGCAAAGTGTTATTTCGAGAGTTAAATCGCCAATTTTTCTCCGAAATCATCTGAAAATCTTCCAAATCAGTCTTATAATCATTCTCATCACGTGATTTATCTCTCGAGGGGGCATATAGCATCATCAGTAATTTTTATAAAGTCAAGGGCAAATTCTTTGAAGCAATGCGTAAAACACATCACTTCAAAGAGGGGAAAAATGTACACATCTAAAAATGGTCACGGTTAATCAAACGTATTAATTAATTAAATATGAATTATTTAATTAATGTTCTTAAGTCATCTACATATAAATAAATTTAATTATTTATTTATATTGTTTATTTTCCAATTTTTCTAATTTAATTAAATAAATAAGTTTATTTACTTAATGCTATCTTCCCTCTTAATTAATTAAATAGATTTCACAATTTATTTACATTAATTATCACAAGTTTAAATTCTAAATTTAAATAATATTCTTCTTTCCACATTTAATTAAATATTTTCATTTTCTAAATTTCCCACTCTTCTCACATAATTAAATATTTTCAATATTTAATTAAAACCTTTTCATTTCTCACATATAATTAAATATTTATTTATTTAAATTATGAGAGACACCTTTCAATTGTCTCTTCATTTCTCCATTCGTCTCTTAAACTTCCATCTTCTTTTCGAATTCTCGATCTCCCACCATTCATTTTTATAGGTTTGAACTCGACCGTCGATCTTGGCCAATTGAATTCCTACCTTCAAAAATCTATAAATACAACCCTCTTATGAGTGGAAAAGGACCTCGAATCTCAGATTTTCATGTGTAGTCACTATAGTCGCATTCATAGCATTTCAATTTTCATAAAGCTTAATCTTGTAGCAATGCATATGCATTTTTATTAATCTCATTCTCTCAAGCTGCCACTCTACAAGCTGTTGTTTTAAACAAACTGAGAGCAAACATCTTGAAATGAATCCTTGGAGATAGAGGACAATGGGATGAATTTGAAGAAGTTGTGGTTTAGAGTTTGCATTTTGCTTTCCTTAATTAGTTTCTTTAATCTAATGTTTCATTGGTGTATTAGATTAAATTCATTTTGATTTACATATTCTAACATATACAATGTGTTAGCTTTGATTTGAATCTAATTTGAGGTCTTAAGGCATTGATTCGAGTTAGAAAGCTTCAATTATTTGCATACAACCCGGTTACCTTGTTTTTGAGGGTTGTAGTCCAAACATGATATAAAGGAGCTCTTACACTTTTTGTGATTATTGTAGCTTGTGTAAGAGGCCCCATGGATACTATTGTAATTTTAGGATGCATGAATAGGGAGTAGGATGAGAAATAAATAAGGTATAGTTGTTGTCCTCAAGAGTTTTGTGAAGAAAAGCATGTGAAATGAGAGGTTGAAGCCTAGGTTTCAACAAAATATGTATGGGTGATCTGATTTTATGAATTTATACCCATGTACAAACCTAATGGGTTGTGTCTGAGTTGGTTTCGAGTTTTGAGAGGTTGTGGAAGTAGGAGATTTAATAAACCCTCATGATTTTGGTCTAAAACAAGGGTTTTTGGGTTTGGCAAGAATTTGGCTGTACAAGTGGAATATTTTTGTGGATTTGGAGGTTTGGAGGTTGTTAGCTCTCAAAAAGTAGGTAAGAATACCTCAAGAGGTTTCCAATCTCTTGATATGTTTTAGGGTAACAGACAAGGCCAAATGATTTAAACCTTCTTTTCTTTAGGTGCTGCTAAACCTAGGTGGGTCTACCTTTGCGAACTGAGCAGATTTAAGTGATGTGATTTTGTTTAAAGAACCCAATTAATCATATCACATAGATACAAAAAATGTGCACTGATAAATTGAATATATACTTGATATTTCAACTTAAATAATCAAGAAATACTATGTTGGAGACAATCAAATAACTGCAAAAATTCAACAAACAACTAATACCAAAATGGAGTCACTGAATCAAAAGTCTTTCATTATTTTCCTCAAATTATTATACATGCAACATGGTCCCTTTTAATAAAAACATTCTGAAATTATATTTCTTACTACATATCTTCTATCCTATTGTTCCTCCTTGTCATTGCTACAAAAATGGATATTTATACATCAACCATCTAAAAGGACATGTTGTTTCAGAAATGTCTTATGCATGAAACACAAATAAATTTAGAATTAATTAAGCTCTTTTAAGCCATAAGTGAACTTTTGACAAGTGATCCAATTAGTCTCAACACCTGTGTGTATCTGCATCCCCTAATGCATTTTGGATTGTGATCTCCATTTCCACCATTTTTTCGTTCTGCTCACATGCTTCATCTAGCATCATATGTTTCCCAATAGCCATCTTCATAATCTCCTGCAATGCTGACTCACTTTTACCTTTCCACCTAGCCATCTCTTTTATTCTTCCTTTATCATCAAAGAATGTAGTCAACTCCTTTTTAGTGGCATCGATTAATCCCTGTGCATCCCCTCGCAATTCCTTGAAGAAGTCTTTATGATTATCCATAAGATTAGTCATAGCCTCAATTGTAGCTTTATCAAGATCATTCCTCTGATTTATTTCTTGGAGCTTCTCTAGGATCCTACCATCCATTCTTTTGTGTTCTTGTAATGCATCAAGGTTTTGCGAGTGTATTCCCCAAAGCTTATTAAACTAGGGAGTCAGACTGGCTTTCCTCTTCTTAATTACTGCAACAAGTACGTCATACTTTCCTTGAGAATATGCACTTGCTCCTTCCCAATGACCTTTCATCTGTGAACTTTCACCATGGGTGAGTAGCTTGGTTGATCCCACTGTAACTCCTAATAAATCTTTCAGGCACTCATTTTCTCTCAGTATTCTTTCATTATTTGTCTTGTACATTTCCTTTTCCTTGATCAACGCCTGTATTTGAGCTTTATTTAATTTTTCTACGTTGATCCCAATCTCTACTATCACCACAGGATCAGCCTCCCCAACTTTTAGGTTCATAACATGCCTAAATGCCTTCTCAGTCTCAATGACAATTGCTCTCCTGTGAGGTGGATACAAGGCCCAAATCATCAATGTCTCCTCATCTAGATTGTACTTTGATCCTGCATAAACCTCTGTCACCTTTTATGTGTTGAGCTTGTGTGTAGTATTATTGTTTTTTAGGAAACTATCAAAGACTAGTGCAAAATTGAGGTCTAATCCTAGAAAAATCATGACACCGACACTTTCTAACATTTGCATCCCTTTCTCAGGGGTCATATCGTCTATCTTCCTCTCCACATCATCTTTCAAACTTTTCAACAATTGTTTTGCATTACCTGGTGTGACATTGTCAACCATTCCTCTTATTTCTTTTCCCTTTTGCTTGCATAGGAATGTTTTAAATTCTAGAGATTTTATAAATTCATCATCTTCTACAAAGGATTTGTATTCTACATGCCTTGTATCTATATCTACACTTTCCTCAAGATTTGATTCCTTAGCAGAACAGGTGTAATCATGAGTTCTCACCTATGATACCTTATTAGGTAGATCATGTGGTATATTAGCCTCAGATTCTTCTTCTCTGGAAGACAACAACTCTATATCTAACAACTCTTGATTATGTCGTTCAACCACCATTTTTGCCTCTTTTTCCTCCAAGTTCCTAATCATATCATCAAATTGGTAGGACACATGGTGATACCCTCCAAAGTTTATTCTCTATTTAGCAGAATTGATATATCCTTCTGGATAAAAATTCTTTCTAGGCAGTCCTCTATTCATGTTATATTGCAGCAATTTATCAAGAATCAAATTATACCCTTCCTTTGCCAATACAGTAAAATCACTGAAGCATAGTGTACTGGGCATAAAAGCCTATTTTTCGAATGAAATTAAATTCATAACACTAGAAAAATTCATTTGCCTAACAATTTCCATGTATGCAATCCTATCTGGGACTGTTCTAGGCAAAATAAATGGGGCATCTTCAAATCCATAAAACCTAATGATGGTGGCATTCTCCAAACAATACCAATCCCCCCAATTATGGATAATTGGTCCATTAAAGTCTTTGGGCTTGAGAAACCTCTTTATCTCATCAGACAAAGAATAGTCACATGGATGATTAAAAAATTTGTACAATGGTTTCACAAAATATTCTTCAAAATGTATAAAACTAGAGTTGGCAAACCTGTTGTCCCAAACAACAGTCCATGGTTGAATAGGCAATGACATTCCTTCCTTATCAAACTGTGAAATTCTCATCTCCAGAGGCCACAACCCTAATTCCTGCCTGAAGTATAACACCATGTGCATCAATAATGAATAATTCCTAATGTGTAAAACACAGGCTCCATTTTTTATTTCCATCAACCCAACATCCAGTTCCTTACACACATATGAGGCATAATCAAAAGGCCTAGAATTTTGATACTAAATATCTGTTGAAATCACCATGGGCACAATTGCCATATACTCAGGGACTTCCATTCCCAATACTTGTCCTACAGAGAAATAGGTGTATTTCAAATAAGGCTCAAAAAGATCTACATGGAATGGTGGTCCTTCACTGTCTTCTAGTGGAATTGGTTTACCACCATGCCTAATTTTGTGCAGGGGCAATCTCCAACCCTTATAAATGGTGTCCATCTTTCTGAATTCTTTCTCTATCTCTTCACCTATAATCTTTTCATTGCATATCCCTTCTAATTTAAAGACTCCACTTATTGCATTTTTTGATAAGTGTATCAATGGGTTCCCAGATGGATCACATATGGCTTTATGTCTCAGGTTATAATGAGTGGCCAATAATTTCACCAGTTCAACATTGACAAAAACATTAGGGCAGACCAGTTTTCCTAGATTAAGCTTCCATGGGTTACATACTAGCTCAAAACGATTCCTCCGATAGTAATTGAAGCTGAATAGTTCATAGCCTCTAATTGGAGTCCAAACATCTCCTATGAACTTACATTTATCGTCTAGTTTATCTACTTTTTCCCTAAGTTGTGCAGAGCATCTCGCTTTGGGTCTAGAACTAGGTAGCTGGTCTATGAGATCTTGGTTCAATTTTTGTTCGGTACCCTCTAGCTGAATTTTGCTTTTTTGCCTTTTTCCTTTTGATTGACCACTTTCCCCATGTTTTCTACCCTTTTTTTTTTCTGAACTAGTGGCTTCCATTCTTCAAAATTTGTGAAATTAAGGTATGGGGAACTTATTGTATTTTCTCTAGATGCTTAGAGCTTGAGAGAATACTGTGTTCTGTTGCTCGCTCCTCTACTGTCAATTCCTCAATAATGTATTCAACTGAATTCACCTTGATTCACAAAATCATTTTTGCTTCATGGTGCCATTAATGTCTTGGCTGAAACACAAATTTAGTAGGCTTTTCGAAACTCTCACTATCACATCATGTAGCTTATCGGCAAGACATTTTCAAACCTTGGGTGATCCTTCTATTCGGGCCTTTACCAATGCTCATCAAACATCCTCTAGGACCTCCTATAGTTTCCTCGACACCTTAAGTCTTCTCGACAATTATACTTTTGGTCTCAAGCATATCGCTACAACTCCCACCGAAGCAACTTATTGCTATGACTTTAGCAAGTTGGGCAGACAATCGTCATCTTTCTCTAGAGATGTTTATTTCACTGATTCATTTCCTTCATAAATTTTGGTCGCTGAGACATAACGATTTTCCTACCAATGGGTCTACATTCGTCATGACTTTCTTATCTCTCCCCACTACAGTTTGTTTCACCGATAGATTTATTTCATTGGTGAAACTATGGACATTGTCCCGCTAACCAAATCACCTTCTGCTTTATCGACAAGACTGTTGAATGTCTCGGGCTATCTTTGGAAACCTCACCCTGATGATTCCTATCTGGCTGATATATTTCTTTGTGCTATGAGCGGTAAGATATATATAAGCTCGATATGACCTCATACTGACATGCCGATGACCATTGTCTTGTCAATAGAGACTATGAACTTGTACTTTCCCAACATGTATCCTCATCGGTATGGCATTACTAGTTTCTTTCTGATATTTTGACAAGGATGTATGTTAGTATATAATAATCTATGGATCGGGGAGACCTCCATCATCTCATGCCGATATGATTCATACAATTAAATACTCAGGTTTAGATGAATTTTATGGGACCATATGATAAAATTTTGACATGAACATTTGTGAACATGCTATGTGAAGCAATTTTATACTTGTAGTATGGACTCTTTAGGAAACTAATGGACATGAATGGCCAATGAAATTATCAAAATCTTACAGTTCTAACAAGTGTTTTGGTGATGATATTTCATCGGCGAGACAAATGCACTCGAGCTGACTTAGGGATCTTACTCCAATGGCGTTGTTCTGGATGATACAACTCCTTGTGCTTTGACTGGTGAGACAAGATAGGTTTCTTGCCGATGGAACTTCATCGGTGAGACCTATATACTCAGTATGACCTTTTCATTTCACCTCGATGGAATTTGTCTTGCCGATGATATGGGTTATTTGAATACTATATTTTGGAGGTTTTCATGATATCAAATGGTCAAGAATGATGTGATCATATGTGACTATTGATGGAACTTCAAATATTTCCTTAACCATTCAATAATAGATAACTCATCTATAAGCCTCATAAAACTTATAATGTGAAGTGTATTGAAAAAGGCCTTGATTAAACATCAAAAACCTCAATTGAACCCATATGCTCATTTTACTTATTGTAGAGTAATGGACAGAAGCATTGCAATAGTCATTTGACCAAGACCAAAAGGTAGAGGATTAATTGATGAAACTAATCTGGAAGCCTCTTCATAGGAAACATGATCGACTAATTTGCTAATAAATCACAAGAGATAACTATTTGCAGTCAAACACAAATCTCCATATTTTACACACAAATCCAATAATTATCACTAATGAATCAAAATAGTAGTATCAATCTTAGTTCAATGATATATGTCAATATCAGATTGAAAATTAACAATAAATTCTAGATACTCCACACTAGGCATTGAAACAAATTGAAAAGTTATGTTTATTTGCATCTTCTCTAGAAACTCATCTATCTTGTAAGTCAGGTAGCATATGTTGTATGTACTAGCTTGTGCTGCTAGAATTGGCAACCCTAATTGAACCATAAACCTAACTCTAATTAAACCTTAATTGTAAACTTAACTAAAATAAGCCTAATTGAACCCTAACTGTAACTTGAACTTGATCCTAATCATAACACTAATTGAATGCTAACCCTAACCCTAATTGAACCCTAATTCCAAATTTCAAACCATAAGCCTAATTGAACCTGAACACTAACTTTAATTGAACCTTGTTGTTGGGGTTAAATTAGCATTCTAGTTAAAACCAATTGTAAGATTAACCAAAATAATCCTAACTAAACCCTAACTATAACTTGAACTTGACCCTAATCATAACACTAATTGAATGCTATCCCTAACCAGGTAACTAAACCCTAATTCCAACCATAAACCTACTTAAATCCTAACTCTAACTCTCATTGAACCTTATTGTTATGGTTCAATTAGGGTTTAATTAGCATTCTAGAATGGAGATTAAGGTTAGGTTAGGGTTAGAGTTGTGAATATCTTAATATTAGCTTATAAATTTGACCCTAACTATAATCATAATTGAATCCTAACCCTAACCAGGTAATTAAACCCTAATTCTAACCCTAACACTAACCATAATTAATTTCTCACTCTAACCCTAACCATAATTAAATCATATTGTTATGGTTGAATTAGGGTTAGGTTTGGGTTCAATTAGAGTTCTAGTATAAATCTTGGGGTTAAGGTTATTTATTTCTTGATATTAGTTTATAAATTTGACATTAATGATTATTATATTAAACAAAGAAAAGTTAGTTCATAATTGATTGTAGTGTGAATGTAGTTTTACCAAAATATTTGTGTGATTGTAGTGTGAATAATAAAGTTGGATACTCCTATTTTACCCCTTACAAAATAAAATAGTAAAAAGGCATTTAGAGATAGTTAAAATTTTCTTCCTCATAATATTATGAAATATTTCTTAGATAATATTTAAATTTAAAATATTCCCTAAGGGTCTATAAAAAAATGATAGTTGTTGTAAATATGACTAAAACATTCTACATTTTTAATACATTTGTTTCTTAAAAAAATATATAGTAATTGAGTAGAGAAATTAGAACTAAAATTATTTGTGAGGACTAAAATTACTTGTTTTAATATCTATTTTATCTTTAGTTTAGGTAAAAAGATAAATTTTAAATAAATAGCAATGAAAAGAATAAATCAAGATTAATTTAATATATGAGATGTTAATTTAATATAATATATTATAAAAATATTCAATAATATAATATATTAAAAATATATTAAATTATTTTAAAAGATAATATATTACATAATTTAAAATAAAAATATAAAATTATAATATTATTATTTAATATATTATATTATATATTAGATGTTATATATGTTACATATTATATTGTATATACATTATAATATTATAATATGATGTTAAAATTATATATGTTACATATCATATATATATTAGAATATTATAATATTTTGTTAAATTAATAATATAATATATTAAAAATACATTATTTATTTGAATTTGTTATTAGATTATTTTATATATTATAATTTATTATTTTAATTATATTTTATTTAAGATATGACAAGTAAATAAATGAATTGAATTGAAAATATAACAAGATCTAATTTTGAAGAGTTCAAATTTTTTCTTAAAAATTAGCTAAATATTTTTTTTGGTGTAGTTTTGATTATAGTCTTTGTGTCAGAAAAGCCTTAAAAAGCTATGATAGAAAGTTTATGCTCCCTAAAATCCACCCTTATGGCTCAAAACTTTTCTCCAATTATATTGCAGAAAATTAATTTTGGATGAATGTTTTGTTATATATTTTGCAAGTTTACTTTAATAATATACAATTTTCTATCAATTTTTTGTTCTGATTTGAAAGTTGAATTCTCATTTGTTAAAATCAAAGTTATTAATCACTAGCTAAAGCACAAGTGGTGCCTATAGTTTCCTTGGAAGGAACTAATAAAGAAGTGCAGTAATTATTTCAGAAAACCATTTTGCGAATTGTGAGAACTGGATTAATTATTTCAAAAAAAATATTCTACAAATTGTGAGAAGGTGGAGTAATTATTTAGGAAAAACCAATTAAAAAATTTTACAAAGTAAGTATGTGCATTTAATTTTTACTTTCTATGATTTGTATATTTCTGACATTAAATATATTTTGTACTTTCTATCATTTTATGTTTTATGATTTGTATATTTCTTACTTCAATTTTTACTTTTTATCATTTACAATTTTTCTAAATAAATAAAATAAATTTTACTTTCAATGATTTGTATATTTTTCAAAAAAATTAAAAGGTAAAAAACTAAATTCTAATGTATAAGTCCTAAATAAAATTTTACTTCTATTTTATTATCAAGTTATTATTTTTTACAAAAGAGTTTGCATATATTTTATTTTTCAATAGTTTTTAGAAGACATATTTTTTTTTTATTAAGAAGATTAAATTATTAATTATTAATTATAAATAAATAAGATTTATCAATAAATATGTATTAATTTTGTGAACAAATGAATAATTTACAAAAATAAG
Source organism: Sequoiadendron giganteum (assembly GCA_007115665.2). Lineage (NCBI taxonomy): Eukaryota > Viridiplantae > Streptophyta > Pinopsida > Cupressales > Cupressaceae > Sequoiadendron > Sequoiadendron giganteum. Next base: position 727,820,594 of record CM021100.1, read on the forward strand.
AAGCAAGAAATCATCGAAACCAAAATGATAGAGAAATACGTGTTAAACGTAGGGCGGATAGGGAGTTGTCAAGATTGAAGCAAAAATGAGACAACATGCAGATGAGATGAGAATACATCGTGTATGAGAATCTGAAGATGAGCAATATATATTAAGAAGATTACAAAAAAATGAGCATTTAGACCAATTTAATGAGATAGAAAAACAACAAATACAAGTATGCAATCGTGAATTAGTTGAAAGGAATTATGAATCTCATGAGAATATAGAGGGTAAATTTGAAGGAATGAATTCAATTACAACAGATCGTGTGTTACAAACACCAGATAATAGAGTTCAAGATGCAATAAATGTTGAAATTGAAAATCATGAAGAAAATAATAGTCCACAATAGGAGTTAACCTCTGAATTGAGAAGATGAAGATGATTGCAAAGAAGACAAAATGAAAGAGATCTAGGTACATGCAATAACAATAGAATTATGCAAATTGATTTGAAAGATTTACAAATTATATTTCGACATGGTCTGGATAAACTTGTAGCACCAAGCATGTGTTACATTTGTCAAGAAATTTACCCTACAATGAAGGTCTTATGAGTTCCTGAAGGCCCAATTTGCAATAGATGTCGACAAGAGAAACATGAACATCAATTTTCAACATTAAATAATATGAATCCTTGTCCACAACCATTAGAACTTGCAAACTTAACATAAATTGAGGAAATGTTGATAGGGCATGTAAATCCAATACTTCAAGTCACACATGCAATTGGAGGTCAGTAAAAATATAAAGGACATACCATAAGTTATCCACAAGAAGTAAGAGAAATAGCCAAAATTTTACCACATCGAAATTTTTGTTTACCAATTATTATTGTTCGAAGGAAGGACCAACATGAAACAAAACACAATTTTACAGTCAATAGAGAGAGGGTGTACAAGGCATTCAAATATAAGATAGAACATGATAAGTTTTATAGAGATGTACAAATTGATTAAAATGCTCTTAGTGAATTCACATGCAATTCAAATGAATTTTTTTTTGACAAATTAAACTCTATTCATATGGAGTTTGATTCAGAGATTTAACTAAATACATGCACTATGATTCAACTAAATACATGGACTAAGATTCATTTTTTATAGATATTTAACTAAATACATATTTCACTACGATTCAACTAAATACATGCACTACGATTCAAGTTTTATAGAGATTTAACTAAATACAAAAAGCTTGGGAAAATGCATAGGCACTACGATTCAGAGGTGGGCGGGACTAACTAAAACATCTACACCTTACAATTATTTGGATTCATTAATATTATGCAAGAGCTTAGAAAAGACGTCCATGGCATGGTGGGTTGAGTCAGGTTTCCATTCCTCCCTCAGAGTCTTCATCCTCAAAGTATTCCGATTCCACCCACTTCTTGTATGCAATGTAATCTGCAATCATCGAGCAATATTCTCTACAGTTCTGGTGAGCCGCCCCCTTTGCTTTCTCCTCTAGGTCCTATTGATGGTGAAAATGACACAAACAATGTTTAAACATAATATTTCTACTCTATTTTTCCTGAAAAAGAAAGACAACATATAGTAGCCTAACTCCCAAGGTCCTAGTAGTTGGTTCTCAACTGTCTGGTATCACTCAATTGGTCCATGCAACTGTAATATTCAAGGGGCATGTGCTGGTAACAAGGAATACAAACAATGAATTATTCATCGAGCTATTATTAATAAAGAAAGGGGGTTTTTAAATAAAAGAAAAAGATAGATCAAAGGGTAAATCAGTAAACAGGAACAAAACTTATCTAGCATCCAAACATATATTTTCAACAATGAATGTTTTCCAACAGATCAAGAAAATCATAGCATGATACAATTTATATAATAATCCATACTATTGCATGCACCTAAGGTGCTTATTTTAACATCACAATTCTCATATCACAACTATCTCAAAGATTCCAAAAGAACACACTTTCATTCATTGCTAAGATCATAGATCAACAGACTTCAATAAATTCAATTCACCGATAATCTAACGAGATAATCCTTAAATCTGGTTTCTTCTAATGACTTTCATCACATAAGAAACACTCATGCTTCAGCACAATCACTAGCATACAAATAGATTATAAATCATCAACTTTATCAAGTAAAACTTAATTGTAACACCATATTGCATAAAACCTATAATTATATTCAACTGTAAATGAAGTAACATTGTATCTCTATAACAACTATGAAAAATTCTATCTCCTAATATCAGGTGGCCAATTCTATTCTCTATTAGCCGACCTTTACAATATGATACCCCAAGGGTATTTATAGATATACAAAAATCTGACGTCCTCTCTATTTTAGGTCATTCCACCTTTTCAGGAATTAAGTCTTCTTGGAAACTCAGATCAATTTGATCTCTAGTTCCCGCTTTGATCACTCAATTAAACTAGAAGAAAATAAAATAGGAGAGAAGAGAAAACCATGCACCTCAAAAACTACCAGTCCTGCATGCAACATGCAAAGAAGATAAGAAATCCATGCATGCATGAGGTTTATGGATGTGAAGCTTGTTCTGCAATGTACTCGTCAAAACTGGAGAATACTTGTTGTAATATGTCCAATTCCGGCCCATCAACCCAGTTGTCTTCAAACTTAATCCTTTCCAACTCTACTGTAGCAAACCCTCTCATATCTTTCAGCTTTGTCAACTCCCTCTTAGCTGCCCTTATCTCTTCTTTAATATCCATTAATCGATCTATCAGCAGATCTTCACCATCATCTCCTCTTTTCATAACTTCTTTAAACCTTTCATCACACTTCTCCTTTATTTGTCTTAAAGGTAGGCCTTCCTTTACTAGTATATCAACATTTAATATAACAACAATAATGGCTTCCAACTCCTCAAACTATTCATTCAGATCCTTAACGGAATCTTGAACTTCATTTTTATGTTTATATAGAAAATCTGATCTAAACCGGAGTATGCAAGAAGTCTTTTCCAAAAAAATCTTTATTATCTTCTTCAAGTATCGACTATTCTAGAAGAGTAGTTTTAGGCAATTTATTAACTTCTTTCAATTTATGACTATATCCTTTGTACTCCTCCTTTTTTTCCAATGTTTTAATATATTGATTCATTTCCTCTATCAGTTCCTTAGTCATTTTGTGAACCCCAAAATTGTCTTCCAGTACTTCACTTATTTCTTGATTCAATTTATCAACCCACCTATCCAACATTTCCACCTTGCCCCTTACTTGTATCAAATCATCTACTTCTTTCTTACTCGACAAAATTGGGGTCTCAATAGTGGTAACCTGTTGTGTCCTCGGAGCAAAAACACTTTTCAAGAAAAAAATGCAACTGATCTAACTGAGCCTTAAGCTCATATTTCCTTTTTTTATCCTTCAGCATTCTTGACTTGGTTGATGATGCTACCACATCAATTAAATTCATTTGTTGATCTCTGGTAGGTCTCCCCAAATTAACAGTGCCCAACTGATAATCTGTCAATTGCATGTCTCCTACATCCTTGTCTATCATGAGTATAGCACATTCCACCACAATTTCTCCTTTGTTGGTTAGCCTAGTGGAATGTATGATCTTGGCCTTCTTTTTAGGCCTTTCTTTCTCAATTTTCTTCATCATATCCTCCCAATTGAGAGGTTATGAAGCTGTCGATGATCTCTTTTGAAGATCCAATTTCAGCCAAGTGGGAGCACCTGGAGTAACAATCATCATAGTTAAAGAAGAAGAGGTAGTAGTAGAGGGTGGTTGCACATTTACTTGAGGTTGAGAATCAACCCCCTATTTCTCTTGTTGCTCTTGTTCCACACTTGTCTATGCAAGATTTTCAGCTTCCTCCCTATCCTTTTGTTCTTGTATTCTCTTATATTCTTCCTCCTTCTTCAACCTTTCTTCTTCTAATCTTCTTTTCTCCAATTCTTGGTTTCTTTCTTCCTCTAATGCCTTAAGCTTTTTTGCATCTTCCTTTTCCTTTTGCTGATTCTTGATCAGTTCTTCGACATCTTTCTCCTTTTGCACTCATTTTGCTTCCTCTTTCTCTTTATGAGCCTCTTCAGCAAGCTTCAACTTAGCCACAAGAATTTCTCTCTCTCTTCGATGTCTTGCCTTTTCTTCCTCAAGATCATGAATTTTCTGTATCAACTCTAATTTATTATTCTCTTCCTTGACCTTGAGCTCATGCTCTTTTTTCCTCTACTTCTTCTTTATTTCATCAGCTTTTAACTTAGCTTCTATGTGTTGTTGCTGAAGTAAGGCATTAGCCTATATCTTGGCATCAATTTCTTTTTGTTTCTCTATTGCTACAACATGTGCTTGATCATCAGAATCCTTCTTGGCCTCTTCAAATAATGCCCATTGATCCTCCTTTTTCAACACCTATTCAATATCCTCCTCTAGAGGCATATTTTCTTGTGCATCCTTCTCTGATAGAGTCTCATCAAAGTCTATTCCAACATCACGAGTCTCTACCTCTACTCCTTTTCCCTTCATGGATTCAGCAATATCATGAAGAGTCCCTTTCTACACTTCTTCACTTTGCTGCTTTGTAAGTGGGACTTGAGTAGAGGATTCACCCAATGTAGGAGTTGAAACCATTGGTCCTTTTTGGGCATCTCCCTCTTGTGTCTCTGGTTCATCTTGAGCCATTGCTTCAAGCTCAATCTCTTCAATGTTTGGAGGGAAGAATTCCAAGGGCTCCTTAGAAGGCAATTTCCTCTTGATTCTTTTGTATCCCTTCCCCTTCTTAGGAGCTAGTTCTTGAGGATTTTTAGTTCTTAGGACAACCCAATGAATACTTCTATCCAAAACTGGCCTCCCTATTTGCT